>JAZGLO010005625.1:0-200407 GCA_036873155.1 Biomphalaria sudanica | reverse complement strand
TATATATATAAATGGAACTAGGCGTATATTAAAAGTATACTTTTTTAGAAATATTTGATACGTCTACCTACAGATTTTAAAATGCCTCCTATTTTCCTCAGGCTACGTGAATGACTTCGACAGCCCGATGGTCTTCATTTGTCCTGGAAAAGGTTCGCATTCAGGTGTTGCGATGTGAATGGAAAGATCCCTAGTAATTGCCGAACCACTAATAACATGAATAATTGGGATGGTAAGCTGACCATGCTAGTGCCAGAGAATCAAGCAATCACTGGAGTTTTTAGCCATCATAACAACCGCTACGAGGACAGGCTATTTAGTTTTAGACTTTGTACATTGTAGTTACATCCAGACAACGCATTGATTGGTCTCACTCGAAGCTGTTGTCCCACAATGTCACTCGTACCTCTTCCCAGAATAAACTTTTTAATAAATATATCTCGTCTACTTTTTGTATTTATGACTATGTTGTTTTTTTACTGAAGAAGAGGGCGGGGGAAAAAATTACATACACCAGATGTTGCCATCAGTTAATTTATCACTTTGTATGTAGAAAATCAAAGAATGTTTACGCTGGGATAATTGTTTTGAAAACGACAATATTTCTCGCATATTTGGTGATAAGGATCGCGGGCAATCATGCTTTACTTATAGATTTAGAATGGAGAATTTCATTGTTGCTATAAAATATTACCCACCGGCTACGCCCGTTGATTTGTTTCCAGGCTTTAGAGGGCCTATATTGTTTATTTCGCCATGGAATCCTTCATTTATTCCAAAATTGGACCAGCCCGTAAATTTGAGTATCACTTCTCAGCCCCCCCCCCCTTTGCCAAACAACTCCTCTGCGTGACCTGACAAATAAGGTCGACACTTATTTACTTTTTTATGATATTTGATAGGCTCTATTTTTTTTTTGGCCAGAGACCCCCCCTTCTTTAGGCTACATTCTGAAAATTTTCACATATAATACTGTACCTTCAACTCCTCCTTTTAGGCCAGTATATTCTAGTTTTTTGCTACGTTTAATGTTTAACTGGAAAGTCGACTTTAAATCGCTATCTCTTCTGGCTTGATTTGATTTCCGTAACATTGACTGCATACAGTCTTAACCAAAAATAAAACAAGAATATAAAGAGAGTTTGTGTTATCACACAAACTTAGAGGCGGCCCCCGTCGGATCCGCCTATTTTTAAAGAATATTCAAGACATTTTGGTTGTCAAAAGTAATAATGTTTCAAAGATTCATTTGCGGTTGTACAAAAAAATGTTTCTTTTTTTTTCTGTTTTAAATGTTTTGGATGTTCCTTCAAAGTTAAAGATAATTAACTTCCTTATCCAAACCTCCCGCTGGACGACGGAGGATGGCAGCGAGCAGGGTATGAACCCGGCTTCATCGAGATAATCAGTCCAGCACGCTAACCGCACGACCAGGCATTGCTGTTAACTTAATAACAAATTGGTTATGAACTAATAGCTTATTATTGATAAAGAGATATATTACACATTACGGCATGCCATCTACAGGATATGTACAATATGTCAGACGAGCGATTTTAGATATAGTCTTTCAGCATTGATTTAATTGTAGGCCTAATCAAAAAATAAAAAAGAAGAAAAGAACAGATATCGTGCTAGCATGGGCGTAGCCAGGATTTTTTTCGGGGTGGGTTTTGGGGGGGGGAAGAATTCGTGTGTGTGTGTGTACATAATTAATCTTTATTACTTTCTGACCCTTCATTCTTTCGGAAGACGTTTATTGTGCCCTAGGATAGGTTCTTCCTGGAGTTAGTGGAAAAATTGTAGACTCCCCGTCCTTGCTAGCAAGGGGGTCTCGGGGAGCGCTGGGAGCTCCCCCAGCGCGGGGCGTAGCTCCGCCGCCAAGCACTATTTCCGGTATTGAAAGCCAACAAAATGCATATTCTGAGGTATCTACAGTGCATTATCCTGCTATTAAAAAAGTTTATTTCAAAAACCTAATCTGCTATTCTTACTGACTTAGACCCTCCCGCGCCGTTCGGCGTATTTGGCGGCAAGCTGTTTCCACAAAAATCTGCCACTGGTAATGTATGAAGCCTCTTCCCAATTGCTCTGGGGACCTCCATGAAAGTTTGGCGCCAAGTTGTACTAGGATGTCATCACAACTCTTATTAAGCGTAATTCATTTTGTCGGAGAACATGTCCCGCAAACCTCATGCGACGCTCTTTCACAATCTTACTAAGGGGTCGACTCCCAGTTCGGCATAGGATTTCCTTGATTTATGATTTAAACCCCATCTCTATAACTGACTCCTAAAATCTGTTTTAACCATATCTGTTGAGCCACATTTAGTGTTTTTCAATTTCGGCAGATGACTATTCACTGCACTTTATTAATGGAGCCCAGCCACTGGTAGAAATGCGTAACCTCTCTTGGAATTAGGTGACTGTAGTTTGCTTTAGATTTTATAACGAAAAGGGAAGTTTTATCGTCAAAATCATCTGTTGGGGGGTTTTAAACTAAAAAATCTAAATCTCCTTAAATTCAAAATCCCATTTAGCTACGGTCATAGAATTCGGTGACTGTAGTTTGCTTTAGAATAATATTTCAACCTCAAAACGCTCTGTAGGGGGATTTTAAACTCAAAACCATCAGAAGGGGTTTTAAACTTTTAAAAAGCCCTCTGGATAATGGGGTTTAAACTCACCCCCCCCCCCCCTATTTGGCCTAGATATGTTCATAGAATTTTGAGTGTGTAATTTGCTTTTTTTTTTATATTGAAGGTGTGGTGATTATGTTTTGTATATAATATTGTAAACGGTACGTCATAGAACCTTGGTTGTAAGACTTTAAGAATTCTATGTTTATTTATTAATTTTACTATTATTTCATTGGTTCATTGGTTGGGACAGAGTGACAACGCTTGAATTTTTGTTATTGTTGACAGGGGACCGGAGTTTTGTGATAGCATAGTAGGAGCCATTATAAGGCAGTTCTGATAGTTAATGTATATTTAGGAATTCAGCTTTTGTTGGCGTTATCTACAGTTATAATTTATTCCTATTTCTTTATTAAATATTTCTTATTTCTAATGCATCCCTGGTGTTCCTGAAGTATTGCATACGTAATGTATCCATGTCAAAGTCATAGGCTAGGAGTTCACAACAGAAGGGCCAGGGGTATTTTTTAGTTTCCAGCCCCGCTGAAGAGTTGTTTAAACTCAAAACCCCTTTGGTTACGCTCATAGTTTTTTTGAGTGTGTAGTTTGCTTTTTTTTATATTGAAGAGGTATTTTGTTAGCTTTAAACCCCGATGAAGGGGGTTTAAACTCAAAACGCCTTTGGCTACGCTCATAGAATTTTGAGTGTATAATTTGCTTTTTCTATATTGAAGAGGTGGTTTTTAGCTCGAGCACTCGGTGGAGGGGGGGGATGTAGGGATAGTCTTTTATTGAAGAGAGGGTTTATCGTAAATTTCGGAGGGGGTTTTTAAATCAAAATCTTCTTTAGCTATGCTCTTGGATTTTATTTGTTGGTTTTGTTGTATAGAAGAGGTAATTTGACTGGTAGGGGGTTTTAAACTAATAACCTTTCGCTGCGCTGGTGCAAGTTAGGGTTTTATATTAAAATCTCACCTTAAATAAACAGAATCAAAGCAAAAAATCTGTCACTAAGTTCCGATTCCCCCCCCCCACCTGGGGGGGGGGGTTGAACTCCAACACTTGTACTTCAATGTCTCAGCACAGTTAACAACAGAGCTATTGGCATTTTCATTTAAATGGAACTAGAATGAGAATGTAGATCTACCTTAACTAAACTTCTGATTTAGCACTCTTAAGATCTAGATCTAAAATATAAATTAGGAATAATTTAGATTAGATTTATGAAAAAAAAAACTAAATAATCTATCAATAGACTGAATGCAACATTGAATTTAGATGTACCACAGCCTTGTGGAGAGATTTTCATACCGGTACCATATACTTTGGTGTTGGAAAGTTGTTTTCCTTAAAAAATGAAACATAATATAAACAATAAATATATTTTGTAACGTTTTAGCTAGAAAATTAAATGTAGTGTAAGAGAGAAGTGAGATTTTACAGAAATAGAGTTAAAATATTTTTCATAAAAAATCCGGAAAAACACGTTTTCGTAAATGAGAAGAATATTATTTGTTTTATTTATTAGAAGAGGGATTTCAAACAGTTATTTGTTGTAAGTAGATTTTTCATATAAATTCGAAAATTTTTGGCGAAGATTTGTAAGAAAATTAAAGTAATGTAGATCGATTTCTATTTCAAAACCAAATCCAGAACATTCTAATCCGATGTTTCGGCCAAAAAATTTAAATGTAAAATAAGTCTAAAAAGTGATTTTCTATAATCGTTTCTAGTAAATTACTTTCTTTTTTTAAAATCCTGAACAAGCTATTTTCGATATTTCTAAAGAATAAAGTCATTAGACATAAATTTGTTTTATGATGAAAATATGAAACAATTTGATATCGATAATTAAACAATAGTAACGTATTGTCAAATAATATACGTGTCGTATTAGTCAATTATGCGATTTCAAACAATCATTTGACATAATTTCTTTTTTATAAAACAATATCCAGTATAGAGATTTTCATTTAGCATTGATATTCTACTAGCTTTGATTTTACCCGGCTTTGCTCTGGTTTTTCTTTCTACAAATAGCATGCATTTATTCCGTTTGAATAATCAATAATGACGTGAACAAAAAGATGATGAATTAAAAAATAAATCAATTCATCTAGTATTTTATAATCAAATCGAACGCGTGAATGTAATTGTTTATATAACATTGTTAGTTTAGTTTTATGTAGCTCTAGATTTAAAATCTAAACAATTTGAATGCCACAGTAGTCTAGTCAATAAATAAAAACTTTGAGCCTATTATAGTAAAAGACTATAAACACTGTGACGTGAGCTTGTGTCGACCTAGGTGTAATGTGTTGACCTAGATACATAACAGTGTTTCATTCATCATTTCGTAGCTAAGTTGCTAACATTTCTAAATGCGCATTAAGTAAATCTAAAAGAAAAAGTACATTGAAAATAAAGACTTAAAATTAAACCGAATCAGTAACTGTAAGCTTAAAAGCTTTAAAAAAAAACAGGAAATTAAATTGTATTATGTAAGTAGTTTATGAATTTAATAATATGCGTTTATAATGCGCGATATTATGATCTCTGACATTCATTTCATTTGTATCACTACGCGATATAATGGTGCCGCAAGCTACGGAAAAGTATGTCAAGACGTTTAAAGCTATTTACATTTAGAGCGAACGATTTTATGTAAAAAATGTTTTGTAAACTCAAATTTGAAGGTTAATGTGTATCAAATAATGAAAGGAATAGACACGTATTTATATGTTCATGTGTAAAATAACAAAATTATGTTTTCTTGATTGAGAGCTAATTTAGGTCTAGAGATTTTCATCTCTGCGCATGCGTAACCTCTCCGTCTTGTCTCATCATTTAGACACATCGTGTAAGCATGGCCTAGATTTATAAGATACAATACTTTTAGAGTTGGGCAACTTTTTTTTTTTGAGGGTCTTAAGTTTGTTTTAGTGCTACAATACATACTCTACGGTCTATGTTAGTACCCACGGAACATTTCTGCCAAGTTTTATCAAGATCGGTGAAACTGTTTTGATTTCTATGCGGGGACATACATACGCCTTACTTTCTGCTTTATATATTAGATTTACATTAAAAACCAGAACAACATATTGATCATGTGTTTTTGCAACTTTTAAGCCTGGAAATTAAATGTAATACAAGTATAAATATAAGCTAATAGAAGACGACCAAACAAACTTTCGTTGGCATTGATTTGTTTTTCACAAAAACATCCGGAACAATATACTATAGATACTTAAAAATTATTGGGATGTTTCGGAAGGAACATTAAAGGTTAAATCAGATTTTCAATAGATTTTAAAGTTGTGTTTGTTAAGTAAACGTGGCGGCCCGACCAAGCGTCAGACAAAACGCCTAAAAATAAGCATCTTTTATTCTGATGGGGGCACTAAACAAAAAATAAAATCTGATTATTTTTAAAAATTTGAGGGAACTGATTAGTAATATTTCTTGCCGCTGCTTGTCTCACTACTGCACGAAAGTCACTGCATAAAAAGTCCATTTTGAAAAATGTGCGTGATATTTACATGCAAAGTGCATTCTTAGCCTGTATAAACAAACATAAATGTTTTCCTTTCATTTTAGCAGCTAGTTGACCAGAAAAAAACAACTTTAACTAATATTTATTTTTTTTTTTGAACATTTTTAGTACATCTTATAAGTGTATTTGACTTTGTGATACTGAAAATACACAAAAAAATTGTCCTTCTTTGTTAACATATTGTAACATAGCTTCCTTTACATTTACATAATTGTTTTAGAATTGGTGTATTTTTATAAAAAATCGCTTGCGTAACTAATTTTAGAAATGGTGAAATAATATTTTTCATTTCTCATCTAGTTTTCGAGATCTGAGTGTGACAGACGGACATTTTGCACAAACCTAATATGTTTTTCCCATAGGGGGGCGCTAAAAAATTAAAATTTTGCGCATCGTCTTCTAAGTATAGATCTAATTGAAATATGATAAAGTCTAATAGATTTATACATGCGCTTAAACCAGGATTCTCAAATGTGCTATGGTTATTTTATCTAACACTTTTCGACTTTTAATATTGATATTCGCAGTTCAAAATTTGAAAGACTGTGTACAGATTTAGGGTCACTGAGAAAAAAGTAAATTAAATTTACAGCAAAATTGTTCTGAAGGACCTGGAAAGGAAAAATATGTTGATTCCTGACTCGTGTGATCGCATGAAAAAATTAGCGTTTGATGTTCATTACCTACCGTTATTGGGGTCTTCATGTGTATGCAAATAATAATTTTCAAGCATAAAATATTAATGAGTAAATTAAGAAATTTGATTATAGATGAGAAATAGCAATCATGCCTAAAATAAAAAACAATATAAAAAAAATCACTTACAATATTAAAGTAGGGCTTATTTGTATGTTTTAGCAAAGCTTAAATCAACTCACTGTTTGGTCAAAAGTGTGTACACGTTATTTCTCCTACACCTAATCTCGGATCAAGTTGAAATTTTGCACAATTATTTCTTTCTTTTACCTGACAAAACAACAATGAATTTTTAAATTATAGGCTAATAATTAATTGGTACCCGGTAATTAATTATTAGGGTATCGAACAAGGGAAAGAAATTGTACTTGGCTGATGTGGTGTTAAGAGTTGAGTTAGTCCCTTTTATACTTTGTAGAGAGAATTAGGTCGCAGATTTAACATTGGAAACTCACAATAGATAACAATAAAACCTGTTTTTAAAGCACTTTGCTGCAACATTGGCAAAAGAGAGCCCGAGCGATCGAGCTCGAATACAGGTTGTTTAACTTACTATTATTATTATAAATGCATTTAAAAAGCTATCACAGTAACATTTTCACTGATATCCCCTTATTATCATTATTTAATCCTGTCTGTTGTGAACTCATGGCTTGGCTTTGACATGACACATAAACGTACTTCTTTCAACAATTCATAGAGACGCCAAAGATGAATTAACAACAAAATATAAGTAATCAGGATAACTGTAGTTGTAGACAACGCATCAAATGTTAACTAGTAAATATGCACAACTATGAAAACTTACTTCTATATTACTTATACTACACGACTAGACTCCAAAACTTAGGCCTCTGACAACACTTACAATCTCTCCAAGGGCCGTCACTCTGTCCCAACCAATGAAATAACAACAACAAACCTAGAAATCGTTAACTCTTACACCCAAGATTCTATCAAGTGCCATCCACAATACTACATACAAACAAAATCACCACATTTTCTCTACTTTGTATATGAGTTGCATGTATACTGTATATTCTTATTCTGTCTCTACTTTGTATATGACCACCATGTATACTGTATATTCTTATTCTGTATCTACTTTGTATATGAGCTGCATGTATACTGTATATTCTTATTCTGTCTACTTTGTATATGACCTGCATGTATACTGTATATTCTTATTATGTCTCTACTTTGTATATGAGCTGCATGTATACTGTATATTCTTTCATGTCTGAATTTAAAAGCATAACTCTAGAAAAGTATATCAGCACTGTGTCATTGCATTGTTTAATAAAGTGGTTTTGAACTATAAATATGGTACCTTTGAATTTGCAAGTCTGATATACGGTATTTAAAGAAAATACTAACGTAAATACCGGTACTAAGCAAGTCTATCTCTTCAAAATAAGGATGTGACAAGGAACATATAAATATCAATTCTGAAAGAAGTAAAACATTAAAGAAAAAAAATATTTAAAAAAATAATGTTTTTTTTATATATAGTACAAATAACAAATATTGTTTATAAAGCAAGCATAAAAAATTAAACATGGAGAAAAATACTAGAAAACAAGATTACAATGAGAGTTTGTGTTATCACACAATCTCAGAGGCGGCCCCATCGAATTCATCAATGGACCAGGAATTTTCAAGCCATAGTATTGTTTTGATCATTGAAAGTAATATTGAAAAATCATTGGACACTAAAATAATAATAATAAAATTAAATTAATTTTTCTCTTTTAAAGTTTAAATCTTTCAAAATGAATTTTTATTTAACATAAGCACTTTTTGAATTACAAGTTGTGTTTTTTATATATTCATTAAGTCAAGTTCCTCTTTCAGACCTAGTGATCTAAGAGGTAGATGATGAAAAAGTCATCTACTTCTATGACTCACCGTTAACATCTGGCAAGCGTAATGACCAACCACCTTTACTTTAAAGCTGGGTGGACTCAGAGGCGCCCTGAAGATATCGAATGTAAAAATCCCAGTCTTCACCAAAATTAGAACCCAGGACCCACAGTTCAGAACCGCTTTACCACTCAGCCACTGCGCCTCCATATATTCATTTAGCTTAAACTTAAATTTTTAAAAATAATAATTACAACCTTATTCATACATTCAAAATTAATAAAATGTTACATGCAATAAAGAGAAACTAAAAAAGTTTCTTTCTTCTTACAAAATTAGATAAATTGGCAACACAAAAAAAAATTATTATTGACCTACTTTAGGTAGTGAGCATAGACATATATAAATATGTTAGTGGGCTAGATATGACTTGGTTCACAAAAATTAAGACTTTTCCCTCACAAATAAAAATTAATATCTCCCCTTCCATTTGTCATATAAACTAGATCTAGAACTTGATCTAGATTGTTTATGATTCACTACTTAAGGTGATACTACTGTTTACATAATAAATAAATCTTCACCCCTAAGCTGTAAGAAGATACCTTATTGCCATAATAATTAAAACTTTGTTCAAATTATTAATACATTTTAAATATATATTATAAATATATCTATTTGGGCTCTATTTAGTCTTATTTAGACTGTCAAGTGTAGGCTATAATGAGGATATGTCAAAACTGTGCGCTATAAAAGTAGCTTGTTTTTGTTTAACTTACAACTAAAGTGAAGTTTGTATCTAAATTCTTTTTTAAAAACAACATTTCAATCAATATTTCATTCCATGAGTTATTTAATAAATGGAAAATGTATTTTATAATAATAGGCCTTACATTGATACTTTTTCCATTGTGACCTTAGATGCAATTTTTTTTTACCAATCCGCAAATCTATTAATGAAGCCTGAGTTATCAATGAAGAAATCATTGACCTTTTCAAAAATTTACCTCGCCTGAAGTTTTTCATATAAAAGTGGTATATTTTTTTTGAAAAATCTGCTTCCATAGATAATTTTTAAAATTAAATGGTTCACTTTCGGAACGAAAAGAAAAAAGTAGCCATTGCATCAGAACTTTGAACGATCTAAAATATGATATCCGATTTTCATTTTCTCTTCTAGTTTCGTAGATCTAAACGGAAGAGACGGACGAACGGTACCAATTTAAACTTACCATTTTTCTTGTATACAAAATCAGATTAAAAGAAAAAATAGTATATTACAAATATGAAAGTCTTAAGACTGCAAAATAGTACCATGGCATGAAGATTTCACTTGCACTTCTCTCTAATTAGCTCTCAGAAACACACATTTGCAACCTATCAAAGCCTATAATGGATGGATAATCTCAGATTCAGCCATCATTTCACAAACATTGAATCAATATTGATGACAGTCTTTTCACACCATCAAAACCATGCTCCAGAATTTGGACTTTGTCTTTGTAATGTTTTTCTAATCATTCTGGCGATGATACCCTTGATGGAATCATCCAAAATGCTTTTGAGACTTTTACACCAGAGTAAATGAAGAATGTAAAATGTATCTTCAAATGTGCAAAGATAGGTGTCTTTTAATTGATCTAGTACTACAAATAATTTTATTACAAATAACACATTTAAACAAATTTCTATTATTATGAATCTTTAAATGTTGCTCAACAAATTTCAGGCATATAAATCTTTTATTGCAATGCTCACATTTATATTTTTTTCCATTAATGTGAGCATTTAAGTGTGTTAATAATGTCCCCAAGCTATAAAACATAGCATTGCATACTGCACATTTTACTTGCTTTTTTGGTTTATCTCTAGAAACTATTTCAAAAAGCAATTCAGCTTCATGGACAGTTTTATGATGTCTTAAATTTGAAGAGTACGAAAATACTTTTAGGCATATTTGACATTTAAATGGTTTTTCTCCTGAATGGAACATTTGATGTTTTTCAAAAAGTAATGATGTAGAAAATTGTTTCAGGCAAATTTGACATTTAAATGGTTTTTCTTCTATATGGACCATATGATGTCTTTCAAAAATTGATGATGTAGAAAAATATCTTAGGCATATTTGGCATTGAAAAGGTTTTTCTGTATGGACATTTTGATGTCTTTTCAAATTATAAGATCTTAAAAATTCCTTCGGGCAAATTGGACACTTAAATGGTTTTTCCCACTGATGACGTTTGAAATGTGCAGAGTTTGAAAATGCTTTCAGGCATATTTCACATTTAAATGGCTTTTCCCCTGAATGGGCCGGGCCATCTGATGTACTTTTAAAAGTGAAGATGTTAAAAATGCTTTCAGGCAAATTTGACATTTAAATGGCTTTTCACCTTTATGGGCCATCTGATGTGTTTTTAAATATGAAGATGTTGAAAATGCTTTTGGGCATATTTGACATTTAAATAGTTTTTCACCTGTATGGACCACCTTATGTTTTTTTAAATTTGAAGACTTAACAAAACCTTTTTGACATATTTGACATTTAAATGGCTTTTCACCTTTATGGGCCATCTGATGTGCTTTTAAATATGAAGATGTTAAAAATGCTTTTGGGCATATTTGACACTTAAATAGTTTTTCACCTGTATGGACACTCTGATGTTTTTTTTAATTTAAAGATGATGTCAACATTCTCATACAATCTTGACATTCACACTTCATTTTCTTGGTTGCTTTGTATAGATCTTGATTTTCTTGAGTTAAAAGCACACAATCTTCTCTTGAATCAATTTCTTTATAAAAAAAACTGTTTTTGTCCATTTTTACAAAAATTTTGTTCTGTATGTGGCTTGCTAAATTTAATCTGAAAAAAAAAAGATTTTGAAATTAAACATCAATATTTAAATAATTCATGAATAAGATTTATGTGTGCTTATGTTTAACAATTTGATTTCAGTTTAAAACAAACTCTGATGCCTTTTCCTTTCTAAATTGTATAATACATTTGGTTGACCTATATATATTGCCCTTTTGGGGGCATGACATGTAGTTTATAAAATCCCATATTAGTCAAGCTACAAAAGGGCTTACTGATCATCTATGGCAGGATTTGTCAATGCTTCTCAACCTTTGAGGTGGAGTAAGGAACTCTGACTTCACTTAAGACTTAATCCTTTGATTATTTTGGAAGTGACCAAAAAGAATATTGCCAATGTCTCAACAAGTATTTTTATTGATTTTGTTATTTCATTTTTTTTATTTTATTTTGGGTGAAATAAACAAAAAATGCCTAACAGGAAAATTCAAGGCATTTATTATTTTTTCAGGAAAATGTTTATCTTGGATTTTCCATGATTATTTTGGCTAAAACAAAATTCAAGGCATTTTTCTGGTTTCTAAACAACATGGCAATGCTGTTCAAAAAATGAAAGAAAAAAAGAATGCTTGATTTTGAAGGCCAAGATCAACCACCATACTTTTCTAAAAGCCATTATGAATTATATTTTTTAAATATCATGATTTGTCTAATACATGCCTAACGGCTATCTGTGTCAGTTCTGTTGAAATTGTTAGTGAACACGAGTGTGGCGAGGTGTGGTTAGCTGGGACATGTGACTATTGACCTGGGGTGGTAATTTGCATACGGGTGAATAACTCTGGACCAGAATAATGTTTTTTTGACTTTCTGATGCTCTAGAGGTTAAGTACGCTTTGCAGTGTGTTACTGCTAGGTCGTTTCCAGGGTCACTGGTTTGGGCCTCAGTCATCGCATTTATTTTACTACTTTGTGTCATTTACATAAAAAAAACTTGGTCCACGGTGCTGCTTTTTTTTATGTTCAATATGTATGTATCAATCTCTAGTAGCATGGGGTTTTCTCATTCCACCATTTCAACCATGCCTAAAGAAGAGACAGTGAAGAGCACTACATACTCTACTATAAAAAATGATTAATACCTAACCCAAATCTAGGGACACACTTAACAACAAAACATGCTTAATGATGGACTATCTGGTCTCTAACCCCGCCGTAATTACAGTGGGCTCACTGTAATTCAAATAAATACATTTCAATGAATTAAGATGAGATCAGTGCTAACTTTATTTTTCAAATGATTGTAAGAGAACTTCAACAAAAATATAGCTTCAATTTATTATTTAATAAAAAAGGGATGCATGAATAAATATTTATATAATAACTAGATCAAAAATTCAGATATATTTTTTTTTTAATTTAATGTTGTCTGAATGATATGCTCTATGTAGTAAGTTTTTCAAATCCATTGCTTCTCAGCTTTGCAGGGAGAGTCAGAGACTCACATTATTAGTATTTACGATTACTCACTGATTCATCATGATGTTTTTTTTCCTGATGTTTTTGTAGCCAAAAATGTAGCACATTTATGTTTTTGATTGATATGCTACATTTTATTTTACAGTTTAAAATATGTTATAAGATGTCAACTATAGGACATGTATAATTTAATAGTTCAATAGTATCCAACTATCTATGATCTGCCTTTGCACATGAGGACTGTACCAAACATTGACTTTATGAAAGTATGTGTAGATTGGTTAAAACTGAAAGTAATTTAATAATCCTTGAGACTGAGAAAAACTAAATATACAGGGTGAGATGATAAAGATTAACATTATTAATTCTTTTTTCTCTCTCTCATATATATATATATAATATAATATATATTTGCATGCTTCCGTCAAGCTGGATTTAAGATTAAACAAGTATATTTTTGTTGTAGGCCTAAGCTTAAGTTTAATAAATATGACTAATAATTACTAGTACTTCAACACTCACTAGACATACAAAACAGGCATCAAGAACCTTTTTGCTAGGACAATCATGCACAAATATCAATCTTTAAAGAAGGATCAGACCAATGTCTGTAAAGTCCTAATATAACAATACATACATACTCTAAAAAGCCCTAAGCATAACTGTCAGTTGTTTATGCCACTATATTGTTACCATTAATTCATTTCACACTACCATCATGTCACTTAAGATTTTCTTGATAACTAAGTAAACTATGCCCAAACTCATTACACTTTGATTGAATCACACATGTATATTAACTTTGCCATCACCTGCTGGTATGGTAATACTTTACTGGCACAATGACTTAGACTTTATAATTAAAAAAGCATTGTATATCACTTGAACACAGCTACCATCACTTGAAGAGCTTTTTCATGAAAGATGCCTTTCCAAAACACTCATGATTCTTAAAGACAACCTGCACCCTAGGGTGGCCCATAATCAGGTGGTAAAAAAAAAAGTTTCTCACATCTAACGGGACACCCTCTTGTTGAGTTCCATTTGTCTTACTTAGTAACTGACCACAATTTCAGCTTCTTACTGCTATCAGAAGGGGATGCTCAAGAGTTACAAAGTTTTGTATGTTAATGAAAAAACGCATTTTCGTTCAATTTTTTAAATTAAATTTTCAAATCATGCCATTACTGTAATGTAACTGTTAAGTAACGAAAATGACAACAAAAAAGTAAATTGTGAAGAGTCAGAATACAATGTCTAAATATTGTCTACATCCAAACAGCACAGATGACAGACTTCTTTGTAGTTTGTGCAGGGATGACTTTTCTGTTGGCTTCAACAACTTGCAATATAAATTGCTTTTCTTTCGCGTTTTTTGTCAGCAGTCTGTTGTAGTCATCAAAAAGTTTAACTCCATGTTCTGCAGTATCGTTGACCACACGCAAGTGGTTAATGCGCTGCTTACCTTTCTTGTAGTCAGTATTGTCATTCCACTGTTCTGGAGGAAGAACTAGAAAGGAGTGGCCTATCTGTAGCTTTGTAAGCAGGTTCTGTGAACGCCTTGTGGAAAAGTGACCCAAGCTGACGTCTTCAATTTGGAGCAATGATGGATCACCTCGAACATGTCGCTCACTAGGTTCTATTCCAAAACCTGTTATTATTTTCTGCTTCTCGATTGGTGACACTTCATCGGAAAATAAAGCCAGGCTGACAGTCTCATCGGACAGGTACCACATGTGATTCTGGAGAATTTTTTGTGCTGCAATACTGATGTCGTGATCAATAGACTGATATTGCTGCAGGTTCTTCCAAAGCAAAAGATCTCCTCCAGATGCTTCCTCTGCACAGGGTGCTTGAATCCAGGACTTTGTGTACAACAAGGCTCCAAACTGTACAAATCGTTTTAGTTGGCTCTCTTCCTTGGCCGTAAGACTAAAAATTTCTTTTTGATGACAGAAGAGGTAAATTTTGATGGCATAGATCAGCTTGGCCATCCACCTAGCATGATGTACAGGGCCTGGTGCTCTCCAGTGAATGGTTTTTGGAGGATCTCCCAAGATGATCATTGTTAGTTCAATGAGTTCTTCATAATCATCTCTGACCTGGGATTTCAAGTCAACGAAATTAGTAAGGAAGCTCACAGTGTTTTCTTGGAAATCATCAGTGCTTGAAGTCAGTTCCAACTTACTGAAGTTATCAAGCTTTTTCGTTCCCAAACTTCTTTAAATCTTTTGAAGATAGGTATGTTTGGTGAGTTAGAGGGACCGCAACAAACTAAAAGCCTTTGCCAATACCAGTTCAAGAACATAATGACGACATGCCAGCCACAATAGTTCTCGACCAATACGATTCTCAAGCAGCACACAAGCTCCATTGAAACGACCAGTGTTGACAGAAGTGGTGTCGAAGCTCATAGCCTGGATGCTTTCCATCAGTGCCCACTGTTCTAACTGATCATAAATAGCATCAGCAGCATTTTGTCTTGTCCCTGATATTAGTTTAGGGACACCTAGTAATTTTTCACTGCCATCACCGGAAACCAGGACTGGCAAGCGGTCAACTTCTCCAAGACCCAGGATTTCAGGTAACATTTTTCCATCCCAGTGTAGAACTAGAGGATAGTCAGCCTTCAGCCATGAGTGGGGGGGCCAAAGGCATTGGAAACAGCAATGCTTTCCATAGGCATTGACTCGGGTCGCTCTCAAACAGAACTGTGCATTCCCACAGGTTTTTTTTTTACTGTTCTGGCTGGATGACTAAACAGGTTTTTTTTCCAACTTAGAGCTCGAAGAGCCTTCTGCTCAGCTCTTTAGACTTTAAAAACGGTTTGAATGAAACCTTTATATCTGCTGCTTGTTCACACCTGGCTTTCTTTCTGGCTCTTTGTATGGTGCTTCGTGAAACTGTCAAAGATGAAGGATCATGTCCCAGCGCTGCAGCAATAGGAATCATCAATCGCAAAGCTTCACGATCAGACGTTTGGTTGCGATCCAAGGCACTGGTGACATGCTTAGTGAACAAGGCAGTATGACACCCAATCTCTGTCTTGTTTGTTCGCTTTTTAGTTGAGCTTGAACTTGGTTCATATTCATCTAGAACTGCAAATTGATTGGATGATTCACAGCTTTCTGTTTCATTTTCACCTGATTCACCTTCCATAGTTTATTGCTGTCGTTTTTCTTCATTCTCTTTACGAAGTAGCTGTTTCTGTTGTTTGTCATGGACTCGTTCCTGCTGTGCTGCCATCTCTTTATCTTCGCCAGTCATGAACATTTTGCGGCATCCTTGTTGGTCAGCAAGAAATGCACGATCCTCCTCAATTCTTGTCTGTTGCAAAGGATTAGGTGAATTTTTGTCCAGAGCATTTAAATTTTACCTGTTAAACTGCAGCCTAGTGTGTGTAGAATAAAAAAGAAACTGAACAAAATATTTGTTAATTTTCGTCTGCACAATGTTTATAAAAAACAACAGGAAGTCATGTATCTAAAATGAGAACTAGGTAATAAAATTAAATAAGTATCACTATTGGCAGTCACTTTCATCACTGGTCAGCATGAAATAGGTCACAAATGAAAAAAACTTTGCACTTCCACCAGTCAACAAAATCAAGTAAAATGCTGTGAAAGGTAAAAAAAACGAGGCCTGTGAGTATCCCCTTCTACTTGAAATTTATTTTTAAAATTTTAACAGTTTACTATCTAAAGCAAATGGAACACAAAAAAAGGGTGCCCCGGTATGTGGCACAAAGTTGGATTTTTTGGGCCACCCTACTGCACCCATTAAACCACTGTTACATAAGATCTCAATGAAGTGGTCGTCTCCTTTCCATTAGGACTAAAACAGAAAGATTTAAAAACTCCTTTTATCCCACTTTCGGTCTGAGTGTTACAAGATCATCTATCGTCATAGAAAAGTACAAAAAAGTCAAATTCATAAAGCGCTGGTTGTGAATGTGTATGTGTTGCATGTGTGAATGTTGTTCGAATTTTTCATCTATATTGTTATTGTACAGTAGTTACGTTGAGGTTGTCAATCGTAGTCAAACTGAATTTCCATTCGACTGGATCAATAAAAATTATCTTATCTTATGTAATGTATCAATTCCATTAGAAAGAAAACAGATTTAACATTTCTTTTATCCCACTTTCGGTCAAAGTGTTGTCAGCGAGAAGTACATAGAAGTCGAATTCATAAAAGCGCTGGTTGTGAATATGCAAGTGTTTCATGTGTGAATGTTGTTCGGATTGGCTATATTGTTATTGTTACAGTAGTTATGCTGAAGTGGTCAATTTAGTCAAACTGAATTTGATTGGACCAATAAAAATTATCTTATTAAATCTGATTATGCTTCAATATAAAATTAATTAAGCCTCACCTGTAGATGTGGATCAGAGAGAACATTTTCTCTCATTTCATCACTAATGTGCTTTTGTTTCAAGCCTGAGACTAAATGCACTACCTCATTTTCATCTTTTAGAGTTTGTGGTAACAAAACTTGGTCAATCCTTTCCTTCACTTCATTTGTCCCCACATTTCTTAGTTCAAGAGAAAAGTTAGAGTAAGACATGCAAGACAACTTAAGACATTGCTCTTCAGATATTGCCTGGGATAACAAAATATTCTCAGTGTTTTCCTCCTTTTCCTTTTTAATTACATTTCTCAGATCAAGAGTAAAATTGTGTCCCATGTTTGCTATTCAACAAGTAGTTCAGTTCTGGGTTTCTTTTTAATTTGATTTAGACATATTCTGTAACAAAAAGCAAATGAAAAATATTAACATGAGAGCGTCTAACCTATTATTGTTTCTTTTCAAATAAACTGAACCAATTTTATATCATTCAATTTCAGCTTGATATTCTATCCTTGTTTAAAACAAACTTTTCAGGCGTGGTTAATAACTAGTAAATATTCTAAACATGTCAAATAACTAGACTATAAATATTCTAAGCATGTCATAGATGGAGACTATAAATATTTTAATTTAGATAGTGAAATGAAATGTGAAGCAAATATTTGTTTCATGTATCAATTTTTGTTTTTAAAAAAGTACTTTTTGCCCATTCTAGATCAATGTATAGTTATAAGTTTTGTTTAATGCCATCATTGGGGTTTGTGGGCTTATACAGTCAAGTTCATCCTCATTACAAAATGTTGATGGGACTAAATAAGAAATGAACATGAAACTATGGGCTGAACATTTCAAAAATGTTCTTAATATCCCCTTCCATCATAAAAATGTGACAATTAGTACTAAAGAAATTGCAATTAAATGAGAAAATGGGCAATCGTCCATTGCCAAATAAGCTGGACTATCCTCTTCCACTCTGCCCTCCTCTATCCTTCTACCAGTGTAATAAGGAACATACCATACAGGTAACACACATAAAAATTATGTACACAAGTCAATCGTGACAACATCACTAACATAAGTCAGTACCGGTACATATATATGCATTACAGGCCAATGTACTGTTCAATTTTCTTCAGATTGTTCTTTAGATGCCTTCTTTGTGAGCTTGCGCTCCCAGAGCTATATTTTTGTGTATTCTATTTTTTTATAGGCTAGTGCCAAATGTATTATTTGTACTTCCGCTTTTGTGTAAGTTAGGGTGGGGTGTATAAAAAGTGTGCCACGCTGTTTTAAAAACAGTTCAGTGTATAGTTGACCAGTGGTCAGGATAGTATGTCTGTGTGACAGCCGAAGATCTTTGTGGTCTGTCGTGTACTTATTTTTATTCCTGTACCTGGGACGGTCTGTAAGTTTGCTATTGTTACTGCTTTTAGCTGCATAAAGTAACTGCTGTTTTAACTGTTGATTTTAACTGTTCTAAGCTGTTGTTGTAGATTTATTTTGTTTCTGAAGATACTAGTGTAGTGTTGCCTTAGAGTTCTATTAGTAAACTTAGTTATAGTCTGTTTCTGTTCTTAGTGAATAGATCTACTAATACTATAGTAAGGTACTAACTAAGGTGTTCTTGTTGTAGTTTTAGTTATGAGTTGGTTGTAGTAGTAGAATATTGTAGATCTAGACTAGTTTATTGTAGTTTGTTAGTGTTTGTAGTGGTGTAGATTTAGAGGGTTTTAGTTAGTTGATGGGTTCAGTAGTAGTGGTTAGTCATTTTAGTGTATATATTTTATTATTGATTTGTTTTGCATATGTAAATAAAGTTTCGTTTGTTTATTTATCCTAACTAAAGTTTCGTTATCTTGCTTTCCTTTAGTTTAGGTTAGTTATAGCTAGTTGTCTGGTTACTTAGGCGACTCTAGCCCCTTGGTCACCATGCCGAGGTGCACAGATTGAGCCCACCCAGTAGCGCTAACATCTGCCTACTGTTGGTAAATTTTAATGTTGAGCAGAAGAGAAAAGGTCTCTCCCACTCGCGCCTGCCTGACCTGCTCACATTTTGGTGTCAGAAGTGGGATCTGTGCTTGAGTGACCAGACTTATATTTTTTTATTGGTATAGATTAGGTTTACGTAGAAGTTTAGGCATTGATAGGCGGTGAAGATAGTGTTAGTTTAGTTGTTTTTTTGGTATTGTTATTGAGAGGTTATTAGGCTTTAGTTTTGTTGAGTAGTTACGTAGATGAACAGCGAGGCAGCAGCAGCAGCAAGAATGCAACCGTCTCAGACAGTGATTGTGGTACCAAGGACAGAGATGAGTATCCGGCGCTTCCATGGCGATGGTCCTGCCAGGGAAGTTGAAGAGTTCCTTCAAAGTGTTGATAGAGCCTGGAAGTCTCAACACATGGTAAATCGAGAGGAAAAATGTGACTTCCTCTTTGCACATCTAGGTGAGGCAGTGAAGGCCGAACTTAGGTGTCACCCTCAGAAAACAAGGGCATGTCCAGATGCCCTGGTACAAGTTCTACGCTCCACTTATGGAGAAAGGCGGAGCATCAACTGCCTCATTGGGCAACTGTTCAGAATAAGCCAGCACCCGAATGAGTCTGTCCGCACCTACTCACACCGTCTCCTTCAGGCATTTGAAGCACTCACAGACAGGCAGAGAGCCCTATCTGAAACTCCTTTCAGCGAGTCTATCCTGAGGGACCAGTTCGTAGAAAACCTCAGTGACAGGACCCTAAGGAGAGACCTGCGAGAGAGACTACTTGATAGGCCAGAAACTGAATTCTTGGCATTAAGAGACATGGCCATTAGGTGGGCACAGGACGAGGATGTCGCACCACAAGTCAATCTCACATGCAGTGAGATAAAGATTGAAGGCCAACTAGCTGCTCTCTCCAAACAAGTGGAGGAGCTTGCAGCCCAGATTGTGCGCCTACAACTTTCGGGGCCACAGAACTCTAACTGTCCCCACTGCAACCACCATCAACCTGATCAAATTAGCGGTAGCGTGAGACAGATTGCCTCACAACCAAAGCGCACCCTTAGCCAAAGGAGGCCTTTGATGAAGAACAGGAAATGCTACACATGTGGCAAACCTGGTCATCTTGCTAGGAATTGCAAGCTGAGGAACAGGTACCAAGGTCAGCGACAGAAGCCAGGGAACCGGGCTCACCAACAACACCCTTCTAGAAGCAACTGCTCGAATTGTGGCAGCCGGGACCACTTTACCCGGGCTTGCCCTAATGTCATTGCAGCAGTTAGTCATGTTCAGGTTGCCTCAGTGGAACAACCACAGGCAGTACAACTGCAACCTGCCCCCAAGCCAACAGAATTGTCGGCTGAGGTGCCACAGAGTCCTAAGCGATCCAACGCTGCACCTGATTCTTTTGTTCGCAGAAGCCAACCCGCAGTGGCAGAAATGATGTCATTTCATACAGAAGTTGCCTCACCTGACACTTCTAGTCATCATGCAGAAGGAGGTAGGGAAACAAATCCTTTCCTACAGTTACATCCGGTTCAACCGGAGTCCATCTTGCTTTCCCATGAGGTTCCTGAGTTGCAGAGGAAAAGAAATGATCTTCTGAACATTGGATGCCGAGTGCTAGTCGAACGTAGAGTCAGAGGACAGGGCAGACAGTTTATGCAGTATGAACCCTCATGTTACATAATTACTGCTGTGCCAAAATACGCCTCAGGATGGTACATGGTAGAAGCCGAAGACGGCAGTGCATACAGATATGTAAGGGAGGAGGAAATGAAGTTTGTTTCCTCACCTTATGGATTCTTGTATTCGTAATTTATTTTTTTATGCTGCTATACTTATATATAATATGATGCATTATTATTAAGTACTTTTTGGTCATATTATTGAAGCTCTAATATTTTGTGTAATTTATTTTTTTTTCCAATTGATGGAAGGTATGAACACTATGTGTGTATTATAGTTTTAGTAATTTGTTAGTATTTTGTTTTGCGAGGACGCAAAAAAATTTAGGCGGGATGAATGTGAGCTTGCGCTCCCAGAGCTATATTTTTGTGTATTCTATTTTTTTATAGGCTAGTGCCAAATGTATTATTTGTACTTCCGCTTTTGTGTAAGTTAGGGTGGGGTGTATAAAAAGTGTGCCACGCTGTTTTAAAAACAGTTCAGTGTATAGTTGACCAGTGGTCAGGATAGTATGTCTGTGTGACAGCCGAAGATCTTTGTGGTCTGTCGTGTACTTATTTTTATTCCTGTACCTGGGACGGTCTGTAAGTTTGCTATTGTTACTGCTTTTAGCTGCATAAAGTAACTGCTGTTTTAACTGTTGATTTTAACTGTTCTAAGCTGTTGTTGTAGATTTATTTTGTTTCTGAAGATACTAGTGTAGTGTTGCCTTAGAGTTCTATTAGTAAACTTAGTTATAGTCTGTTTCTGTTCTTAGTGAATAGATCTACTAATACTATAGTAAGGTACTAACTAAGGTGTTCTTGTTGTAGTTTTAGTTATGAGTTGGTTGTAGTAGTAGAATATTGTAGATCTAGACTAGTTTATTGTAGTTTGTTAGTGTTTGTAGTGGTGTAGATTTAGAGGGTTTTAGTTAGT
Source organism: Biomphalaria sudanica (assembly GCA_036873155.1). NCBI lineage: Eukaryota > Metazoa > Mollusca > Gastropoda > Planorbidae > Biomphalaria > Biomphalaria sudanica. The sequence goes on along the minus strand of JAZGLO010005625.1, from coordinate 178,425 downwards.
TGATGGGTTCAGTAGTAGTGGTTAGTCATTTTAGTGTATATATTTTATTATTGATTTGTTTTGCATATGTAAATAAAGTTTCGTTTGTTTATTTATCCTAACTAAAGTTTCGTTATCTTGCTTTCCTTTAGTTTAGGTTAGTTATAGCTAGTTGTCTGGTTACTTAGGCGACTCTAGCCCCTTGGTCACCATGCCGAGGTGCACAGATTGAGCCCACCCAGTAGCGCTAACATCTGCCTACTGTTGGTAAATTTTAATGTTGAGCAGAAGAGAAAAGGTCTCTCCCACTCGCGCCTGCCTGACCTGCTCACATATGTACACAAGTCAATCGTGACAACATCACTAACATAAGTCAGTACCGGTACATATATATGCATTACAGGCCAATGTACTGTTCAATTTTCTTCAGATTGTTCTTTAGATGCCTTCTTTTCTTAATTTTTTAATTACATCTTTTAGATCAACAGTGAAATTGTGTTCCATTTCTGCTATTCATTAATAGTTAGATTCTGTTTTTTTTTTTTTTAATCGGCTGTACACATTTTCTGTAACAATGTTTTTTATTCCTAAAATTAATTAACATGACTACGCAAACCCTGTTGCGACCTGCATATTTTCCCGCATTTCGTGCAGACAATTAGCCATTTTCCACTAGTGGCCTATTTTTAGTTTTATTTCTGTCTTCTGCGCCAATAATGGCTTTACTTTTGTCTAAAAATGTTTGTCCCACAGCTTCTGTGAGAGCTCTCCAACTGCTGCTAGCTACTTTTCTCTAAGCCAGTGAGTGTGAAATAGTGCTTACAGGAGGGGGGAGGCAACTCTGTTACACTGTCCTCCTTTTTAAAACTGGCTGCTATAATAATTTATGATATATTAATGTCTTTAAAAATTTTAAAGAAGTACAGAATTCTTTTTTATAAGTAGGCCTATTGTTTATGCACTTATTTTTATACTATACATATAAAAAAATATATAAAAATTTAAACTTGTATTATCAAATATAGGTAATCTTCAGACAGTAAAGAAATTTTAGCACTATTATGATAGCCTATGATACTGTTCCCTGAATGAAATTTTATACAAGGTATTTGCGAGCACTGCGTACATTGTTATAGGCCACACATTTTTATTTTGTTTTTCTTTTTTTTTTTACAGTAGTTAGCAGGTCATTAAAGGTCCCAATGTCTGTTGTGATCCTGTTTCTAATGTCTTCGTTTGTGATGAGGTTTGTATGTAAATGTAGCCTAATATAGGCTATTAGATAGGATACTTCTAGAGCATCTTGAAGTGGCTTTGCTACAATTCTTCTCTCTAATTCTGCAGTTAGCTTCAAAGATTCACAAGCATTAGGGCCTATAAGAATGTGGGCATGACCAAGAGTTGTATCAGTGTGATTTGAGTGTCAAGGGTTAGGCATTATAAGCTTTTTTTTTAAAGATTGTTTTGAGTGTTGCAAGTGCAGCTGTGGACTGCAATTCTGTCTATCCGCATCCATCCATCCTAGTGGTACGTGCTACAGCCCATGGAGGGTCCTGGCCTGCTTCAACACTATTAATTCCCTACATTTATATCTCTACTGAGCCTTCGGCCCCACGCCCCGAACTCCAAGCTGTTGTAGATCTGCCTCCATATCATCAATCCATCACATTTGGAGTCTGCCTTTGGGTATATTAGTGGTGTGGGTGTGTGTGTGGGGACTTAATGTGAGATCGAGTTGGTGTTGATTAAGTGCACCGAACATCATACATTATGTGTTCTTTTAAAAATAAATAGCTGCAGTAACTAGAGCATTTATGAAATGGAGAGTAAAATGACGTGGACTATAGGAAGGAGGCGAGATTGAATTATGTAGTTTCTTTCTTTAAAAGAAATATTTGATCCATCATAGGCTATAGATATATAATACAAGTAGGACCTAAAGACATCAATTCCAAGTACAGAAAGGAGATGTGGAGCAAGGGAAAAGTGATAACAAGTTTAATGTATGGTGAACATTAACAGATCCAGTTAAATTGATTTATTGAAGAAATAAGATGATAGAAGCTTAATTTACTATATTGTAACATGCTATTTCGCTCATTATGACTCCCGCGAAAATTATAACATTCGCATATTAAAATATTAAATGATATTAATATTTAGATCTAATATTATTATTTTAGGTCCGACCCTACCGCAAGTTGATTTGAGTTTTACATTTAATAGCTGATTACTGATATGGAGAAAAAAAGGAAAATATAGTTTTATCGCTCAATGCCCGAGGAGTCCATAGATGTTTTTATTTTTAACCATTGCGGTCGAGCTATAAAATCTACATTCTAAACTAAAAACTACATATATTAAACATAAATGAATAACAGCACCAGGGACCAAGTTTTTAAGAGAGAAAGTAGTGAATTAAGATGCTACGAAAATAAGGGCATGCGCCGACCGAAGCTCGAACCTGTGACTCCGGATTCGACACCACCGCCTAGCGATAACGCACCAAGCGAAACTAACCTCTAGACCATCGGAATGTCCAAAAAAACATTCTTCTGATCCAGAGTCATTTCGCACGTATGCAAATTACCACCCCAGTGGTCAAAGGTCACAAGCCCCAGCTAGCCCCTCCCCCAACCTCGCAGCATCCGTTCACTAACAATTTCGATAGAGCCTACACAGACAGCCGTTAGGCATGTATTAGACAAACGATGGCTCTATCTAATTGTATATCTCTCACAAAGACAAGTGGACAACATAAACACATTACATATAGAAGCTTCAGTGGGTACGAGCAATAATGCTGTAAATGTAAACATATAGTTGAAGCTAGGTGCTGAAACAAATGATACATACATATATTAAACATAAATGAATAACAGCACCAGGGACCAAGTTTTTAAGAGAGAAAGTAGTGAATTAAGATGCTACGAAAATAAGGGCATGCGCCGACCGAAGCTCGAACCTGTGACTCCGGATTCGACACCACCGCCTAGCGATAACGCACCAAGCGAAACTAACCTCTAGACCATCGGAATGTCCAAAAAAACATTCTTCTGATCCAGAGTCATTTTGCACGTATGCAAATTACCACCCCAGTGGTCAAAGGTCACAAGCCCCAGCTAGCCCCTCCCCCAACCTCGCAGCATCCGTTCACTGACAATTTCGATAGAGCCTACACAGACAGCCGTTAGGCATGTATTAGACAAACGATGGCTCTATCTAATTGTATATCTCTCACAAAGACAAGTGGACAACATAAACACATTACATATAGAAGCTTCAGTGGGTACGAGCAATAATGCTGTAAATGTAAACATATAGTTGAAGCTAGGTGCTGAAACAAATGATACATACATATATTAAACATAAATGAATAACAGCACCAGGGACCAAGTTTTTAAGAGAGAAAGTAGTGAATTAAGATGCTACGAAAATAAGGGCATGCGCCGACCGAAGCTCGAACCTGTGACTCCGGATTCGACACCACCGCCTAGCGATAACGCACCAAGCGAAACTAACCTCTAGACCATCGGAATGTCCAAAAAAACATTCTTCTGATCCAGAGTCATTTCGCACGTATGCAAATTACCACCCCAGTGGTCAAAGGTCACAAGCCCCAGCTAGCCCCTCCCCCAACCTCGCAGCATCCGTTCACTAACAATTTCGATAGAGCCTACACAGACAGCCGTTAGGCATGTATTAGACAAACGATGGCTCTATCTAATTGTATATCTCTCACAAAGACAAGTGGACAACATAAACACATTACATATAGAAGCTTCAGTGGGTACGAGCAATAATGCTGTAAATGTAAACATATAGTTGAAGCTAGGTGCTGAAACAAATGATACATACATATATTAAACATAAATGAATAACAGCACCAGGGACCAAGTTTTTAAGAGAGAAAGTAGTGAATTAAGATGCTACGAAAATAAGGGCATGCGCCGACCGAAGCTCGAACCTGTGACTCCGGATTCGACACCACCGCCTAGCGATAACGCACCAAGCGAAACTAACCTCTAGACCATCGGAATGTCCAAAAAAACATTCTTCTGATCCAGAGTCATTTCGCACGTATGCAAATTACCACCCCAGTGGTCAAAGGTCACAAGCCCCAGCTAGCCCCTCCCCCAACCTCGCAGCATCCGTTCACTAACAATTTCGATAGAGCCTACACAGACAGCCGTTAGGCATGTATTAGACAAACGATGGCTCTATCTAATTGTATATCTCTCACAAAGACAAGTGGACAACATAAACACATTACATATAGAAGCTTCAGTGGGTACGAGCAATAATGCTGTAAATGTAAACATATAGTTGAAGCTAGGTGCTGAAACAAATGATACATACATATATTAAACATAAATGAATAACAGCACCAGGGACCAAGTTTTTAAGAGAGAAAGTAGTGAATTAAGATGCTACGAAAATAAGGGCATGCGCCGACCGAAGCTCGAACCTGTGACTCCGGATTCGACACCACCGCCTAGCGATAACGCACCAAGCGAAACTAACCTCTAGACCATCGGAATGTCCAAAAAAACATTCTTCTGATCCAGAGTCATTTCGCACGTATGCAAATTACCACCCCAGTGGTCAAAGGTCACAAGCCCCAGCTAGCCCCTCCCCCAACCTCGCAGCATCCGTTCACTAACAATTTCGATAGAGCCTACACAGACAGCCGTTAGGCATGTATTAGACAAACGATGGCTCTATCTAATTGTATATCTCTCACAAAGACAAGTGGACAACATAAACACATTACATATAGAAGCTTCAGTGGGTACGAGCAATAATGCTGTAAATGTAAACATATAGTTGAAGCTAGGTGCTGAAACAAATGATACATACATATATTAAACATAAATGAATAACAGCACCAGGGACCAAGTTTTTAAGAGAGAAAGTAGTGAATTAAGATGCTACGAAAATAAGGGCATGCGCCGACCGAAGCTCGAACCTGTGACTCCGGATTCGACACCACCGCCTAGCGATAACGCACCAAGCGAAACTAACCTCTAGACCATCGGAATGTCCAAAAAAACATTCTTCTGATCCAGAGTCATTTCGCACGTATGCAAATTACCACCCCAGTGGTCAAAGGTCACAAGCCCCAGCTAGCCCCTCCCCCAACCTCGCAGCATCCGTTCACTAACAATTTCGATAGAGCCTACACAGACAGCCGTTAGGCATGTATTAGACAAACGATGGCTCTATCTAATTGTATATCTCTCACAAAGACAAGTGGACAACATAAACACATTACATATAGAAGCTTCAGTGGGTACGAGCAATAATGCTGTAAATGTAAACATATAGTTGAAGCTAGGTGCTGAAACAAATGATACATACATATATTAAACATAAATGAATAACAGCACCAGGGACCAAGTTTTTAAGAGAGAAAGTAGTGAATTAAGATGCTACGAAAATAAGGGCATGCGCCGACCGAAGCTCGAACCTGTGACTCCGGATTCGACACCACCGCCTAGCGATAACGCACCAAGCGAAACTAACCTCTAGACCATCGGAATGTCCAAAAAAACATTCTTCTGATCCAGAGTCATTTCGCACGTATGCAAATTACCACCCCAGTGGTCAAAGGTCACAAGCCCCAGCTAGCCCCTCCCCCAACCTCGCAGCATCCGTTCACTAACAATTTCGATAGAGCCTACACAGACAGCCGTTAGGCATGTATTAGACAAACGATGGCTCTATCTAATTGTATATCTCTCACAAAGACAAGTGGACAACATAAACACATTACATATAGAAGCTTCAGTGGGTACGAGCAATAATGCTGTAAATGTAAACATATAGTTGAAGCTAGGTGCTGTAACAAATGATACATACATATATTAAACATAAATGAATAACAGCACCAGGGACCAAGTTTTTAAGAGAGAAAGTAGTGAATTAAGATGCTACGAAAATAAGGGCATGCGCCGACCGAAGCTCGAACCTGTGACTCCGGATTCGACACCACCGCCTAGCGATAACGCACCAAGCGAAACTAACCTCTAGACCATCGGAATGTCCAAAAAAACATTCTTCTGATCCAGAGTCATTTCGCACGTATGCAAATTACCACCCCAGTGGTCAAAGGTCACAAGCCCCAGCTAGCCCCTCCCCCAACCTCGCAGCATCCGTTCACTAACAATTTCGATAGAGCCTACACAGACAGCCGTTAGGCATGTATTAGACAAACGATGGCTCTATCTAATTGTATATCTCTCACAAAGACAAGTGGACAACATAAACACATTACATATAGAAGCTTCAGTGGGTACGAGCAATAATGCTGTAAATGTAAACATATAGTTGAAGCTAGGTGCTGAAACAAATGATACATACATATATTAAACATAAATGAATAACAGCACCAGGGACCAAGTTTTTAAGAGAGAAAGTAGTGAATTAAGATGCTACGAAAATAAGGGCATGCGCCGACCGAAGCTCGAACCTGTGACTCCGGATTCGACACCACCGCCTAGCGATAACGCACCAAGCGAAACTAACCTCTAGACCATCGGAATGTCCAAAAAAACATTCTTCTGATCCAGAGTCATTTCGCACGTATGCAAATTACCACCCCAGTGGTCAAAGGTCACAAGCCCCAGCTAGCCCCTCCCCCAACCTCGCAGCATCCGTTCACTAACAATTTCGATAGAGCCTACACAGACAGCCGTTAGGCATGTATTAGACAAACGATGGCTCTATCTAATTGTATATCTCTCACAAAGACAAGTGGACAACATAAACACATTACATATAGAAGCTTCAGTGGGTACGAGCAATAATGCTGTAAATGTAAACATATAGTTGAATAGATAGAGCCATCGTTTGTCTAATACATGCCTAACGGCTGTCTGTGTAGGCTCTATCGAAATTGTTAGTGAATGGATGCTGCGAGGTTGGGGGAGGGGCTAGCTGGGGCTTGTGACCTTTGACCACTGGGGTGGTAATTTGCATACGTGCGAAATGACTCTGGATCAGAAGAATGTTTTTTTTGGACATTCCGATGGTCTAGAGGTTAGTTTCGCTTGGTGCGTTATCGCTAGGCGGTGGTGTCGAATCCGGAGTCACAGGTTCGAGCTTCGGTCGGCGCATGCCCTTATTTTCGTAGCATCTTAATTCACTACTTTCTCTCTTAAAAACTTGGTCCCTGGTGCTGTTATTCATTTATGTTTAATATATGTATGTATCATTTGTTTCAGCACCTAGCTTCAACTATATGTTTACATTTACAGCATTATTGCTCGTACCCACTGAAGCTTCTATATGTAATGTGTTTATGTTGTCCACTTGTCTTTGTGAGAGATATACAATTAGATAGAGCCATCGTTTGTCTAATACATGCCTAACGGCTGTCTGTGTAGGCTCTATCGAAATTGTTAGTGAACGGATGCTGCGAGGTTGGGGGAGGGGCTAGCTGGGGCTTGTGACCTTTGACCACTGGGGTGGTAATTTGCATACGTGCGAAATGACTCTGGATCAGAAGAATGTTTTTTTGGACATTCCGATGGTCTAGAGGTTAGTTTCGCTTGGTGCGTTATCGCTAGGCGGTGGTGTCGAATCCGGAGTCACAGGTTCGAGCTTCGGTCGGCGCATGCCCTTATTTTCGTAGCATCTTAATTCACTACTTTCTCTCTTAAAAACTTGGTCCCTGGTGCTGTTATTCATTTATGTTTAATATATGTATGTATCATTTGTTTCAGCACCTAGCTTCAACTATATGTTTACATTTACAGCATTATTGCTCGTACCCACTGAAGCTTCTATATGTAATGTGTTTATGTTGTCCACTTGTCTTTGTGAGAGATATACAATTAGATAGAGCCATCGTTTGTCTAATACATGCCTAACGGCTGTCTGTGTAGGCTCTATCGAAATTGTTAGTGAACGGATGCTGCGAGGTTGGGGGAGGGGCTAGCTGGGGCTTGTGACCTTTGACCACTGGGGTGGTAATTTGCATACGTGCGAAATGACTCTGGATCAGAAGAATGTTTTTTTGGACATTCCGATGGTCTAGAGGTTAGTTTCGCTTGGTGCGTTATCGCTAGGCGGTGGTGTCGAATCCGGAGTCACAGGTTCGAGCTTCGGTCGGCGCATGCCCTTATTTTCGTAGCATCTTAATTCACTACTTTCTCTCTTAAAAACTTGGTCCCTGGTGCTGTTATTCATTTATGTTTAATATATGTATGTATCATTTGTTTCAGCACCTAGCTTCAACTATATGTTAAACTAAAAACTAACACAAAATGTTCGCCATTGCCGCCATATTGGTGATTGGTCCTTTCCCGGATATTTATATAGACTAGTGACTACTATAATAGATCTAGATCTAGATCGCTCTCCTCCCTGAGTCTCTACTCTATAAAATATATGGTAGGTACTTTATATAGATCTAGATCTAATATAACAACAGAAAATATCTAGATCAAGTTATGTAGAGCTTGCTGAGATTGTGAGAAGTTTACAATAGGCAGAATAGGACACCAAATTTAGAATTTAATACTTAAGACTAAGTTACTCACTAAGACGTAAGAGTAGTAAGACTGAGTAGACTGAAACTCTACTCTAACTTTAGTCTAACTAGAGAGTTCAGTTGACGAGTTGTACTTCACTTCACTGCCTACGACTACAGTAGACTGAGTAGACTACACTACAGGTAACACTCAGTAACAGACTACTGGAGTACTGCCAATGATTTGATAAGTACTGGTAGATGACCTAGAATATAAACAATTAGACTATAAACATAGTATGGTAGTAATAGTTAGTAATAGATCAGATATAATTTTATATAAATATATATCCCTTCTAGATCTATTTAATAATCTAGATCAGAGATGTCAAACACTGTGTTTGTGAGCCACATGCGGTCCGCGACCACTTTGCATGCAACCCGCTTGGCCACCTCTAGAATTATCAAAATAATGTTAAATTATTAAGATGTTTCTTTCTTCATTTCATTGAATTATCAAGTATTGAGAATATAATCCCCGGCAAGTGTGATTATCACAAGTACAATGTCAAACAACATTACGCTAATCACAAAAAGGCATATTTTACTTACACCAGAAAAATGAGAGATGACAAGCTACTTGAATTGAAAAATAGTTTTAAAAGGCAACATATTATATAGTACTTGTTAAACTGAAAAACGAGAGTGAGTCTGTAACGAAAGCCTACATTTTGTCAAACTTAATTGAAAGCAATATAGCAAATCATTTAGTGAAGGTGATTTTATTAAGGAGTGTGTCGTTAAAGCTGCGGAAGTCCAGAAAAAGGTGAAAGCATTCAAAGAAATAGCGTTAATTAGGAACACTGTGGTAGATAAAATAAATGACATGTCTGTCAGCTTGCATGAACAATTAAAAAAACAAAATAGTTGATTTTTAATTCTTTTCATTGGCTCTCGATGAGCCAACTGATGTAACGGGTGTAGCACAGTTGGCTATATTCATAAGGACCTTTGACAGGAATTTTGAGATACCTGAGCTCTGTTCTATGCATAACACCACAACAAGCGAGGATGTTTTTGATAAATTATAGGTATGATATTGCGGTAAAATTAACCTTTGCTAAAAATAGCTAGTCTAGCAACACATAGCTCAAGGTGCGCACCAACCATGATGGGGGTTAGAAATGTTGTTGGTGCAAATCTGCTTGCAAAAATAAGTGAGGCTGATGCTAATTTTAAATTTGATCATTTTCAGTGCATCATTCACCAATAAACATAATGCGCAAAGTAATTACAGTTCCAAATGTACTAAGACCAGTTCCAGTCGCTATCAATTTTATTTGTGACTGTGGCTTTAATTATCGCCAATTTTCAATGTTTCTGGATGACATTGGACACAAATATGATTGTTTTTCCACTATGAAAGGTACAAAACACCTCACCTTTCAAGATTATCTGATCGAAATTTGTCATCAGTGAGGAAAGTGTCAGTGACAAACAAACATCAACCTGACATTAATAAACTTGTATACCAGAAAAGATGTCAAGCATAAGGACAACGAAAATAATGCCAAACCATAGTCATTTTTTATTAATACAGAAGCAGTACAAATTTAGTTTAAAACTAAAGGACAGGTATTCCACTAATTCTTACATATTCTATTGTATTGTTTCTTATTTACATAAAACTAGTAGGCTATGTTTTCCAACTGATTTTTGGCTGTGGCCCTTCCGGTCATGGTAAGTTTTTATACGGCCCATACATGTTAATGAGTTTGACATGTCTGTTCTAGATCATCTACTGATCATGTAACTAGACCTTTAATATAACTATGTCTATTTACTATTGACTATTGTAACTGATCTAACAGCCAAGTTATGCCATTTTAATAAATTTTAATACTCAGAAAGACACAAAAGGCACATTCCTCGTTCCATATATGCTAGGACAAATTTGTACAAACGCTTTTCTTCCCTAGCGCTTTTAGAGAATGGAATGGGTTGCCTGAGCTAGCCAGGAAAACCATTGACTTGGCAGAATGTAGGTCATTGGTGAAAATGCATGACGCGTCTCAGACTTAGGACGTAATCATCTTCTTTTTTGAAGTAACGTTTGTATTAAATATAAGATAAGCTAAGATATAGATCTAGATTTTCTAGATCTACTGTAGCTTCTTATACCCGAACACTGACTTTTTATTTGGTGAAGGCGAAGGTTTAACTTACAAAAAACAGAAAGCAGATAAATGGTAATTCTGAAATTAAAAATCTCAGTCTTCACCAGGATTCTAACCTGGATGCCTCAGGTCGCAAGCGAATCGCTTTACCACTCAGCTACCACACCTTCCATGTGAATATAATTTACACTAATTCATGGGATGTAGGAAGTTTATCCAAAATCAACTTCTGAAGGTCTCAATGCATTGATGAGACACCAAGTTGAAACACTGAATCTAGATGCTCATCTGTGAAGCGAATACACCACATTGGTTAGATCTTTCCAACTGAAGTTGTTTTCCTTAAAAATCTGCAACATAATATTTATGATAATGAGATTTTTGTAAAGTCTTAGCTAGGAAATTAAATGTAGTTTAAGATAGATGTGCAATTTTAAACAATCATAACAATCTGAAAAAAAAAGATTTTCGAATGAGTTCTTGTGACCTTTTACCAAGAAAATTACTTTCTCATTTTAAAATCATGAACAACCTATTGTTGATATTTTAGAAAAAAAAAAAGTCATTTGACATCTTATTATGATGCAGACGTTACTTCAAAAAAGAAAATGATTACGTCCTCCGCATACATTTTGTTTTAAGTTGAAAATCTGGAACAATTTAATATATTAAATTAAACTATAGTGACATTTTGTCCAAGTGTAATATATATTTATGTCAATTATGCGATTTCAAACAATCATTTGACATTTTTTTGTTAAAACAATATCCTTAACTACTTTATAGGTAATGAAATATAAGTCAATATAGAGATTTTCATTTATAGTTTTTTATATGCTATTTATATATATTTTTATTTTAAAATCCAGAACAACTTATTATTGTTCTAGAGTTTTTGCAAGCTTAAGCACCAAAATTAAATGTGATATACCGTATTTTTTGCCGTATAAGACGCACTTTTTCTTCTCCAAAACTGGGGGGGAAAAGTTGGTGCGTCTTATACGCGAAAAATACGGTACGTTCAGAATCTTTTTTTTTCTAGATTTTCCTCCTTTAAAATTGGGTGCGTCTTATATGCCGGAGCGTCTTATACGGCAAAAAATACGGTAAGCTAGAAGAGCAATACCAAATGTTCATTGGCATTGATTTGTTTTTCACAAAAACATCCAGAACAACCTATTAAAGATACCTACTTAAAACTATTGTGAAATTGTGGAAGGAAAATTTAAGATTAAATCAAATTTTCAATAGCAAAATCACAAAAGTAAGTTTCTTTTATCCTGATGGACACACTTGCATAATTAATTAATAATTTGCTTGAATAATTAATTTTATTATAAACTAAATGGTTTACTTTTATAAAACAAAAAGTAGTTGTTGCACATAAAATTTGCAAGCCACAACGCATGGTGAAATAAGATTTTTAATTTCTCATCTAGTTTTTTGAGATGAGTGTGACAGACGGACATTTTTTGGGGGCCGCTAAAAATTCAATTTAAAAAAAAATTATCTAAAGGGAAGAACTCTACAACCTCAATAATGTAATTTATTTCCTTTTATTTGATATTCTTAAAAATTAATACCAATAATTAATCATCATTATCAAACTTCATTTGAGTAAAAGCTTGAGAGGCTCAAATCATCTATTGCAAAAGCCCTGGACAGAAAAACTGTTGTTTTGTACATGCCACAATACTGTTGGAGATTAGCAAGTCTGGGGCAGTCAAAAAGAATATGAGACACAATTTATTCTTCTTCCCTGCAACAGGGGCACTGTGAGTCAAAATTTGGCCATAGCCATGGGAACTATGAGCCAACAGGACAGTTGTCTATCCTGCACTGTGCTGTAATAGCTTTCTCAGACCTGGAAAGCCTTCATCATGGGGAAGTGCGGTCAGGGTGCCTCATGCGCTCCCAGACTCCTCTGGCTTTTTGGGACATGTCCTAGCACTCAAACAACTTTTCCATTTCTATTTTTTTTTGGATTATAGCCAGAGCATGTGAGTGGTGTTAGCCCTCCGTGGTGGGCCAAGGAGTCACCAATGGTGTTGACAGTCACACCTATGTGACTTGGTACCCACTGCATTATTACATGGGTGCCATAGCATTGCTTTATGTTGTGTGAAGCCATGATGACAGTGTCATTATGGGGGGCCACTGTCCAGGGCTTTGCAAAGCCTGTAGTTTTGGGTCAGTGACCACAACAATTTGTGTTGCCCTCAAATGTCCCTCTCTGAGTTGAGAGTTAATGACTTTTAAGACTTCACAGTCAGAGCCAAGAAACTCGGTGTAGGCTCCATAGCCTGCTCTTCCAGAGTCAATCAATGCCAACCCATCATTTTATATTAGAAAATTGCACTGGGCTTGAAGGCATTGATGGTCTCCAGTGCCAGAATTTGATGGTCGTTAGATGAATGACTTAGCTTAGTGGCGTTAAGGTATACTAGTTTCAAGCTTTTGTCTGGGGTTGTTGGATGACACCAAGGGGATGGCAATGAAAATATTTGAATGTTTTGTCGGCTGGTGGAGAGGCCAACTTTTTATGATAGTCTAGTGGCATGATGCATAAAAGACTGCATCTGGATACATCTTCTGCATCTCCAACCATCCACTAGTTTTCTAGTTGGTAGGTATTAATCCAGCCTTTTATACAGCTCAAAGCAAATCAGTATTGGCCGTTCCTTCCTAAGGTTTAGTGGACCTACAATAGCCATTATATCAGGTACATTTACTGGGCAAATATTTACAGACAAATATTAGTGCTTTGGACTGTATCGTATCAAGCTCTTCAAGAGCTGTCCTAGAGCCATAGATTTGCACAGGTAGACTATGTCTATTCGGGCTCCCCACTTTTGTGGCTCTTTAGTGGTCTTGGTGCTGATTTTGGAAAGAGTGGCAGTCAGTAATATTGCCTAGTGCTTGATAAATTATGACAATTCACGTTACCAGAGACTAAAGAAAGATCTGCCATGATAGTCAACCATTGCTAGCATGTAGAAGAGTAGGAGGAGAATGTTTGTTCTGCAAAAGAAAAAGGTTTAAGTGATTAGTAAAATTATACAGGTCATGGACTTTTTGACCAGACAGATCAGTGTCAGGAAGGTGAATGGGCATTTAGATCTCCAGCTTTGATAGTGTCTATAGGTATTGTCTTTCTGCCATCTAAAGGCAGTTCTTGTTTAAGTGGATTATAAATATTGATACACTTGAAGCATCTATTGTTTTTCCAAATTTCCAACAAAGTGTCTGTCTTCCCCTGACTTAAGTCTGTGGGCATTTTCTTGGTGACCAGAGCAGTAGCCACCAATGTAACCAGGCCTTGGCAGTCCCCACAAGAGCAACAGAAAACAGAGTACCCAGGTATTGAGACACTTCTTTTTTCACCAATCAGGCATTCTTGTAGTAAGGCAACATCCCCACACTCTTTGTGGAGCAGATTAGTTATTTCAGGAGTCTTTGGAATAAATCCTCGGGCGTTACATTGAAGGACTTTGAAAGTTTTAGGATCAGATTTGAAAATTCGGGGATCATGTTGCTTTATCCTTCCAGCTAAATTAGCCTGAGGGGCACTTACTTTCCCAGTATGAGATGTTGGATTAATTTTTTCTGAGACTTGTGTTCTTTTTTGTTGTTGTGTTTATTTTGGGCAAAAGGGATGTCATGTGGGTTTCTGTGTTAGTAAGAAAGGTATCCCTTTTTTCACAATGTGGGCTGTTGTTCCTTTAATTAATTGACTAATTGGTTAATTTTTTAATTGATTCATGTCTTGTTTTGATACAATTAATAAATTTTAAAGTTTGAACTTGATACGAGAATGGGTGTTGGAGAAATAGTGTCTAGAAATATACAATAAGGGGACTAACTCTACATATTTAACCATATTTGTGAATATTGAACTTTCCCTTGTTGGTATCAAACAAAATAATTAATTACCAGTAGTTAATTGACTAATTGGCTAATTTTTTAAATTAATGTCTTGTCTTTGCCGTTTAATAATTGTGCAAATTTTCAACTTGATTTGAGAATGCATGTGGAAGAAATAAAAAGACCAGAAATACAAAGTTGATAAAAGCTTTATAATTATGAATTACAAGATTCATAAGCATACAAATTTTTTTTTTTTTTTTTTTTTTCTGGCTATTTCTTTAGCGTTTTAATTGTCACATTTTTTATGATGGAAGTGGATATTGACAACATTTTTGAAATGTTATCTTATCTTATATAATAAAAACATTACTTCAAAAAAGAGGATGATTACGTCCATAGTTTCATGTTTATTTCTTATCTGTCCCATCAACATTTTGTAATGAGGATGAACTTGACTGTATAAGCCCACAAACCCCAATGATGGCTTTAAAAAAGGTTATACATTGATCTAGAATGGGCAAAGTGCAATTTTTTAAAACAAAAATTAATATTTGAAAAAAATATTTGGCTATACATTTCATTTCATTGTCTAAATATTTATAGACTCCATCTATGACATGCTTAGAATATTAATAGTCTAGTTATTTGACATGCTTGAAATGTTAATTACTCCTTTTTTTTATTCAGCTCATTCTGTTTTAAACAAGAATAGAATATCAAGCTGAAATTGAATGATATAAAATTGGTTCAGTTTATTTGAAAAGAAGCAATAATAGGTTAGATGCTCTCATGTTAATATTTTTCATTTGCTTTTTGTTACAGAATATGTGTAAATGAAATAAAAAAGAAACCCAGAACTGAACTACTTGTGACTAGCAAACATGGAACACAATTTTACTCTTGATCTGAGAAATGTAATTAAAAAGGAGGAAAACACAGAGAATATTTTGTTAGCCCAGGCAATATCTGAAGAGCAATGTCTTAAGTTGTCTTGCATGTCTTACTCTAACTTTTCTCTTGAACTAAGAAATGTGGGGACAAATGAAGTGAAGGAAAGGATTGACCAAGTTTTGTTACCACAAACTCTAAAAGATGAAAATGAGTTAGTGCATTTAGTCTCAGGCTTGAAACAAAAGCACATTAGTGATGAAATGAGAGAAAATGTTCTTTCTGATCCACAGTTACAGGTGAGGCAAATTTTGTTTTATTTTTCAACATAATACATAATAATAATACTACATAATAAACGTGTATGATTTATTTATAGTTATATTTTATCTTCAATCCATCAAGATTGAAACATGTAAACATTGAATAACTAATGGTGCCAACTTTTATCTTCAATCCATCAAAATTGAAACATGTAAACATTGAATAACTAATGGTGCCAACTTTTATCGTCAATCCATCAAGATTGAAACATGTAAACATTGAATAACTAATGGTGTTAACTTTTATCTTCAACCCATCAAGATTGAAACATGTAAACATTGAATAACTAATGGTGTTAACTTTCATATTAAATCCATCAAGATTGAAACATGTAAACATTTAATAACTAATGTGGCCTACTTTCACTCACCACTTCACTTAGTATTCAGTCACAAAGTCAATGTTTGGTAGAGTTTCCAGTTTATATGCATAAGATTTTTGGTTCCCTGTTTTTCTTTATTAATTCATCCCCAAAAATAGCTTAATTAAATTTAATTTAATTTAATGTTTTTGTCTGTTCCACCTGATACTACACTCCTCTCCCAAAGGTACCGGTATATAAAACTATCTTCTTGGTCTATGGTCCGAGAATCAAGTTCTGTGTCTCCATTTTGTAAAACTATGCTATCACTAACTAATTAAGGCCAGATATGCCATGAATGGTCACCCTTACAGGCCACTATTGTCAACACCTATATGTTTGTTATAAATACTGTTACAGTAATTTTCACTCATTCATAAAAAATGTTTTTTAAAAACATTAAATGGCATTATGGCAAACATGAATAATGAAAAGGTGATTAAATGTGATAGCATAACTAGTGCCTGGCACTTTATTGGCGCAAACCCCTCTACCCCCAGTTTCCAGAAACTACTCATAGTTATGATATATAGAATGTATTCAATATCAAGAAAATAATACATATTACAATATAATCTTCACTTATTCAAATATTTACGATATTGGTCACCAAATGCATTACAAATTATAGTCTCTAAGTAACTTTGCAATTGCAAAATACTAAACTGTTCTTTTTTTTTTTTTGTTTTTTTTTTGTGTGTGTGCTAAAAAGGGGACTCTGATGCTCTGTTGTATTTGAAATTCATATATATATAATTCATATATATATATAATTTATATATTCATTTTTTTTAAAAATTGATATCTTGATATGATGCTGAAATTAATTGTAATGAATATGAACATGCATGAAGCATATGATTAAAAAAAAATTTCCTATGGACATTAAAAATAGCAGGCCTACAAATGTTAAAACTTATTATAGTTAATTAAATGTGTAGTTCGGTTCAATCTACTACTATCAAATAATTCTAAATGTCATCGAAACACCAATAACTATCACATCTGTCACCACAATTTCAAAATTAAAAGAAAATCGAAGTAAAAAAAAATTTGATCATATTTCATCAATAAATTGTAGATGTTGCTATTATCAGCAGAAATTTAAATGTTAAAAATAACAACTACAACAGTTTGTTTGTTTGCTATGGTGGGGGATTTATTGATTTATTTAATGCAATAAATGCATCACCAATTTTAGAAGAAAAAATTCTTATTATGTATCATTCATAAACTAGATCACACTATTATGATACTTGTCATGTCAGGTTACAAATCTGGCATTAAAGGGTAAAAAAAGCAATGTTTGTAATTAGTGTAAAATTTATTTTTATATTAAATTGGCATTACTGCAGCCAACTAAGATCCAATTGTAACATTGTTTTAAAATCATATGTTTGAAAACATATCTCTTTTTCTAACCTTCATCAAGTTTGGTAACTAAAATGCACTATAAGATTTCTTTTTATGCTACACATTTCATTTGCAAATGGAGTCATGCTTGTTAATCAGTGACTTAAACTCTGCTAAGTCGTTGAGGCCTAAAGCAATCTTCCTCAAAACTTTATTAGTTGCCTCTCCTGACCACCTCCCCCCTCTAAATGTAAAGTAAAGTTCCCCTTATAGACCTTGCAATGTATAGGACAGAAGATGTAAAGGTTATCTATTTCTGTAGTCCACGGATATTGAGGTTGTCATGTGGCCAGCACAACGACCAATCCCCATTAATTTTTCCCAACTAATGTCAGGTACATATTACAGCTGGGTAGACTCAGCGGCGCCCAGAGATCCCAAAATTAAAACACCCAGTCTTCACCAGAATTCGAACCCGGGGCCTTGGTTCTGAAGCCAAATGCTTTACTGCTCAGCCTCGGAACCTCCTCTAAATGTGACTATGCGAAAATGTTTATTAATATCTTATACTATAAAGCAGAAAGTTAGACTTATGTATGTATTTATGTATGGGTGTATGTCCCACATAAAAATCAAAATCGTTTGACCAATCTTGATAAAACTTGGCAGACTAGCAACAGTATTGCAGATTCCTTGGCCCACCAGGCTGTAAGTTTTCATCATGCCCTGGCTATAATTAAAAAAACAGAAATGGAAAAGTGGTTTGAGTGCTGGGACAAGCCCCAAAAAGCCTGTTGAGTCTGAGAGCGCATGAGGCGCCCTGACCGCACTTCCCCGTAGTAGAGGCTGTCCAGGCCTAAGCAATTTAAGCTATTATAGCACACTTCAGGACAGGTCACTGTCCTGTTGGCTCATATTTCTCACGGCTATGGCCAAATTTTGATTCACGGCGCCCCCGCTGTGGGAAGAAGAGGATATCGTCCCTCACGTCCTGTTTGACTGCCCCAGACTTGCTGATCTCCATCTCGACAGGTCTCGGAAACCAAAAATTCTTGACCAGTATGGTGACATGTATGCTCTACGCAAGACAGCAGGGTTTCTGTCCAGGGCTTTTGCAAGAGAGGATTTAAGCCACTCAAGCCCTCAATCAAATGGAGTATGATGATGATGATAGAACTTGGTATACATGTTCCTTGGGTACTAACTGGAACCGTAACATATTTATAGTAACCCTAAAACAAACTTAAGACCCTAAAAAAAAAAGTTACCCAACTCTATGAAAGTATTACTATTTCATGGATCTAGGCCATGTTTACAGATACAAGAAGATCGAAAGGATCTAGATCTAATTTTAAGAACTACTCTTTGCACAGATAGTTTTTTACTTTGACACATGAAAATACAAAATAAAGTCTACTAACCTTACTTTCTGCTTTATAGTATAGATACGAATGTATCTGCTTAAAGTGTAAACCCTTTTTGCAATCTACTTTTATTTTCGTGGTGAAAGAAAAAAACTTGAAAGGAATATAAGCTAAGTTTGACATAGATCTAAATCGAATCCACTAGATTAGTAATACCCAAACTAAAGCCTGCAGACCACGGGTAATATCCGGTTAGTTATAAATTTATTTTTCAGAACTTGACTTTGTTAAAAATTGAAAATATCCAGAAAATCAAGTTTGTCTTTGAGACAGCTCTGTGTATGGCGCCCCTCTATATCTGGCATCCTAAGCTTGATGCACCCCTTTGTCCTCCCACCCCTCTGCAGTGATGACACTTTCATTGTACAATCGACAACTATTTAGTACAATGAATGTCTAAGCAAACAGGTGATATATCACTGCATGAAATGGTACTTACTAAGCTACTTTCTCTCATATAGACGCACTACATCAGGGGCCACTCTTAAATTTTTATTAGATGAGACACATTTGGTGCATACAAAAGGATATTATGAAATAAAAATTCTTATTTAATTAATAAAAAAGAAATTAAACAAGATTACAAATAGAGTTTATGTGAACTCAGAAGTAGCCACAGAATGATCTACCCATGGGCAAGTTTCAATATTTTCTGCTCAAATATTGGAAGCTATGAACTAGAAGCTATCAGCAACCACAATCCTACATCACTCATTATAAAATAGAGGGACAGTGGGCTAACTGAATGAGCAATCCCTCATTCTTGGCCTCTGAAATAAGTCCTTTACTGGGTCAAATGTGTAAAGCACTTTTGCATGTACCCAAATGCATACTCTGATATGTTTATATAACTCAGGTGATGATAGGGGTAATTGTGTCTAGCCAGACTGTAAATTCTTGTATCATTTTAGACACATACACAAGTAAGTTAGTCTTTTAAATATAATCTCTGACGTTTCTTGATTTCTCAATTCAGTTGGCAGTTAGTCGTTGTGCTGGCCACATGACACCCTTCTTAACCGTAGGCCACAGAAACAGATGACTTTTACATCATCTGCCCTATAGACCACAAGGTCTGAAAGGGGAACTTTTACATATATTTGTGTGTGTGTGTGCCAAACGACTCACCACTGTGCCTTTTTTTTTAGTGTTCCCCAAATGGGAAAAGACCCTAATAGTTTTGTGTCTGTCCGTCCATCCCATTTAGATCTCAGAAACTAGAAGAGAAAATAAAAATCGGACATCATGATATTTTAGATCATTCAAAGTTCTTATGCAACGACTACTTTTTTCTTTTTCGAAAGTGAACCATCTAATATGATCTAAGTTTTATAATTATCTATGCAAGCTGATTTTTCATAGCTTCTTCCCCTTTCAGGGGCCGCTAAAAATGAAAATATTTATATGCTTTTTTAGTTAGCTTTTTAAACTGTCCACAATAGGCAGTTAAGCACTAAAGAATTATTGATTCTATATTGTTATTACAATCACTGGCATTTTCAGATGTATTTCCTATTTAAAGGAAAAAGAAAGAAAATATACTTAAAGATTTTTTAAAATATGAAATTCTATTTTGGGTCTTTAAACATTTGTATATATAGAATTCAGCCTTTTGGGGAAATATTAAGAATAAAATACAAAGTTTGCATTTTTTCAGGATTTGTTTGTTAAGGCTGTGATTCTGTCAAAACCATTCTTTAGCAATCACCTAAGAAATAATAGAAACTAGTGTACTTAATAATCATAACCACATATATATCTAATTCATAAATAATTTACATATTGCTCTTAAATTTAAAGCCTTTTTTTTTTTCAGATTAAATTGAACAAGCTACAGATTGAAAATGATTTTTGTAAAGAACAAGTTGGATATATTAAAGATAGAAATAAGCAATTTTTTAAAAAAGAAAATGATTCAAGAGAGGATTGTATACTTTTAACTCAACAAAATCAAGATATATACAAAGAAGTGAAAGGGGAATGTCAAGGTTTTATGAAACTGTTGGCATCATCTTTAAATCAGAGTGTTCACACAGATGAACAACTATTGAACTGTCGGGTATGCATGAAAACATTTTCAACCTCTTCAAAATTAAAAACTCATCAGAGGTTTCATGCAGAGGAAAAAGTATTTCAATGTCAACTCTTCCCAAAAGTAGATTTAGTATCTTCAAATTTAAAAAGACATGAGACAGGAGAAAAGACAGGAGAAAAGTCATTTCAATGTGAAATATGCCTGAAAGCATTTTCAACTTCTTCAGCATTAAAATCACACCAGTTCCTACATAATGACAAAAAATCATTTCAATGTGACAAATGTCACAAATTTTTTGCAACTTCTTAAAATTTAAAAGAACATCAGATGACTCATGATGTTGAAAGGTCATATAAATGTAAAGCATGCTTCAAAATATTTACATCATATTCAAGTTTAAAAAGACATAAGTTGGACCATACAGGTAAAAAAACATTTCAATGTCAAATATGCATGAAAGTATTTTCAAACTATACAAATTTAAAAACACATCATATAATTCATACAGGAGAAAAGCCTTTTAAATGCCAACTTTGCCAGAGAGAATTTTCAACATCTGTACTTTTGAAACATCATCAGTGGGTCCATGTAAAAGAAAAACCATTTAAATGCCAAATTTGCCTGAAAGGATTTTCAAGATCTATAAATTTAAAAAAACATCAGATAGTTCATACTGGAGAAAAACCATTTAAATGTCAAATTTGCCTAAAAGAATTTTCAGCATCTTCAAGTTTAAAAAAACATCAGAAGGTTCATACAGGAGAAAAACCATTTAAATGTCAAATTTGCCTGAAAAAATTTACAGCATCTTCAAGTCTTAAAGCACACCAGGTGGTCCATACAGGAGAAAAACCATTTAAATGCCAAATTTGCCTTAAAGAATTCTCATACTCTTCATATTTAAGAGAACATATGAGTTTCCATTTTGGTGAAAACCTTTTTAAATGTCAAATATGCCAGAAAGTCTCTTTATCCTCAATTGGTTTAACAGCGAAACAAGTGAGTCAGACTGGTGAAAACTCAGTCAAATGTCACAAATGTCAGAGGCCATTTTCTCACAGTTCAGATTCTAATAGACTTGAATTTGTCTATAGAGAAAGACTAAAAAATAAAGTAAAATGTGTCATATGCAATGCTATATTTTCTAGCTTGAGGACATTATTAACACACTTAAATGCTCACATTAATGGAAAACAATATAAATGTGAGCATTGCAATAAAAAATTTATATTCCTGAAATTTATTAAAAATCATTTAAAGATTCATTTTAATAAAAATATACTAAAATGTGTTATTTGCAATAAAAGTTTTTGTAATATACAATCAATTAAAAGACACATATCTTTGCACATTCGAAGATAGTAATAAGCTCCATTTATTCTATGGAAAAAGTTTCAAAAGCATTCAGGATGACTCCAACAATGGTATCAACATCATCATGTACTGGTCCATTCTCTTGTAGGCTGTACTGAAATAGGATTAAAAATGTAGCATTCACTTGAATGGTTCAAATGTTTTTAATTTATAGTAGATTAATATGTCTAACCCAAACCTGCAGGATCCAGAGCTATAAAGTTCAAGATTGAACAGTTCAGACAGTCAGACTGTCATCTATATATATTTAATGTTATTGCTGTGCTGAGAGCATCCTCAATAGGGTTTGATAGGTTAATAATTTGCATTTATTTGAGAACTGCAAAGGTTATATCTCTATAGAGTTTTCCGAGCATGATAAAATTTTGCAGTCTTCATATATCTATGTTTTATATATTGTTTTTTATTGAATGCTTTTATTCTAAATAAAAGTAACTTTAAATAGATACAGGTTATCTTTTCTTGAAACATTGGAAATATTTTAAATGGAACAAAACATTAATTTTTTAATAATATTGTTAGTAAATATAATCTGTTTCTCTTTTTTTTTTTTTTTTTTTTTCTTTCAAGTGGTTTGGACTAATTTTGTATGCACACATTAGGAACTTTTTTTTTATTTGGCTATACTAGTTCATTTTGTTGCAGACTGTACAGCAATATAAATAAAAAATATAACATCCATTTGAATGTTTCAAATATTTTTTAATATACAGTAGATTAAAATGTCTAGCCCAAACCTGTAGGATATATAGTAGATTTATATTTTTAGTTATAAACTAACAAGCAAAAATCTATTTAAAAGTCCATTACGAGATGTATGTTTATTTTATTTTTAAGTTTTAGACTTTCGTTCAAATATATTTTTATGGTCCTATTTAAAACCTTTTAGTCGGGATCATTGTACCTGAAATCATTTTTTTGTTCACTTTTATTAGTAAAAAGGCACAATTTAAATATAGGAAAGTGCGAAGTTCGAGCAGCCCCGATTTGTCAAGAGGTTCGAACAGTTTACTTTTTATTGCTATAACTTTTTTATTTGAATGTTTACCAAATTACTACTATATTGCTACTGCGCATGCACCTTTTTTCTTACTTCCGACACATACTATTTCCTTTTCCTTGTAAAGGCTAAGTTCATGGTGAGGTCAAACACAGGAGGTGTGGAATTATTCTTTTTTACTACCCGGTAGTGAAGGAAATGGGTAATGGGCTTAAGGCTATTTTTAAGTCTGATTGATCATCAGCGTAAAGAGACTATTTGAAGTTGCGGAGGGTGGGAAATGGTGCAATGGATGGTGTTCTTGCGCTGGAGTAAAAAGAAAATGACTTTATAGTGAAAATTAAATATTAAAACATGTTTTTAGATATATTTTCTTTGATCTGTTCGAACCTTCCATCAACCCGATCGAGCTTACTAACTGGGGAAAAATCCGCTCGAGGAAAAGTACGCTTGGCGATACTTACCCTACACCTCTTTGACTTCGTATTTAATTTTAACTAAGCCTAGTGATACATTAAATCCAATCTATTTTTATAGAAAAAAGGACGAGGATTTCAGAGATACTATCAGTTTTTTCATAGGTCAGACCGTTACGGTGCTATAAAAATCCAAACTTGAAAATTGCTGCCAGCGGGCTTAATGCGCTCGAACTTCGCACTTTACTCTAGTTACAATTAAAAATAAATTAATTACGATGTGATCAAACATGGAAATGAACATAGTGACATGAAGGTTGTCATAGCATTTATCATTACAAGTTTCACCTTAAATACTGTTATGACTTTGCCATGCGTACCGCCTTCCAAGATAGTGCAGAAAGAAGGTGCGCACTATCTGTGACTAAACAAGTCGGATGTTGACATGGGAGAGAAAACGATTTCCGTCCAAGGAGAGAGTCAATATGGAGATGCTGTGTTCAAGGCAGATGCCCCTTATGTCTCGTTGAGTTGCCTCCCTTCAGTTATTTCATTGGTCTCAGAAGTGTGATTATAGGCGACTCAACAAGAGGAGATAGGATTCTAGCACAATGGCATCTTTGAAACAACTAGACCAGCTTTTAGTTAAAGAGCTAAGGCAGGAACTTCGTTACAGACGCCTGAAGCTTGGTGGTAGCAAGGAGGTGCTTATAGCTCGTCTCCGGCAAGCCCTAATTGATGAAGACGAAGATCCGGAGACCTATCTATTTGAAATTGAACCGGAGATTTATGAGCTTATTGGCAAGATAAATGAAGGTATTGATGCAATGTGTGAACAAATTAACAGTATGGGGAACAAGGTAGATGAAATGGTGTCTCAAATGAAAGAAGGAGTAGACTCGTTGGTAAAGGAGCAGTTGCCTGTAGACTCGTTGGTAAAGAAGTTGCGTGGTCAAGACTCTGGTTGCACAAACAGTGTTGACGGAGACGCTGGGGATTTGAGCGCCGTCTGTGTCTGTGTTGTGGACAAATCTTGAAATATTGTGGTTGTGACTTTCAAGAAGAGAAACGTGACAACGATTGCTGTGATGATCTCAACGAGATGTACCAAATCGAAGGGAAAGAGACAAATGAAGAAACTGAAGACTGTTAGGTGCCTGAAGCGTTTGTTCCTGTTGTACCTGTTACCAGTACCTTAACTGAAGTCTGTTACGTGCCTGAAGCGTTTGTTCCTGTTGTACCTGTTACCAGTACCTCAATGAGCCGGACGGAGCAAGACAACATTAGGTCTGCGTTCAAGCCTGTTGCTATGGACCTTAAAGACCCCTGCCTATCTGTCGGCGCTCACGAGGGAAATTCGAAGCTTGACAACTGCATCCAGAAGTTTACCAGAACTGTACGTGCGGCGCATCACACATAGAATTTAGATGCCAAGAAAACCACCAACAGGGCATATGTACTTCTACCATCATCATCGACATTGGCATAGATGAATGTCAATCAAACCACTCTAAATCTGAGCTGTCAAGAGGAAGACATTTTCCACTTGAACCTGAAGAGACCTATCTTCTGGACGTGAGACTGTTAGAGACCTATCTTCTGGACGTGAGACTGTTAGAGACCTATCTTCTGGACGTAAGACTGTTAGAGACCGATCTCCTGGACGTGAGACTGTTAGAGACCTATCTCCTGGACGTGAGACTGTTAGAGACCTATCTTCTGGACGTGAGACTGTTAGAGACCTATCTCCTGGACGTGAGACTGTTAGCTGAGGATGACTCCGGTGCATTGGACTTTGTTTGTAACGTGGCTGCATGTGAACCTGCAGCTCCCTTAAGAGGCGTCTGTCGGGAAGGTCTGCTGAGACAGCGTGTCCGATCAACGGCTGTGCTGAAGAAAACAGTGCTCGACACTATCTCTTTGTGTGTCAAACGGCCACGTCATCGACGCAACAACAGCCTGGTCAACTGGAGAAAGAGAAAGCGGCACTGGAGGAAAACAATGTTGATGGCTTCGTGGGGAACACGCTCCCTGCCGCCTGTGGCTCCCACTGATCGACCTCCACCTGAACTGTCAAACCTCAGCTGCAGTGTTTCTTTTCGGGACGAAAAGTGCTAAGACGGGGGCAATGTTATGACTTTGCCATGCGCACCGCCTTCCAAGATAGTGCAGAAAGAAGGTGCGCACTATCTGTGACTAAACAAGTCGGATGTTGACATGGGAGAGAGAACGATTTCCGTCCAAGGAGAGAGCCAATATGGAGATGCTGTGCTCAAGGCAGATGCCCCTTTGTGTTTGTCATGTCTCCGTGTAAATAAACGTCTTTGTCTCGTTGAGTTGCCTCCCTTCAGATATTACAATACTATTACTAGCTGGGGTTCTATGTTGACAAATCATGCATTTTTGTGCTACAAACACCAAACCTGGCACAGATGTTCAGTTTTTTATGCTGAATAAAATGTGATACAGGGCCACGGCAAAATTTTAATCAGTTTCTACTTATAGTAACATTTATAGTAACATTAAAAATGGCCGCTTAAAGAAATTCAAGTAAAGTGACAAACTGATAATTTTTAAGCTGCAAACACCACACCTGGCACACATGTTCAATTTATAATGCAAAACAAAATGTGATACAGAAAATGCACAAGTTTGTTAAATTTTTTATTTTTAGTAACATAAAAATGGCCACAAAGGTAAATTTTGAGTATGATGATAAATTGACCCTACATTTTTGAATCTGGTTCAATTAGTTCAATTAGTGTTAAAAGGTTGAACTGGATGTTGTACTGGAATGTCGGCTCCACAGACACAGCTGCATAAAGCAGTGCATTTTAATCCGGCCTTGTTGCACTTACAACGCTTGGATCTGCATTCTTTTTTACAAGCACATTTCAACAGTTCATGACAAGTCAAAGATGCTTGTGGCAAAACAGTCCAAAAAGGCTGCCATTGTCTGTCCATAAACTGCCAACCCCAGTCACTTGGATCTGGAAGAACTGGTTGTCGTTCATGTGCCTGGCTCCAAATATGGCCTCCTTGGTAAATTGCCCGTTTGCAGTGCTGAAACAAGGCCTCACTCGTTGGAGGAATGTTTTCAATTTGGCGGCCAGTCTTTGTAAACATGTATTTCCTGGCACTATTGACATCATGGCAGTTGCTACCTCTGTCATACAAAAGCGTCACAAAACGCTCCAGAACTGACATGTCATTAGCTGTTAGTTCAAATGGAGCAAAACACAGTTTTTGAAATGTGTCTGTAACATGGTCGCATTTGCTCCAGACCTCCCAAGCTGTCTTCTTACCGATACCATTAAAACAGCTGACGGTGTCACAACCTGTAAAACTGTGAAACAAAGGCAGACATTGGGCTTTGGCAACACCTAAAACTTTGCTTATGTCATGAGCTGCAATGTATCGGAAGTCTTTTCCTGCACCCATGGCAATCCATAATTGCAGGTGAGGGTGGCGAGTCATGGCAGCAACAGAAAGAACCACAACATCTGTGTCGACAGTGCGAATCAGAATCCTGCGGCAATGTTCAGCTGCATGGGCCAGGTGAAGCATCATCCGTGTGTCTGCTTCCTCGTGATTACATGGTGAAAGATTCGTGTGGTCAATGGGTTTATTGGAGATTACATCTGGACCTTGAGTGGTAACAATAAGTTTCTCTGATTGTACTGTAAGAAGATATTGTGCTAGGAATGCAAACAACTGGGTCTTGTTCGCATCCACCCGCAAGAAACTTCCCCACTGCGATGGTAATACGGTTTCTGGCGTCACACGCTTTCTCTTCTCTAGTCCTCGTCGCTCTCTTGTGAAAGCTTTTAAGCTGTCACTTCGATAACAGTCCCACACTACATCTAGACGATGGGAGACATTTTGCAGGGTCTGCATCACATAGGGGATAAACACATGGTTTGCAGATCCTGGCCTCAACATATTGACAACAGCCGCTCCATCAAGGATGGTCATGTCAGTGACTGTTGGCACTGCTGATGAAGTTTGGAGAGGTTCCAAACACTCCAGCAACCCCGACTTGTTTGACAGTCTCATTCGTCCATCACAGGACAGTGATGGAGGAGCCGACTGATTTTCATATGAAAAAAAGTCTGTCAAGCCCCCATTTCTGGTTTGGCATGCTACATAAAACCTCGAAAAGAGGTAACAGTCACTTTTCAGTGATGAAATCCTATACTGTGGCGCTGATCGCTTCTTTCTTTTTGCACCAGCGATCAAGATGAAATTGTTTCGCCTGATTGGAGCAGAAACTGGCTTGGTCATGTCAACCAGTCTTTCTTGCATAAATTCGTTGTATTGAGCTACACCAGTCTTGTGTATATTACTCAAGGTCTTGTGTACAGCAGCATCAACAATGTTGTTATCATGAAGAGTGACTAACTCTGCGCTTTTTCTAGAAATGGGTTGCCAGTTTCCTGTATCACATCCATTAATCTACACACGGCAGCCTTGAAGTTTTCTTGGAATCCTTTGTCTTGTTCATGATGCTGGTCTGATTCTTTGCTGCGTTTTATTTCAAAAGATAACTCTAGGTCTTGAAGAACTTTGGAGACCTCTGGCCCTCCAATCATCCAGCGTCTCAATGCTGAGGGGTTTTCAGTGAGTCCCACTGCTCCTCCCTCACCTTTGATCATGGCATTGTTTTGCTCATGTGCTTGGTCTAGTGCCATTTTTGAGAAGGGGCGAGATGTCTTTTGCAGAACGAATCGACCTTGCATCAAGTCTTCATAGCACATTGAACTACCACCCTGCAGTTTCTTCATGTCATGAATGTGCACGGAGAGCTATCTTCCATAATTTTGTTGATCTAGTGCAAAAAACCAAGGCGCTAGCTCTTCTAGAGTTTGAAGATACAGTGTAAAGTTTCCATCTCGCAATGAGGCAACAAACACCAGTAAAATCATCTCTAACTGCAGGACCAGTGTCCAGTATTTGAATGTTGGACTTGTTGTGATCATAGACTCTTTCCAGTCCTCAAAACACAGCACATTCTCTTCCAGTGCAGCACAAGACAATGAGTACTGTCTATAAGCATGTTTTAACAACATGAAGAGGGCGCATGCAGTCAACTGGTGAGCATGACATCCATTAAGAAAAGACTCAGCACATCCAGATGTGGCTACTTTGGCATTAACCAGGGCTTCTACCCACCCACTGTCCTTTAGAAGGGTTCCAACAGTCTTTAAAAAAGACATTTCAATATGCAGTCCTCCAAGCAACAATGTTATTTTGTTTTCTCCATAAAATTCCGGGCATTTCCACTGAATTTGCTTAGCAATGGCAAACAAGGGCTGATCAGCAGTAATAACAGGAATCTGTCCAGGGTTGAGAAATTTGACTGCTTGCATCACCAAGTCCATAGCATGCTTCATCATAGCTGGTGATTTAGAACTTTCATGGAACAATGGAAGAAGACTAGATATTCCTGGTGTGTGATCGTTTTGTTGGCTTTTTGATGCACGGAAGGCCCCCCAGGAAACACAATCTGTATCAGCAGAATGCACAGCCTCCATCCAGTCAAGCTCCGATGAGATAGCCTGCTTGAGAACGTCTCCAAGGACACCATTTTCCGTGAACCTGCAATTATCAGTTGACACATTTGCATTGTGGGGTTGGGGAGGTTCCACTGGCATTTTCAGCAAGAATGGTGGGATACTTGTGAAGAAATCTGGTAACTCAGCAGCTGATAATGTTTTACTTATTGTTTCAACTTCTAATTCAGGTGACAGTATTCTCTCAGTTCCTTTGCAATGTTCACTAGGATGTTGAAATAGAGATATTGCAGTGCCATGGAATGAATCCTTGGAAGTTGTAGAGCTAGGATTGTGGTCTATATTGTCAACTGCAGCTGTTGTAAAGAGACCATGTCTAAGTTTCATAGGACACACAACTTTGTCATGTTGGAATTGTCTGCAGGCCTTCGCTGCCAATTCTGATGACATTTCTAACTTTCTTTTGTATGCAATGCTCAAGCCTAGACTGTGCATGCGTTCAACTAGTTCCTTTTTTCTTGTCTGTGCGTGTATCGTTAGACCAACATAGACTGGGACAGGTGGTTCTCTATTTTTGGAATGTTTATTCGTTGTGGAAGTGTTGGCCCTTGATCTCTTCCCCTCTGTTTTCACTGCATTAAAACTTGCAAGCTGAGCAAGCGACAGTGCTGCTTGGTTCTTCCCTTTGTTTGATGTAATGCTTGGGCCATGTAATATCATCTGCATCAAAGCCAACAGACTCTCTGGAATGCTTGTGTTCTGAACATCTTCAGTGCATGAAGCATTAAATCTGGCCTGCAAACTAAATAGATCCCTGCGTACTATCCTTGCTGCCTTTGCTAGATGTACAGCTTCGTCATCTATGGTTTCAGCATAGACCTCTTGTAAGGTAGTGTTTAAACTGTCTGTGAATGTTAACAGAATGTCTCTGCCACTGTTGTGGGCTTGAAGGTCTGGAAAATGTGCTAAAAGCCGTGTTTTCAGTCTGCTACTGTGCAAACAGCCAGTTTCTAATCCAACTTCCTGTAGACGACTAAGGTACATTTTAGAAAGATCAGCCAGTTTTAACACTTTTAAGTTGTCACCTGTAGATGAATGTTTTACTTCTTCGATGTAATCTGTCAATTCAGCAAAGACCAAAGCTTTTCTAATTTGATCAGATCTCTGATCTGTGCAGTCTACTTTAGGCTGAGCCTTCCTGTATAGGCTAGTGAGACAGGCAGGATGGTATTTCAGTTCTTGGGCAATCACATCACCTCGACTTAATTTTGCCAAAAGGTGGCTTTCTTGAAGAATCAGAGCACAGTTCCTAATCCTTTCATCCACCTTAAAAGTAGAAGCATGTCTAAGATCCTTTGCTGGTGCTTTCTTATCACACAAAAAACAACTGAGATCCTTATCAACTACTTCATCTCCAGATGATCTCTGTTCCCTGCGAGTAACTTTTTTAGCAGGTACACTTTCCTCACCTGGGTCGCAAGATGCAAGTTTTCTCTTCAGTTTTGTTGTATTATATTTTAAACGACATGACATATGAAATGAAGCTTTTTTTTTCATGAATGTTTCCTCAACACCATCTCCATCATCCAGTCTAGTTAAAATGTCAGGTGATAGTGCACCACATTCACCAAACTTAGTCAGATTTTTAGCCAAAGTCACATATGTAGATCCTTGATTTGTTTGTCTGGCATTTGCGGGACACTGTAATTTTTCTTTGGTATTTTTCTGACAAAGGGCACACATATCCCATTTAGTAGGTTGAAAACTAGCAGCATCTTGGTTTTCATGGCTTACATTATGATTGTCCATGGCTGAATAAAAAGTGGCTGCACAATCTAAAAGAAAGAGAAAAATCAATGTTTAATTTGTTGAATACTGATCCAATACAAAGTTCTTAATAAAATCTTTACCTTATTTAACTAAGTTATTAACTATGTTTAACTACGTTCAGTAACCGAGTTTCTACAAACTGGAACAGTTTGCCTACCAATGTAAAACGAGCACCCTCAATTATAAACATTTTCAAAAATCTCATAGACAGCAATCCAAAATGTATACTGCAGTTTAGATGCTATGACGAATGATAATGAAATAGGAAAATTTAATGCATCCAAACACCTAAAAGGCCTAACAGCCTGTACATCAACAAGCTCCTATTACTACTACTAGTACTACTAATAGTATTACTATTAAAATATTATGATTATCACAACCAGTTTGTTGGTTTTTTTTAATGTGATTACTGATCCAATATTATAAATTATCTGCATCCTATATTATATTTTATTATTATCTAAGAAAAATGAATGAAAGCACTTTTGCATCAAATTAAAAGCTACTTACCCAAATCAATGAATCTTTGCCTTTTCTGAGTTTCCTAAGACACTTTTGACTTTCTGTTTATGTTCGCGTTCGGCTGTCTTGCGATTCAGTTTGTGCCGCACAGTACTCTCGCACTGAAGGCTTTATTTTAATTCTAAAAGTATGCGTACTCCGTAAGCAATAAAATAATCAAATAGGACAAATTATTTAGTTAATTTTGGTATAAAAAAAGGAATTTTTTTCTATATCTTTACTGCTTCAAAACAAGGAGTTGCAAATAAATAAATTCCTACGCGTCTGCAAATAATCCCTACGCGTCTGCAAATAATCCCTACGCTTTATGATAACATTACGTTAAAAAAAAACAAAGATTTGGTTTGGCTCTGTTTCTAAATTTAAAATATTATTATTTGTGAACACATTTTAACTCATGTCATGTTTGTAGCATGATGATGCACGATCTATGCTTATCAATGTAACATAGAGCCCCAACTACTACTTTAGGTACAAATGATTAAAGGGACACAATACATTGCTTATACAACAGCAACTCAAGACAATTACAAATTATTTAAAAGATTAATCCCATGAGAAAATTAACCTTTAAATTTATAGCAGCTTGAAATCTAATTACTTTTTTTATATATTTAATGCATCGTTTTAAATCTCTGCATTGTAGCTGAATAGACAGTGCCCCGTGAATACTTCTACAAATTGTATAGGTTATTCCTCTTACGACAAATTCTTAAAGGCCTTCATGAGATGCAAGAGGGCTACTCTAGCATCATGATGGTGGCACTTGAGCCAGTTAGAGTTGTCTTAAGGTAAAGCCTTTCACGACAATTCCTATGTTTCACAATAAGACAATTGTACAGGGTTCTATTAGAGTCGATTTGTCAACTCCTCCCTTCTTTCTTATCATTTCCTTTGAGGTTTAAATTAAGCATCAACAAAGCCAAATCAAAACTTTCCCTGAAGCTGACATTGGCTAGTGTCGATTTTGAGAGCTTCATTTTTGCATACATCCGTATAACGTAAAAGTGGGCGACCAGCGGCTCTCCTGCCTGCTAATAGATCGCCAAAAACAGAATGTTCTGTGGAAGTCGACCTACTGGCATTCTCTCTCTCTCTCTCTCTCTCTCTATATATATATATATATATATGGTCTGTGCTATATCGTTTATGAAAAAAAATCTCACGCCAATAAAGTAAATAAAAGTTCAAAATAGGTAAGGGAGATAAATCTACTTTATAAAGGCAACAAAATCTCTTGGTTCGTTTCTGTGCACGTAAACAAATAATTTATAGATCTAGACCTAATACAAAATATCGAGATCTTAAGATCTATATTACCGATCTTATACAAAGACTTATATCTTGAAATAGAAGATCTATAGTCTAGCTCTAGTAGTGAAGATCTACAAAGAAACATGATTTTGAAATTGATTTGTGAATTTGTCATCTATACTATTAGTATTACTAATACTAGATATAGGTCTAGATCTATTTACTCTATTAGTGACAATTAGTCTATTGGTCTGTAACTGTTCAGACTATTCTATTTAAAAAAATCTATAGATTTACCATAGTTGATAGTATAGTCAGTCAATCTTAAGTCCATTTAGTCAATACTTTACTTACAAACAGTATTATATATATATAGAGAGAGAGCAAAGTGCTGCTGAAGAAAGAAGAGCCCCCACTTTGTGAGTATTGTGACTCTCGCCTCACCGTGGAACATATCCTCATTGACTGCCCCAGATACCAGGATGTCAGGGAGAAATATTTTAGAGCCACTAATTTAAAAACACTATTCAATAATGTCGACCCTGGGAACGTACTGGGCTTTATCCGGGAAGTGGGGTTGTCTACGAAGATCTGTATGGAATTTGGCCCTTGTTGTGTGGAGGGAGAGTGGCCCTTGAGGGACTGCAGGCAATACATGGCCTAAATTGTGCCGATGTGCCCCAAATCAAATCAAATAGAGCAAAGTGCGAAGCTTGATCACATTAAGTGTGATTAATTTAAGCCCGCTGTCAGCAATTTTTTCCTTTCGATTTTTATAGCACCGTAACGGTCTGACCTATGAAAAAACTGATGGTATCTCTGAATTTCTCGTCCTTTTGTGTATAAAAATAGATCTGATTTAATGTATCACTAGGCTTAATTAAAATTAAATATATGAGGTCAAAGAGGTGTAGGGTGGGTATCGCCAAGCATACTTTTCCTCAATCGGATTTCTCCCCTAGTTAGTTAGCTCGATCGGGCTGATGGAAGGCTTGATCAGATCAAAGAAAATATATCTAAAACATGTTTTAATCTTTAATTTTCACTATGAAGTCATTTTCTTTTTACTCCAGCACAAGAACACCATCTACTGCCACCTTTCCCATGCTCCGCAACTTCAAATAGTCCCTTTGAGCTAATGAGCCACCAGAATAAAAAATAGCCATAAGCCCATGACCCATTTTCCTCACTACCAGGTAGTAAAAAATAATAATTCCACACCTCTTGAGTTTGACCTTATCATGAACTTAGCCTTTACAAGGAAAAGGAAATAGTATGTGTCAGGAGTGAAGAAAAAAGGTGCATGCGCAGTAGCAATATAGTAGTAATTTGGTAAACATTCAAATAAAAAAGTTTTAGCAATAAAAAGTGAAACAATTGAACCTCTATACAAATCGGGGCTGATCGAGCTTTGCACTTTACTATAGACTAGATTCAGAATCAATGGATGACTGCCTGGTCACGCCCTAGTCGTGCGGTTTGCGTGCTAGACTGTCGTTCTGACTTATCAATGTTCGTGGGTTCATATCCTGCCCACGCCCTACTCCTCCATCTTCCTGCAGGAGGTTAGGACTAGGAAGTAAACTATCTTCAACTCTGAAGGGACATTCGAAACATGTAAAACATTTTACGAACAGAAGATAGTTTTAGATCTAGAATTTTTAGATCTATGAAGTTTTACGGATTTTTCTATCATTTAATCATTAATGATCTAATTTAGATCTAAATAGTTTTTAGTAGATATGTATATTATCTTAGTAACTAATCTAAATCTAGTTTCACATTCTTATTTGTAGTAGTTGTACTAGATCTAGATTCTAGATCTTTCTATATCCAGGATGAATCTATAGTTAATAATAGATAAAAATAATCTAGATCAAGAACATGATCTAACTAAGTATACCTACCCTAGTCACTAGTTTCATATAATATGCATCCTATGTTATCAACCCCTCAACTCAAGAAAACATTAAGAAACTGGAACAGTCATGAAATAGAACAATGAGCTTCATAACAAACGAATAAATAACTATATAAAATAACTAACAGAAAAAATAGTTCATAACACAGGTTTAGTGGACAAGCTGGTAACTCAGGAGCAAGTGGCAACTAATTACACTTTGCAATGCCTTATATAAACTTCTTTTAAATCAAATAAAAACATAAATCTAAAATGTTATTTAACCTTGGTTAGGCCAATAATAAAATATGCATCCTCTGTTTGGACCCCTCAACTCAAGAAAACATTAATTAAGAAACTGGAACAGACACAAAATAGAGCAGTGAGATTCATAACAAACGAATATTCACATTTGACTAGAGTAACACCTTTAGTAAAATACTCAATTTAGAAAGCCTTCAGGATAAGAAACTCAAAAGTAAAGTAGCAATTATACATAAAACACTGAACCATAATCTTCAAATACAAGTACAAGTATAAATTAAAAAAATTTTTTTTTTTACCTTAATTGTCTGGTGATTACATGTGATATTACATAGATATTAAGTCTACTAATCTAAGGATTGTATATTTAGAAAGCACTGTCTATTTGACATGCTTTATATATTAATTGGTCCTATTTTTAGCACATTCCTTTTTAAAGAAAAGAAGCAATTAAATTTATATAAAATTTGTTTTAGTTATTTGGAAAGAATTGATTATTGAATTAAGCTTATACTTTTATATTTATCATTTCTTTTCATAACAGAAAATCTCCATAGAGAATTGAAAGAAAATTCTGAAACTAACCAAAGCAAAACATGGATCACAATTTGAATCTTGATAGAAACATTTAAACACATAGGATATGGAGGGGAAAATTGACAATGTTTTGTCCTATGAAGAACAATCTCATGAATCCTCTTTTACATCTTACTCTAATCCTAATTTTTCTCTTGAACTGAGAAATGTGATCACAAATGATATTGGGGAAAGGATGAAGAAAGTTATTTCTCCCCAAGCTATAAAAGAAGAAACCGACACATTGCATTTTGAGTCAGAAAATTATGAAATGAAAGAAAAATATAATACTTTGTTTGATTCGCATTGCCAGGTAATGATTTGATTTTTTTAAAAATATATTTAGACATAATAAATAATGTACATGTATTGGTCACTTCAATGTTATCTTTAATCCTAAAAATCAGCTAGACTGAAACATGCAAATATCAAAGAATTACTGATGTCGTATTTATAAATTTTTCTCCCTCTCAGAATAGAATTGTTAACACTTTTAATGAAATTTAACAAAGTCTATGTTTGGTTTAGTGACACCTGGATCTTTATTAGAAGGTCACCATTCTTAATAAGTCTTTTTTAATCCATCTTTCTTTTTGGATAAATTGAAACTATATTTATAAATTTGACTCTCAGAATAGAATTGTTAACACTTTTAATAAAATTTAACAAAGTCTCTGTTTGGTTTAGTGACACCTGGATCTTTATTAGATCTCACTAAGTGTGGAATATGTTATATTTTTTGTATGTAAATGGTCCTTAGACTAATTTGTTTTGCTTAACTATTTGTGTGTGTGTGTGTGTGTGGCCCATGTAAGAGAAAAAGTCACTATTAGTTCTGTGTCATCTTATGTCTGTTGTATTTAGATCTCAGAAATGAGAAAAGTTTTGCTTTTAAAGTTTATATTGTAAACTTGATTTTCCTACAAACACATTTTAAAACAAGAAAAACATTAAAAAATACTTAAAAGAAACAACAAAAAGGCTTATATGAAGTGTAATTGTATCAATTAGTTTGTATCAGTCATGTAATTAAATTTGTAATAGATCTAGACCAACAACAATAAATCTATGTGATTAGAAATATTTTTACCATTTTGTTTTCATGCCAATTTTTCCTTATTGGGCTGTCAGAGAGTTGTCACCATAACAATATGTGTTTGTATTTTTGGTACTGTACTGTCAGATGGATTTTAAATCTGTATGTTTTTTTTCTGTTGTATTATATTATAGCAGTAATGGAGATAAACTGTGTAATTTTCAGAAAAGTGGCAGTACTTTTCTTAGATAAGCTTTGCTTTCAAAAAGTATTCTTTTTTTTTCTATTTCTTGTTATGTAGTCTAATTTTATTTTTCAATAAACATTTCAATGTTTTCCTTTACTATTCCTTTTTTCTTCTAAATTATTGTTTTTCTTTTCTTCTTCTTCTTCATTTTCATTTTTATGTTTGAGCGTTCAGATAGCTAGACCAATATATGAGATGAACTGCGCTGTGGTTTTCAAAATCAGGGAGCTCTCCATATAGTTTTCTTTCTATTAGGGTGTTTTGGGGCCAGTGTCTTGTATGGGCGACTTGGTAATGAGAACAGTTTTGGAGGACATGGTCAGCATTTTCTGGTGACACTTCACATGGGCATATTTCACTGGTTCCAAGTTTGAGGTTCTGGTACATATGTTGTCTCATTCTGTTGTGTCCGGTCCTGAGTCGAAAGATTAGATGTTGATCTTGTCGGGATAGCTTATAATAGTCATCATCTTTCTTGTGATTTCGATAAGGGCTTTTCCATTTCTCATTTATTTTATTTACTATTAGTTTCTTCATTTCTTCTGGATAGAGTTCAATGTTTAATTGTGAGTTTGTTCTCCCACTCTTGGCGAGTGTGTCAGCCTTCTCATTTTCTTCTAGTTCTATATGATCTGGTATCCATTGAATAACAGTTTTTTGGCTGTTGTTGATGAGCTTTGTAAGTGCTGTCCCGAATCATTTTATATAAGAGGAATCAGAGATTTCTCTACTATATGGGGAGCTACCACATTCTACCAAGCATGTCCCAAGGTGGTGGATAAGGAAAGGACCCTAGATATACAGGTTAGTTGTGAATACCAAACAGCCGCAGACCAATTGGTTTGCAGTCATGGAGGATGAGGTGGAGTATTTCAGTGGTTAGAATATTTACTAAAAACATCTCAGAAATGATTGCAAAAAGCGAGTATAGGGCGCTCTAACTCTAAACCCGGGTAGATGAAACTCGTTAGCTAGGGATAGCAGTTCATCTAGGAGAGAAAACTCCGAAAATAAACACCTGCTGCCTTGCAGATGATCTTGGATGATCAAAGGCTATGTGAGCACACCCAAAAAGAAAAGCAGGCTGAAGTCGGAGTCAATGGGCCTCCTGGCACATAACACATTGACACACAACCTCATCTATGTTGGAGTTCAATTATTGTTTTAACATGGTGAAAATTAAAATATGAAACTGTGATTGCATGAGTGCATCTATGCTTAAGTTTTGCTGCTATGTCTTCAAATCTACAGCACCTTTTATTTCATTTAAAGAAGACATGTTTCAAAGTTCCTCTATGCTAACAACAAACTTTCCATAAAAACGAATTCACTGATGTTGCAGCTTCATTTGGACTAACTTTAATTTCAAATTAGTTTTAATCATGTTTAAGAAACCTTTCAAATAAATTTACTTGACTGATAAAGGTAGTCAATTATTTTGTGTATGTGGATAGCAAATTATGCAAAAGAGATCTTCATAAAGCTAGCAACATTTTTGGTTCCCTTTAAACAGTTGGTGGAAAAAAGTCTTTCTCACCATTTATCCATACGAACAGCTGCTTTCACATACTTTTTAAACCTGTATCCCATTTCTGCCAATTCTTCTGTGCATTAGGGCTAGACTACACTACAAATATGGTGTTTTTAATAATACCAAAAAGGGCAGATTAATGGTAAAGTTAAACAGCTATACTGAATGAGGCATTTATTAATAATGGAGAATGACTTTATGTAAGCTTGAAGGACAGTATAATAGTACAAGAAAAAACATGAGTTAGCTTATCTTTACTGGCTTAGAAGAGGATTCCTGGAAGCTGCTTGCTTTCAAAAGAAATAGCTGAATAAATTGTATGAAGAAAGTGGTATATAATCTCAACCAAATATGAACAAAAGGTACTTGTGAAGTCCAGTGCAAATAGTAAAAAGAGAATACTAATCATTAGCTTACAGACAAGAAAATATATATAGGTCGTTTAAAACTTAGATCCTTTTGTATTAAGTCTCTCATGTGTTTCCTTTACAAAATGTATCTAAGAAAATACCGGGTTTAGTTTTATAGGCCCTTTTAGAAAATGATGACAGAAAAATGTATCCCACTACCGGTATATGCTAATGTGAATTTGAATTTTCACTGTATGCACATATAAATGCTATGTACTCACTATATGCACATGTAAATTCAACAAATTATCAATAATTTACATATTTCTATCATATTTTCATAATGTTCCTTTTTTCAGATGAATTCTACAAGACTAGAGAAAGTAAAACATTTGTTGAAATTAGAAAATGTTGTAGATATACATGATGAACAAGAAGAAACAGTTGACAATGTAGATATACAAGATGAACAAGAAGAAACAGTTGACAATGAAGGAATGAAGGTTTGTTCTCCTGAAGGAAATCAAGAGATTTATATAGACACCAAGAAAATGAAATTCCAATGTGAATTTTGTATGAAAATGTTTAAATTCGCGTCACCATTAAAATCACATCAAAGGGTCCATACAGGTGAAAAACCATTTAAATGTCAACTTTGCCCCAAAGAATATGCCTCCATATCAGGTTTAAAAACACATCAGCTACTCCATACTGGGGAAAAGCCATTTAAGTGTCATCTATGCCAGAGAGAATTCTCTCTACTTCCACGTTTAAAAAAACACCTCCTGATTCATATTGATGAAAAACCATTTGAATGTCAAATATGTCTAAAATCATTTACAACCTGTTGTAATCTAAAAACACATCAGCTGGTCCATACAGGTGAAAAACCATTTAAATGTCAAATATGCCCAAAAGAATACTCATCCTCTGCAGGTTTAAAAATGCACAAGGTGTTCCATACTGGGGAAAAACCATATAAGTGTCAAATATGTCACAAAGCCTTTTCTCAGTCTTCAGTTTTAAAAACACACCTTCTGGTTCATAATAATGACAAATCTTTTCAATGTCCAATATGTCTGAAAATATTTTCATCATATCCAAAATTAAAAAGACATCTTGTAGTCCATACAGGTGAAAAAGCATGTACATGTCAAATATGTCTGAAGGTATTTTCTACCTTTTCAGTTTTAAAAACACATATGATCCTCCATTCAGGTAAAAAACCATTTAAATGTGTATTATGTCAGAAAACATTTTCTCAGATTTCAAGTTTAAAAAAACACCTTCTGGTTCATATTGGGGAGAAACGATATAAATGTCAAATATGCTTGAAATATGCTTCAAAATCTTTAAAGTTAAAAAGACACAGGGGTGACGAACCAATCAAATGTTGGTTATGCCTGAAAGCATTTACAGACTCATCAAATGTAAAAGCAGGTGTACAGGTTAAAAAACATTTAAATGTGAAATATGCCTAAAGGTTTTGTTTTTTTTTAATTAAAAAAATTCCATTCACATCACTGTTCACATTCATACTTTGGTAATAAACAAAGAGATCTGTTTCATATCTCAATATCAATAAAGAAACAATGCATTCAATCTCGCCAAACATGCTACTGACACCCCCCCCCCCCCCCCCCCCCCCACCACTTACATTTCTACCTCTGATCAGCTTTTTGCTGCTGAGCTCTAGGCTCTTTTACAGTCTTTTGCTAAGGAAACTAGCGTTTTACAGTTGTTCAGCACTACCATACAGATTGTTGGTTATAATGGGCTGTAGTGGTAGTAGGGTCTTGCCTAAGGTGGATTAAAATGAGACATTCAAAGATGATATGATTCACAGTTTTGTAAGAGTGGCTGCAGTTTCTACATAGAATGGGTGAATTCTGTTAAGGTGATAGCTTTAAAGTCTGTTTCCTGTTCTTAGTTGGATGATTATAGATTGCTCTTCGCGGGGGAGGAAATTAATACTATCCAGTTTGTTTGGCTGGTCATTTCTTTGTACTCTGCATGTGCTTCCTGATGCTTTTTGGTGATTACTCTCTCTGTAATGAGATTGAGGTAGTTTACTGGTTTGTCTGGTTGTAAAGTGGGAAATCAGTGATAGGATGTGTGACATCAATGATTCATGTAGGTAGGAACAATGTTATATTAACTAACATTTAGTTTAATAAGTTTTGAACTAATCTTATTAGCAAATGTAGGATTAAATAAGTTAGTTTTCTAAAGCTGCAAGATGAATCTTAAGTGTGATAAACAGTTCTCTTGGTCTGGTATCACTTCTGCGTCAATTTAGTCCCAGAATTAATATAATCGTCTATAATTAACTAATCAAAGTTCCATGCTTTTTATTTTATTAAAATCATAGGGTATCCATATGGCGATTCACTATCTTCTGTTATATATGGCTTCTGTCTCGGAAGACAATGGATTCACTTGCTTCTTTAATATCCAGTACCGGGATGACCGATCCTAGCTCGGTTCTATAATGCATTTAATTTATTACTTACTGAAATTTGGTTGAAACATTCAATGGATTTTTTAAAATATAATACACTGTCGTAAAGTATTTAGTGGACAATCGAAGAGCAGGACCATGTGTTCATAATTGCAAGGTTAGCAGATGCTTTAGATTTATTTAAAGATTATACAAGTTGATTTTCTTTTAATTAGGAATTACATTTTGATGGCAATAAAAGGAAAATGAAATTAAATAATTCTAACTTCAATTAAAAGAAGCTTTTTGGTCACTATTATTTGTTGAATAATATAAAATGACAATCTTTCTCAAATAGCATTAGGTGTAACCAAAAACAAACAACAGATGGCAGTTATAATGTGAAAACCTTTAGTTACTAAAGAAGAATTTAAAAAAACAACAACATTAGATGTAACCAAAATAAAAAAAAACCAGAGCAATTGTACAGTATAAAAGCTTAAATGATTTTAATTCATTGAGGAAAGTTAAATATATTGAATATAAATATTAATAGAATATTTTTATTTCTACCATTTTACTTTCACTTGAAGACATTAACTTGTATAGAAACTTGCTTACACACATTCATCTCATTGTGAGACAGACACACTAACAAGATATAATGTCAGCTATGTAGTCATCAATTTATACAGTACAATTACATTAAGCATTACTGTAAAAGTCCTAATGATATTACTCACACATTTGACTACTTTATACAATGTTTAGAATTTAGCCCTTTAGTAATAGTGAATATAAGCCTAGAAAAAGAACTGAACTTGCACAGCTAAAGAATTTTTTTTATCTATATTTAAAAGACATTTCATTACTTTACTTAGAAATGCTAGCAATCTACTGGATTGCTTAACTTATATCTCATTCCCATTACTTAATAAAAATCAGTCAATGCATGATCAATGCCTTTCAAACAAATATTATAAATAACATGTGTGTGTGTGTGTGGCTAAGAAGGCAAAAGAACTAATGGCACAAAGAGATGCATAGCATTAGTAAAAAGAACATATAATAAATGTAATAGTCATACATATACAAATGCAATGACAATACATAATACTTGGTTACTTCAATTTAATGATAATAGATAATACTTGTAATGACCATACATACTATATGGTTACATAAATGTAATGACCATACATAATACTTGGTTATCTAAATGTAATGACCATACATTCTACTTGGATGCTTAAATGTAATGACCATACATACTACTTTGATACTTAATTATAATGACCATACATACTACTATTTGGATACTTAAATGTAATGACCATACATACTACTTGGTTACCTAAATGTAATAAGCATACATAATACTTGGTTACCTAAATGTAATAAGCATACATAATACTTGGATATTTAATTGTAATGACTTTACATATAACTTGGATAGGCTACTTGAATGTAATGACTGTACATACTACTTGGATACATGACCATACATAAAACTGTGTTACTTAAATGTAATTACCATCGATAATACTTGGTTATCTAAATTTAATAATTATACATAACACTCAGTTACTTAAATTTAATGGTATTAGAAAAAATGGATACTTAACTGCAGTATTCAACAAATACTACAATACCCAAGAGTTTCCTAGAGAAC
This sequence comes from Biomphalaria sudanica, assembly GCA_036873155.1. NCBI lineage: Eukaryota > Metazoa > Mollusca > Gastropoda > Planorbidae > Biomphalaria > Biomphalaria sudanica. Next base: position 135,613 of record JAZGLO010005625.1, on the reverse strand, counting down.
AAAAATAAATGAATACAAAAATAGAATGTTGGTTCAAAAAAGATTTGATTCATGAACAAAATACATTTTGAGAAGTTTCACCAAATGTTCACTATTATTAGATCACTTTTGATCTCTATGATCTCCATTTGTTTCAATGCATCGATAGTGTAGAAATGTAAGACATATTTTTTTTAATCTGATCTACTCAAAATGTTCTTTGGTAGACATATTCAAGCACTAAAGAACTCTACATCTCCCAGACATAAATTGTAGGGCTAGAGTGGATTATTATTGTTTTAGAATAAAGGTATGTAATATCCAAAGAGATAAAACATAAACAATTAGGCCTGTGGATCTTGCAGTTAGACACGTCTTAGGTACATTATCAAATCTTCATTGAGTCAGTTGAACGCTGGTCATAGAGAGTCTAACGTTGGTTCAAAGCCACGGTGCTAGCATAGCAATGTCTAATGAGGACTTCAAATCTCTGCTTCCCACTACCACTTGCTATCCAGTACATCAATTCTCCGGTACAAACAGGCTGTAAAAGGAATATCCAAAGTTAATCTTAATTTGTGTTTTTCTTATAATAAAATTTCAAACAATAATTATATTTGTATTTTGAATTGATTTGTCAACATAAAATAAAAGGTCGAAGTTATATATCGTTCTGTTGTTCGACTATCAAATAGTTGTATTTTAATGCTTAACAAATTTTAGAACTCAAAGTTTGAACTCTATGATGTTCAACCTATTCATAGCGAAGTTTATTATCAAACATAGTGCAAAAACTGTTGGGATTACTTTATCCATACCACCGTAGCATTGAATTGCATATTATATTTCAGCATTAGAATGAGTTGATCTCAAGTTGAGAATATGGACGTTTTACAGCTAATACAATCCCTATTTCCCATCCAAGTTTTTCAAAGAAAAATGTTTTAAGCCTTATTCTAGATACCTATTGGAAAGTGTTATTTATAAATAATTATAACACAATACCTATATATCTAGATTCTAGTCAAGTAGCTAACATTTGTCTCTCCTAATACTAACCTTCTTTATCTCAGTTCAACACTTCCTTCCATACAACGTTCCGGGTGTAATTTAAACAACTTTGTCGTTTCACTCTTGAAAAGGCCACCTACAGCATACCATGCATAAAGACTGGGACCCTAAGATCAACTCAAACGAACTGGAATGTTTGACCTTGTGATTTGTGGACTGTCATGGCGAAAGCAGGAGTCACAGGAAATTGATGGCGCTGCATTGTGCATCCAAGTTTCCCCTTACTGGAATCTAGAGTGATTCTGGGAATGTGAACTTCCTTTCCAAAATGTTCGCCAGTTAGAATCTTAGCAATAATTATGTTGTTACACAGTTCAGTGACAATGAGCCTCGTCCCATTACAGAGTCCTTCTGAAACATCCAAGTTCCTAAGTTGCTTGATAATTGTGTTGGTTTTTAGTTTTAATTTGTGTGGAGGCAAATCAGCGATGTCTATGGAATTTAAAAATTCTGTGGTAAATTGAAGTGTACCTTCTGACATATCCTTGATTGAATCAAAGCTAAAATAGACGTTTTCCTCTCCAGGTAATCTGTCTATAAGCTCACAATTGATTAAATTGATATCTTTGTTTAGGGGAGCCAAAATTGCCCTGTCTTTCATTTTTTCGTAACTTTTATCTGCCAAACAATCCCCATAAACTTCGTCAATAATGTTTGTTTTTGAGATGACATCTTGTGGCAGAGCTATTTCACCCATATCATTTAATGGCAGTTCACCGTCTCCAATACGTAAAAGAAACTCGGCAAAAGCCGTCTCTTCTTCATCAACTCTCATATCTCTGGTTAATTGGAATATTTTAAAACGTCTCCATAGGTCACTCTTTTTAAGGATACGTCTAAAAGCTCACTTCTGTTAGCTCGTGGCTGAATTGGAAGACATTTCCGGAAGTGGCCCCCCCAAACTATTGTTTTTCTTCCAAAAGGCTTTTTTGAAATGCCGATTGCTCTTAGTAGCTGGTCTATGGTAGAAAGTCCGTATTTTGGCAGCATAGGGGCGTCATCCATTAAAAATACATCAACTTCCGCTAATTGAGCAGCTTTCATTGATTCTAGCTTTATGTTTGAAACTGATTCAGGTGTAAGGGGCACACTGAGGCCAAATGTTTTGTGTGAGGTGCGTCCATTAGGCAAAAGAATTGATGCTATTCCTGTAAATGCCATACATTTCACATTGGAATTTCGACCCCGTAGAATGTGATAAATAGTCTTGTACACAAACGTTTTTCCAGTGCCCCCAGGTCCATCAATAAAAAAAACATCTTGGTCCAGAGTTATGTCTTGTGACAGCATCGAGAATGGTATTCACTATGTCAAGCTGTTTCTCTTTTAGAAGTCCATACAACAGTTCCCCTTCCAGTATTGAGCAGTCGTTGTTAAGCATATCCACATTTAAATGGTTATTGACAAAGTCAATGGTGTCCATGCCAAAGGTGTTGACCCAGTACTAAAAAATCTCTGCCTTCTGTGGCTTCGGTATTTAATTTGGAGGCGATAATTCGATAGGTATGATTTATCGCGTCTTCCACTCGGCCACCTGTGCGTTCTATTTCTAGAAGAAAAGCTTCAGCCAGATCTGCTTTGAACATTTCCCAAAGTCTTTTTGGATTTTCTGGAGATCCAAATATTAAAATCTGTGTAAATAGTGTTCTCATTGCTCTAGGTGTTTTTGACATAGCCGATTCCTGCAGACCATCGATCCACTGTTGGTCATCCTAGGCAAGCCCTCGAGCCAGACACGCATGCTTAAACGTGGCATGCCTGATACCATTAAATTTAAGAAGGTCGTCAAAATGTGGAGCGTCATTGACGTGGTACAGAAGCACATCCTTAAGTGATATAATTCTGGCTGGGCAACAAAATTAACGCTGTGGATATGACCAATAACATTGATTTGTCGAAGTCTCTCAACCCATTCACTTTGCCTTCCGATCCATTTAAAATGTTCGGGCATCTGCCAATAAAAATGGTAAATAATTTCTTCATCTATTCCAGAAAGACGGTTAGCTTCTTCTTTTCGCTTCTTGGTAGCATTGGTTTTGAAATAAGACTCCAATGTGGATCCCTTAATGCCAGTATCCGCCAGATCCTCCTGCACATTCACAATGTCTGACATTCGGTAGTGCCAGAAAGATGTATGTCAAGACGTTGCACTACATGGCTCTTCTTTTGGAGTTCATTCCCAGATAAACGCCAGCAAGCCTCCGGTGGTGTGATGCATCGCCCTTCAATATACGTATCTGGTTCATTATAATGTATTCTTTTTTGCTCCTCCACAATTTTAATATAGGCGCAGTCATGTCCTTTGTAAATATATTTGTATAAATATTTCAGTGGTCAAATCTTCTAACTGCTCTAACGTTTATGGGGCAATTGAATAGTTTCAGCAAATATGCATTGTAAGGAGCCACGTGGCGGTTGTCTCTGGTTATCTTTCTACCAGACTTGTCTTTTCGGTAGACAGCTAGTTCGTGGGAAAATTCAGGGCTCTGCTGGTCCAGTCTGGAATCATACCGACGTCTTAATTTTGTTTTTTCGTCGTCAACCAATGATGATGTTTCTTGAAAAGGTTTGGGGAAATCGAAACGGCAATGAATTTAAGTCATGTTCACCGCAAGGATTATGGATTATCCATTTCAATACCAGTTCTCGCAACTCAGGATCTGTGTTGTTTGGGATCTCAGCAGAAATTAAATCGTCTAGCTCATCAGGATTGTGTACTTAGTCTTCCGATCTCATAATTAATAAAAGATGCATGTGAGGGAGACCACGCTTTTGAAATTCAATTGTATAAACATAGGCTGCTACTTTCCAAAAGATTTGTTTCTTGTACAATTCCTGAATAATGGTTTCAAACTTCAGCTTGGCTACTCTCGCAACGACATCAGGACGATCTTGAGCTCGCTGCTGAATAGCAAACCCTTCCTCGGTAACAATGCGGGCAGCTTCTTTTATATCAGGCCATTCCGGATTACATGTCATGGTTATAAAGAAGTCTGGTGAACTGAAGCGTCGTACTATAGCCATGGCGTCTTCAAATTGTTCAGCATAGTATCATGTTGAGCCTGGGAAGGAGGATGGTAAAATGATGGTTTCACCAACAACAGCATCTTTCTTTTCAGCCGGTTCTTTAAAGAAGTTAGACAGTCCTATGTATTTTTCAGCCAGAATCTTTTTTTGGTTGGACTTGATCCACTGGATGCGATCGCGTTCGACTCTAATAAATGTGTCAACCAGATACTGCTGAAACAGTCGGTCACCAAAATGTAGTGCATTGAATTGTGTTTCACGTAGATCAAGACAGGTTCGATCTTTTTCAAGTGGGAGATTTTTGGTGAGTCCTTTGCGATAAGCACTACGGTATTGTGCCATTTCCAGTCTTGTTAGATGCTGCCGACTGGGATAAGGCTGTTGTAGCTTTAGATCCACAGAATATCCAAAGGTGCCTTTAGGATAAAATAATGGATATGTGAAGGGCTCTGTTCGTTTGTCTGTGTTCTTTAAAGTAACTATTTCTTTGCCTCGCTGATGTACAACCATTTCATTATCTGGAATGCTTTGATCAGCATTCAGCGTCAGCACAGCACATACTTCATTGGATGAGGGGACATTGTAGCGCCTGATATCAAAACCATCAGGATTAGTAAACAAGTCGAACATGTGGAGGTGGTATTCCTTTTGCTGATGCAAGTTGTCTAGTTTCTGTCTCCACTTCTCTCATCATTTTAAATGCTTGAGCGAAACAATTGACGGCGCGTATGATTTTCTCCAATCTATTTACTAAGTTTTGGTTGATGTCATTACTGTATGGATGTTGAATTCTTTCATTCACAGCATCGTCGGGATCCAGAAAGTAGAGCTGACCATATTGTGGTCTTTCGTAGTCACCAATTGGATTTTTTGTTGGATGAACAGCCAAATTTATTTTATGATAAATCATCCCTGCTGCGATGAAACTATAAATACGTGGCTATTAATTGTCCTGTCGTCATCCACATTAAATGATGCCTATGAAAAGCATGCATTTAAATTTCGTATCTTCTTATGAAATTCCTGTGCCAAAGGGTGCTGACCTAAAAACAAAAAAATTAATTCATTTGGAAAGATAGGAGCTTCCAAGGAAATTCGACCATGTAAACAGCAGTCCCCAAATGAGTCTCTGTTAACTTTGTTGCAAACTCTTTCCTCTGGTAAAAGGTATCGCCTGGCAATGTATGCATGTAATGGTAAAGGGGCCCAAGGATCTATAGTTAACATTTGAGTTCACTGCGCTCTTGTACGTTTGTACTTTAGTTTTCTCCAAGGCTGCTCTTCGTCTTGCGTCACGCCGTCTTTGTTCCTCCAAACGTTGGTCCTTTTATCTTCGTTTCTGCAAATAACCTTAGTGTTGCCCGCTGTCTCATTTCTTCAAGTCTCTCATTGCGTTGTTTGTGGGTTTCTTTAGATAATCTTATGGCTGCCCCTTGTCTCATTTCTTCAAGTCTCTCGTTGCGTTGTTCATCGGTTTCTTCAGATAATTTAAAGCTGCTTGCTGTCCCATTTCTTCAAGTCTCTCATTTCGTTCAGTAGGCGTTTAATTATTTGTTCAAGGCGGTTAGAACATTCTATGGGAGTTTCATTTTCATATTGTCTTGAAGTTCGTTGTCGCATGTCGTCAAGTCGCTGAGAATATTGTGCGCATGTTTCTGCTTGAAGTCGCTGTGAAGCTCTCTGTCGCAGATCCTCAAGACGCTGAGAATATTGTGTGCAAGTTTCCGCTTGAAGTCGCTGTGAAGCTCTCTGTCGCAGATCTTCAAGTCTCTGAGAATACTGTGTGCAAGTTTCAACTTTAAGTCGTCGTGAAGCTCGAAGTCGCAGATCCTCAAGTTTCCTTAAACGCTTTTCAGAATTTTCTAGTTTGACGATATTTCTAATAATTGCATTTGCTCTAGTTGAAGCTTCTCAGGGATTTGTCGTAGTTGAAGACTGGTGATTCACTGGAGACTGGCAATTTATTAAAGTTGAAGACTGGTGATTCACTGGAGACTGACAATTTATTGAAGTTGAATCCCGTTCATGTAAAACCAAAAAAAGGCGCGGGACTTTAGCTGGATCAGCGTTGTTGTTTCCTTCTCTAGATTCTTGGTTGAAGTTGAATAACTGACGTTTTCTTGGCCGCGGCATCTTCCTAATAGCAATGGTTTAAATTGGTTTTTTATTTGTAAAAATATAATTGGTATACTATATTACACTACTGAATATTAAAATTCCGAATAATAACGTTATGTCAATAAATATTAACTTTATAACAATTAATTAAAATAATAAATAATAATGCTTACATAAATAATAAATAATAGTATTAGTAATAATAGTATTAAAATGTGTGCATTACATTAAACAAAACATTAGAGCTATAGCAAATGAAATGGACGTTCACACCAATTCCACTCAAGAATTGCTTGTGAACATTTCTATCACATAGATGGATTGTATTTACTCATTTGATTTAACTGTTTTGTGGCCAGTAGCTGGATGAGCTGTTTTGTGGCCAATAGCTAGATGAGCTGTTTTATAACCATTCCCAACAAACAAAAGAAACGGTATCATGTTGCTGCTTAATGATAAGTCACCATCCTCTAGAAATCTTATTAGCCTACGTCGTAAACCTCCATCTATTGTGCTAGAATAACGGCGAGCAACATAGCAGTTGCATCCCCTGAGAATCTAGTTGTAAGTCTTGAATCAAGATCTAGATCTAGACGTAGATTCCAGAATCAAAATCCATAATTTAAGTTATGCACATAAATCAAATTCTTCTTCTAACTTACCTTATTTAATAGGGATGAAATGTTTAATTTGTAGAAATACTTGTAAACACTTGAGCGTCTTCAAATAACCACGTGCTTGATCAATTGATGTTCAGTTAAAAATGAACGCAAACACTGTTCTAAACCTTCAACTACGGTGCGCAAAATGTTGTGTCTATTCATTCCAAAGAAATGCTTTGGTGAACAGCTGTAAGCCAGTGACGTAGGAGATGTCAAGTTTTTTTTCTTTTCTGCTGTGAGCCTAGTGACGTAAGTGGTGTCAAGTTTTTTTCCCATTGACGTCATATAGAAAATTTTCATTCATAAAATATTTTAGCCAAAATTAATTTTTTCAATAATGAGACATTTTCAAATCGATATAACGGTCGACCTCGAGTTTTCCCGATGTGGCCAATGAGCTGAGATTTTTTTTCTTATTAAATTACACGTACTTTGAAATTTTAAAGAAAATCGTTAGAGTCGTTTTTGAAATAAAAATTATATATATATATATATATATATATATATAATATATATAATATATAATATATATATATACAATACATACATACAAGAATAGCTCGCTTAAGAGTATAGGATATTAATCGTAGCTTCTAGTTGATAGAAGAAACAGGCCTATCTGCAACTGACCTAACCCACCCCTGCCACATATGCGGCTGGCTTTTTTAAAACGAGGATTTGACTTAACAGCCATCTTCGAGTCCATAGGAAATGAGAAATGTGCTCATCTTCGGCCACGAAGGAGGATCTATATAGATAGATAGATATTCTAGCTATTTCCTCTTGTAACATTCTAACGCCATTGGTACATTATACAGCCATACAGCCATAAGTTTACTGGTTTATCAGATGTAAGAACTATTGTGATGGGTTCTCTTTTGTTTTGCCAGGTGCATCCGTGTGCAGTGCAAAATCTTTCATGGCTTTTTCTACTTCCTTTATCAGGGTTTCGTCTTAGCCATCATTAATAGCTTCTGTTCTTTGGTCTCTCCATTTCCTTGCAACATTTCTGAAAATTTTTATTCGTCGATTTCATTATTAAGGATTTACTTTGTTCTGTAACAGTCATATTCATTATTATTAGCTTTTATATAGCGCTACTTTCATGCTTATAGCATGCTCAGAGCGCTTTGTGGTCCAATCTCATTTGTGGACCAGTGGGGGGAGGGGGTATCTAGGAGTTGGTTTTCCGTGCTGCCTTTAGGCGCTCAGTAAACACAACTCTGCCCGAGTCGGATGTCGAACCCCCTTCTAGATAGCCAAGCCAAGCCAAGTACAAGCGCACTTGGCCTCTCGACCCTTCATCAATAACTCCACAAATGAAACTGAAAAAATGGTGCTCTTACAATTATTGTTGAAGATATTGTTTTTAACTTCAACTAGAGTATAACATTATATTAATCTTCTTAATAATAATAATAATAATTTTATTTATTTATAAAGCGCTGTTAACAAACAAAATGTAGGCTCAAGGAGCTGTGAAAACATTACACACACAAACACGAGAGCTAAAATAACAAACTAATCTAAACAAGTTTTAAACAGGTCTTAATGTTCTTCTTGAAAGTGGTGTAACATGTTGTTTGTCTGATATCAATGGGGAGTGAGTTCGAAACCTTTGGTCCGTGCACTGAAAAAGCCTGCAGACCGTAGCTAGAACTAGAAGCGTTGAGTCCATTGAGCGCAGGGCTCTCTGAGGGACATATGTAGTGATCAGTTCTCTAAGGTAATAGGGCATTTCTTTGTTGTAGATACAACAGATGTAGATGCTGTAGATATTCGTGCGGCGTTGTTCTGAATACGTTGCAGCTTGGCTATTTTGTCATCGGGTATACCTGCTAGCACGGCGTTGCAGTAGTCCAGGTGGGAGAGTATAAATATGGTCGGATCTGGCCTAACCTGCGCAGCTGCAGATAAAGACCCTTGCAGAGCTTACTTATGTATGGATCGAAAGATAATTTTGAGTCGAAGAAAACTCCAAGATTCCGCACTATATGAACATAATGAACTTGGCAGTTTGTGATAAAAAGAGAATCTGTGCTCTCGACTTTTGAGACATTGTTTCTAGTGCCAATCTTAATTATTTAAGTCTTGTCTTCGTTCATCTTGAGTTTATTCTCAACCATCCAATCGCTCACCCTTGCAACGGTACCACTGATTTTCTCTGCCAGATGTGACACCTCTGAGGATACATTTTACTGAGGAATCGCATAATTGTGAGTCATCGGCAAAGAAATGGTATAAGATGCCTGTTGGCTGTATGACACCGCTGAGTGGATATGTATACATAGTGAACAGTACTGGGCCTAGAACTGATTCTTGGGGTACTCCGTACTTCAAAAGTAACTTGTTGATTCTGTCCCGATAATAACGACACTTTGGGTGATTTCAGACAAGTAGGATCCAAGCCATTTTTAGGACGATTCCTGCTAAACCAAAAGTTGCAGAGAATCTGGCCATCATAATTTCATGGTCTAGCGTATCAAAGGCTGCGGACGTCCAGCATGTGGCTTATGTCGGAATTGTGAAGTAAGTCGTTTAGTACCCTGACCACTGCTGTCTCTGTGCTACGGTACTTCCTATATACAGATTGAAATTCTTCCAAGTGACAGTACTATACAAGATGAGAAAGAATTTGCGCTAACACATTGCGTTCCAGAAACTTTGACAGGAAGGGAAGATTTGATACCGGGCGATAGTATTTTTTTTTAGACATTCCGGGTCAAGACTGGAATTCTTTAATAAGGGCCTCACTATTGCATGTTTAAATTGCTGTGGTACAATGCCTGAAGTCGGTGAAGAGTTCACAATGTTAGTAATTGTGGATACGAGCTCATCTAAACATTCAAGGAGCAAGGAAGTTGTAATGGGATCATGGCCACATCACTTATTTGGCATTTTAAAAATAATACTCTTGAATCTTCAGAGACACGCTGAAACTCGCAAAAAGAATTTTGAAAGATTGGAGAGTGGTCAAGCTGTGATGAAAGGGATGGCATGTCATTTCTGTTCTGCTCAATCTTGCCAAAGAAGAATCTATGGAAGGAATCAGGGAGTTCAGATACTGGGATAGATGACGGCAAACGTTCGTTATTTGCTCCCCCTAACATTTCAGCGGTGATCCTGAATAGAAGTTAGAATTAGAAGTTTCAATTTTTTTGACGAATATGACAAGCTTTTGCGTCTCTAATCATGCGGTTCACCTTGTTTTTTTTTCTTGGATGTAGATTTGTCGATGTATCATCAGACCTGTCATTTGAAATGTTCTTTCGGCAATAAGTTTGGCAGTCTTTATGTCCGTCATCCGGGGTGCAGATGACCTAACTGAGACTGTACGAGTGACAAGAGGTGCATGGCTATCCAGCAACTTTTTCAAGCAAGAACTGTAATAGCTGAGAACGTCTGTGTTGCTCTGCTGCAACAGCAAAGACGTTATGTCCATTTTGATGGATACAATGTCTATGGCTTTAAGTTTACGGGAAGTCAGGTTTTTCTTAGGCCTTTTTGTTTTTGGTAGGCGCATTTCAAAGTGTACAAGAAAATGATCTGACAAGCCACGGTCTAAGACATTGAGTTTTACTATAAGTTTACTTGTGTGAAGGATCTTCAATTTTATTCCTTTCTTTATAATCTAAAGTTTGATAATTGTCTTTTCTGTTTCGTACGGGACTTTCAAGTAGAACTTGTTTATCTCCCTTGTTTGGCTTTAATACTCACACCATTTCCCCTTGTGCAAAACGTTTTTGAGATATCCTATAAGCGTTTCTGTTCCTGTTGCGCTGTGTCTTCATTATCACATGTAATATCAGCAGTGATTTGTAGTCTTTCTTTCAACTAGTTATTCAAATAGGTTATTAACAATTAGTCTTGTCTTCTTTCTCGTGAGTCGTACTTTTCTTCAGAATTGACATTGGCCCTCTAATTAATACGGCGACAATTCAGTTGTAGCATTGGGTATTTCTCTAATAGCAAACAAGGCCGAGCATAAATATTTGTATCATTCTTTAGATCTCCCAGAACACATTTTTCTTAATATACTCTTAAGTTCCGGCGTTCGACAGCTCGTTCGAGGCGGGATGGTATAACGATGGTTTGATGATCTTAACTTTTAATAATTTGCAGGCTTCCAAATAGAAACCTAAACTAACTTAGAAGTTACTTAGAACCATCACCACTGAGAATCATCTCTGGAAAACCCATTTGCGTACATATCACGTATAAGGCTTCTATGACAGTAGTAATTTCTATATTTTTTAACATTACAGCTTCAGTTCATCTGGAGAATGTATCTATGATAACATATATCTAATTTTCTGTCTTTGGAAGAGGTCCTACCAAATGTTTAGCTATTTTCTTTGTCTCTCCATCTTTCCTAACACTGCTTTACCTGTGTTAGACACACTTAAACAACCAGAGTCTCAATGAACACATTGATTTCATTAGTCTTCCATTCGTCTCCTTTACTTCAGCATCTTGTGATGAATCTGACCCACTTTTACACACAGTCCTGACTTACACACTTTCTATGCTGTTCACTCAACCATGCTTAATGAAGGTCCACTGGTCATTTCGTGCACAGGCACACACACTGCACTACCAGCCCCCCCCCCCCCTAAAACACGTACACTTACTATCACATGACCTGCTCGACCTGAAACTTTTGCTCTTGAACACATGTCGCAGCATTTTACTCACTTCTTAACAGCGTTATCTACTCTTAGCCAACAGTCAATTCGCGCTGTCTTGTTTTATTTACAGACATTGCCAAAAGTGATCTGTTCTCATTTTCCAGAATCAATTTTCGTCTGCCCGTGGGAACAACTAAAAGGTCATTAAGGGATGTAACTCTTTTGTAAAGCAATTTTCTCCACAAATGTTAATACTAGCTTCTTTAGTTATATGTCAAGTTTGCTCTGTGGATTTCCTCCATAAGGGTGCCAATGATTTGTCTTCTGTTTATTCATTCTCTACATTTCCTTTGTACCTATGACCGGTGTTTTAACCAGGGTCTCTTCCCTTTCTCTGGTCTTCTACCTCTCGTCGCTACCAAAGATGCTGACTGACCCTTCGTATTTCCAATTAATCTGCCACTAGTACATGAAGAGGTACAACAATGAATCCCCCACCCCCCTTTTTAAGGTACGGTGTAACGAGTAATGCTTTTGCTGTTTTATGCTTGTGAATTTGTCAGTCTGCCGAGCACTGTGAGCATTTATCTGCTAAAATAGCCTGCTTATTTATTGACTCTTTGACTGCTATCACGCTGTTACCGCTGTCTCTAAGGATGGTCATTTTCCTCTCATTTAATTTTCTTTCTTCAATATTTGAGTATCCCGTTGACTTGTCATTCAGGATGAAGTTGGAAACACTTTTGGGATTGTGGTAAATTAAATGACAAGTTTCTTGTATCCCAAGCACTTGTATTACAGCACATTCAGCTTGACTTGAATAGTTTCTTCTTCTCGCTTCATTTGTATATCCTCCTTGGTGTCTCTCTAGTATCATAATTGATTCTTCCATTTTTTTTCTCTTGGTTGTTAATGGCCTATTCCAACTCCCTCTTGCTCTATTGTACGGTTTATGTTAACGCGGTCTGCTGAAGTTTCTTCCAGGTTTATTATAACTAATAAACTTTATAAAAAAAAAAAGAAACATTATTAACATTCTTGTGAACAATACTAATATAACTATATATTTTCTAAACACATAAACATATTCCATACCACTATTTACATAGCTTCTAAACACACAAACATATTCCATACCACTATTTACATATCTTCAATCATTGACTGCATTGGCCTGACACTCTTAATTTCTTAAAAATGCTTTTGTAGAGATTTTTTTTTTCTGTTTTTCTAGAAGGTCTATAGTACTTCTAATGATTCCCTGGTTCTCTGTCTAGAATTATCTCCCTTACTTTGTCATTCAAAGCACTCGGTATTGAGTCTTTAACATTAAATCTTCAAGCTGCTCGAAGTTTCGTTGTATCTTAGCTGCTTCACACCATTGCCTGAAATTCTTTTGTAGAGCGATGAAAAATTCTCTACCCTTTCGTGCCACCTTTTTCTGCATGCTTCTTCAGTCATTCCAACATAGTCTAATAACTCCTTCTTAATGTTATCATAGTCAGTGCAGTCTACCAACTTTCAGTTTGTAAAAAAAAAAAAAAAAAAGAAACGTTGTGGCGTTATCTTCTCTTGTAACTGTGCCACCAATAAACAAGTGTTACAAAGGCACTCATTCAAACACATAAAAGTATACAAATCACATACTCAAAATAATCGAAAAGAAAACAAAAGAAAAGTAACAATAATGTAACTGGTACATTACATTATAAATAATAACTATATAATAACTATAATAATAATAAACCACGGTCTATCTTTGTTAATTTCAACATGTACTATACTCTACTACTGTGTTCAGTGAGCTTTCAAGAAAAGATGTAAATCTCTTGCACCGTGTTGTCTAATGTGTGTGTCCTTCCTCACCTTCTTCTACACCACTAATGTGTGTGTCCTTCCTCACCTTCTTCTACACCACTAATGTGTGTGTCCTTCCTCACCTTCTTCTACACCACTAATGTGTGTGTCCTTCCTCACCTTCTTCTACACCACTAATGTGTGTGTTCTTCCTCACCTTCTTCTACACCACTAATGTGTGTCCTTCCTCACCTTCTTCTACACCACTAATGTGTGTGTCCTTCCTCACCTTCTTCTACACCACTAATGTGTGTGTCCTTCCTCACCTTCTTCTACACCACAAATGTGTGTGTCCTTCCTCACCTTCTTCTACACCACTAATGTGTGTGTCCTTCCTCACCTTCTTCTACACCACTAATGTGTGTGTCCTTCCTCACCTTCTTCTACACCACTAATGTGTGTGTTCTTCCTCACCTTCTTCTACACCACTAATGTGTGTCCTTCCTCACCTTCTTCTACACCACTAATGTGTGTCCTTCCTCACCTTCTTCTACACCACTAATGTGTGTGTCCTTCCTCACCTTCTTCTACACCACTAATGACAGCAGCAACACGTCATCTTTTGGTTTTGGCTGAATGTGTCGGACCCATCATGATACTTTACAAGTCAATTTATGTGATATACATTTAGTTTGTTTCCTTTCCCTAATGGTGTAGTTCAGGTTAGAATTTTGTTCTCCACTTTATACGACCCATCCCAGTACATGGACAGTTTATTTTGTCTACCGACTACCTCACCCTCATCGTCCTAGCGCCCTCAGGTTGGATTCATTTATCAGTTCTTTGATAAAAATTTTGAGCAAAACGTTGTCTTGCCTCCTTTAATCTTGGTATCTAAACATGTCTTTTTCTATTTTTTTTTCAAATGTGGCTAAGATAGGTCTAATATAGCCTCTTTTCTATTGCTCTAATCTCTAGCTTGTTTCTAGGTCTTCTTCCTTTATAGTAATGAGAGATGATCTTTGAGAAACGGATTTACTGTGACTCAACACTTCTCTCTTGGGCCACGCTCCTCAATGTTAGTGAAGAGGAGGGTTTTTTTATGCGTTAAGCTCAATTTCTGTCGCCAGATTCTTCAATGCGACCGACCAACGAGTCTTTGAGTATCCGCATATTATTATCATATCCGTAAATTTTATCTTTGTTCTCCTGAGTTGATTTTATACGTGATGCATGATCCTTTTCTGTTACTCACCTCCACACTAAGGTGATCACCTTTTGTCATTATGGTATCAATGGACGATTGCAATTTTGAGACACTCTCAAACTGTTAAGCAATTTCTCCAATTTTATTTTCTTCTCTCTAATGGAGGATTTCAAATTGTCTAAGCTTTGCCACACTAAATTGCACATATCACTTGTTTGTAGTGACTGACTAGATATAGGTTGTTACAGAGTGTGAAGAAACAAGTCCTTTTACGTTGACAGTGTCTTTTAATTGTCGAACATTTTAACCAAACATATCTACACGGCAACGTTATATACAGATACCCAACTTCACTCGCTGACTTCATCTCTCTCTCTTGTTTACACACCCGTCACTTCCCCCCCCCAAGTCCCCTAACTCTCGAAACCAACCACTTGACCGTGTGTCACGGTTGACCACACAGTAACCGTGTCACAACACAGAGGTTGCATTTGTTGTAAGGGTTATACTTCCACTCAACCCAGAACTAGGCGAATTAACGTCAACCATGTAGGTGAACCAGAGAAGTGTGCACTCTTTGGCGAGCTATTGAACAGTTCAATCCCCTCGTTAAGTGATGAAGAAGACATCTCTATAAGATGGGAGAAATTAAGAGATGTAATCTACAGTTCGGCAATCACCGCCTTTGGGCCTCAAAAACACAAAAATGTAGACTGGTTTGAGGCGAATCTAGCACAAATGGAACCTTGCATCGAGAAAAAGCGATCTGCACACCTCGCTCTCAAGACAAAGCCAAGTCCAAGATCTTTGGAGGCCTTCAAAAGTGCTAATAAAGAAGCGAAACAAATGGCTAGAAAATGTGCTAACAACTTTTGGAGGGATACCTGCAACAGAATCCAAGACAGTCTCCACTCAGGAAATAGCAAAGCTCTATTTGATGGCATTAAAGCGGCCCTGGGTCCAACAGTGTCTAAGCCTGCCCCCCTTCTATCCAAATCAGGAGAAAAAATTACAGATCAAACCAAGCAGCTAGAACGTTGGACAGAAAACTACCTCGAAGTCTATGCCACACAGAACACAGTAGACGATGTCGCCCTGGCTTCTCTACCAGATCTTCCAGTACTGGAATGCCTACATGATCTTCCGAGCCTCAGTGACCTTAAAAAAGCAATTAACTGCATAAAAAATAGAAAATCTCATGGGAGTGATGGTATCCCAGTGGAAGTAGTTAAAGTCAACGAATCACTCCTGCTCCCTGAACTCTATATTCTCCTCTGCCGCTGTTGGGAAACAGGTCATGTCCCACAGGACATGCGTGACGCAACTATAGTCACAATATACAAGAACAAAGGGGATCGGAGTGACTGCAACAATTACAGGGGTATCTCTCTCCTCAGTATAATGGGCAAGATCTTTGCTAGAGTGGCACTATCCAGGCTGCAAGTGATAGCTTCTAGAGTCTACCCAGAGTCTCAGTGTGGATTCAGGAGTGGTAGATCCACTGTAGACATGATATCTTCTCTACGACTACTGCAGGAGAAATTCAGAGAGAGAGACAGACCCCTTTACATCGTTTTTGTTGATCTGACTAAAGCTTTTGACATGGTCATCAGAAGTGGCCTTTTCAAACTCCTGAGGAAAATAGGTTGCCCTCCCAAACTACTGCAGTTCATTGAGTGTTTTCACGAGGAAACTAAATGCACTGTCAAATTCAATGGAGCCCAATCAGCACCTTTTGAGGTTTGCAGTGGTGTCAAGCAGGGATGTGTGCTCGCACCTACTCTGTTTGGCATATTCTTCTCCTGTCTACTGCATTATGCGTACAACGACATAAACGAAGGTGTGTTTCTCCATACAAGATCCTCTGGAGAACTATTTAATGTTTCAAGGCTGCGGGCAAAAACCAAGGTTAGGAAGCTACTCGTCAGGGAACTCCTGTATGCTGATGATGCAGCTATTGTGGCTGATTCTGATATTCAGCTACAGTGCCTGGTTGACAAATTATCTGCTGCTTGCCAGAAGTTCGGCTTAAACATCAGTCAAAGCAAGACTAAGATACTTGTTCAAAACACAAACACTGCACCTCAAGTAAGCATTAATGGCCAACCACTAGAAATTGTTGATCACTTTTGTTACCTTGGCTCCATCATATCCAACAACACTCTACTGGATAAAGACATAAACAACAGGATAGCCAAGGCAATGGCCACCATGTCACGGCTGCAGAAAAGAGTCTGGGACAACATATGCTGACTAACAGTACTAAAGCCCTAGTCTACCGGACCTGTGTGTTGAGCACCTTGCTGTACGGAAGTGAAACATGGTCAACCTACTCATGGCAGGAAAAAAAGCTGAATGTTTTCCACCTCCGATGCCTAAGGCGGATCTTTAAAATAAGGTGGCAAGATAAGATAACCAATGAGGAAGTGCTACAAAGAGCAGGTTGCCAGGACATCCGCTCTGTTATCAGCAGCAGACGCCTTGGCTGGCTTGGCCACGTTCGTAGAATGCCAGAAGGTCGACTTCCACAGGACATCCTGTATGGCGATCTAATAGAAGGCAGGAGAGCCGCTGGTCGCCCACTTTTACGTTATACGGATGTATGCAAACGCGACATGAAGCTCTTCAAAATCGACACTGGCAACTGGGAAGAGGTGGCACTGGACAGATCCTCATGGAGAGAGAGCATAAAGGAAGGGTCAAAGATTGCAGATGCCATACACAACAGAAGCAGAAAGAAGGGTGAAAATGCAACGGCGCCTAGTGATTATATATGCCCAACCTGCGATCGCAGCTGTGTATCAAGGATTGGCCTCTTTAGTCACATAAGAAGTTGCAAAGGGAAAAGATCGTCTCTCGAGACGTAAAATGCCACAGAAGGGTTGTACAGTTTACAAATACTGACTAGCCTGTTGAGTAAAGACATCTAATAAGATGTTGCTGCTGAGATTTTGATCCTGCTAACAATTTTACCGTAATATGTGATTTGTATCGGGTTTGGAGACTGACTTTTGTTTTCCTTATGGAAATTTGTTGTGATTACAAGGACTCTTTTCTCATATAAAAACAACACAACAGAAACATTCACATAAATAGAACAGACACAATACAAAAAGTTTATTGAGCGTCTACAGACAGACATCTTGATCCTTTTCATGTTTCCTGATCAACGAGTGGCGTTGATATAGTCTGACAGAATAAGGAACAAACGAGTTTTTGTACCGCTCGGTTCTAGCGTCCTTGTTGTCCTTCCGAATAACATCTGAGTCGGATTTAAGTTGGTATCCCACCGCTGCCGCCATGTTAAGATAGATACTTGTAATGAAATGACAACACTTTCATATAATAAGTAGATTCTTTAATTAGTCATCTTGGCTCACAGAATAGTATCCCATATGAATAGGCATAACTATTCCTACTATATACAATATCTACAATATTATGATTATGTGAGTTAAGACTAAGACTAAGACTGCTTTATTGATTCTTACGGAAATTTGTTGTGATTACAAGGACTCTTTTCTCATATAAAGACAACACAACAGAAAAATACACACAAATACAACAGACAACATAAAGAGTTCATTCAGCGACTACAGACAGGTATCTTGGTGCATTTCATGTTCCCTGATCAATGAGTGGCGGTGATAGAGTCTGACCGAGTGAGGTACGAACGAGTTTTTGTACCGCTCTGTTCTTGTTTTGATTGACAGCAGTCGCCCACTGTCACAGCCTGGTTTAGTTATAGGCGTGATGACGCGAATGTCGTGTGTTGTGCTAGTACTACTATGATATTTTTGACTCCTTAAATACTTTCACTCGCGCACTTGATTTGCTAGTGCGTGAGGACACTAACATGCTGAACTCTTTGACCACAATATTTATAATTATTAACTAGACTCACTTGTAGCAGACATGGTTTTTATTACATAAAATAATGAATCATAATATATTGGCGACTTCAGTCATCACAAAATACATCCAAGAAAATTAGTCCTGAATACAAATCAATTCAATGACACTCTACTTGTACATTAATATCCAAAACACTCCTCTCCTTACGAGAGTCTAAAAATCAACTAACTGTCCACCTCGTGGTCAGCTTCCGCCCAAAAAACAAAATCTCGTGCGAATCGTGCACGGAATGATTCAGTGATTACTAGTCACAAAATATTACAGGGGTTCTAAAACTGACGTGACATACGCCCCTTCCCTTAGAAAAGATTTTTGAAAAAAATCTTTTACAAAAGTACATATGATATTATTGTTCTATATATATATATATGTCTATTAGCTTAATCTATCATGTGAAGCTGATCTAATTAATCATCTCAATACTGCTTGCTCAATTATACATAAATATTAATGTTATGTCATTCATTCTAACTATGACTGGTTTCATATACTAATTGACAAATGCATTGTTTAATTTTCAAAATGTTTGCTTAGAAAAATATACATTATTATGATTACATCTACTGTACAAGTATGTTATTGAAAAAAATATCAATACAAGTTAAGACTTTATTCTCCTGAAGTAAAGTTACATTATATTTAAATGTTTTGCATGAGCATGTTTAATTGCTATGTGATCCTCCTGTTAATATACATTGACATCTCAATTATAAGAGAAGAAAAAATAAAATTTTAAAGTCATTTTACATCAAATTATTTCTATAATATAACACAACCAATGTGTATCATTTGACACACTAAGTGAATTTATTAAATTTCAAAAAAAAAATTTTACATACATCTATACAAGTATATTTGTGTTCAGTATTACTTTAAGTTCTGTCACCATTATATAAGGTTACCGTGACATTGTCTATAATTGCTATTGCTAGCACACATATGTGGTATTTAAAGTAGAATAGCATAAAAAATGATAACATTCAAATGTGTACCACTTGGAAAAAAATCAACAATATTTACATTTGTGAGTTTCCAAAAAAAATTTTAGGTCAACAGTTCAAGTAGTTCACTGATGTTTACAATAGACTTGTTTACATTACTGTGTATGTTTACTAATACTATGTTATTAACAAATTGTGATAAATTAATATGTAATGCACAGTTAATAAAAAATGATAGTACAATAGCATCAATGAAAGGAAAAAATGTCATCATGACCCAATAAAATGATACAAGTGTAACAAAAATATGTCATGACCTAGTTACATGATAACTAGAAAAAAATGTCAGTTTGACCTGATTGAAAAATGTCAAGTTGTTTCTAATTATATTGTGAAGTTAAACATTTTCATAGCTAACAGTAATGTATCTTCCTCTAAATAACTTGTTATTGAATGCTTTAATAAGTCTATAACAATCTTCTACTGTGTTTAAGTGTACAAATGCAACTTTATTTGATCTATCCTGAGTTTTTATATCTACCCATTTAACATGTGCAACATTGCTAAATTCTCTCATGATAGTTTGCCATCTAGTGTATCCTGATAAATTTTCTACTCTAATTATGTTTTCAGCATTATTTGAAATGTTTCTAGTGGGACTTGTATCTTGTGCAACAGATAGTTTACAAATTTCACTCTTCCTTGCTACCCATTCCATAATTTCTTCTTTACTTATATCATTTACGCCATCAACATTACCAATTATTAAATCTTGGGCTGGTGTATCTAAAATAATAACATCTACTTCTCCAGTTATCCATGGGGTATCTAAGTGTACTCTGGCTGTATCACAAATATCACATTTCTTTTGATTGGCATATGTAAGTTTGATCTTTTCTGGCAGTTTTTGATTTTGGTTTTACTAGTTTTGAATGTATTAAAATGGCACTGCTTCCTGTATCTCTGAGGGCTTCTACTCTAATTCCATTTACATATGAGGGGTATAGGTTTAACTTTGGCTTATTGTACTGCATGTAGGCTGTTAATTCTTCTCTATTGCCCTGACTATTACTATTGTTATTATTTGGACTGTGATTGCCTCTATCATTTCTATTTCTGTTTTGATGGTTATTAGACTGATGGTTGTATGTGTCTCTCCTTGATTGTCTGTTAGTATTATAACTATTGTAATAGAAGTTGTTGTTTCTAAGGCTCCTTCTTTCTCTAGGGCTTGCACTCTGATTTGATCTGTAGTTTGTATATTGGTTATTATTGTTACTAGGATTGTTGTAATAATTTGTATTGTAGTTGCTAGGGTTATGGTAATTAGTGTAACTTCTATATCTAAAGTTGCTAGTATTAGTTTGTCTGCATTGGCTTTTAACATGGCCTTTCTTGCCACAATTAAAGCAAGTTTTTGAGTTAGAAAATTTAAATTTATCATTAGTATTACTGTTTGATGTACTGACTGTTGTGGCTAATTGATGTAGTTCTCTTTTATCCATGGTATGACCAGGATGGCTATCTTTAAAAAGGTTTAAATTAGTAATGAGATCAGTTTCTGTTTTTACCTTCTTTTCTTTAAGAAAAGTAAACACTAAGTCTGTTACATTAGATAGTACATTGTCAATTAGGATCATGTCTAAAATTTGAATTGGATCTTTAATGTCACACTTAGCTAGTTCTAACCACTTAAGCATATTTGCCTTCATGTCAAATATAATTCTATTGAAGTCTCCATCTTTATTTAGTTTATTTTTTTTAAAGAGTTTTCTATAATAGTCTTCACTTTTTCCAAAATGTTCCAAGAGTCTAGTTTTAACAGCAAGGTAGTCTTTTTTTTGTTCAGTTGTGAGTGTGCTTATTATGTTTAGGGGTTCTCCAGATAAATTAGCCAGCAGATGTTTTGCCATATCCTCATTGTTTAAATTATAGGTGGATGAAATATGTTCAAACTGAACTAGGTAATTCTCTAATGTTTCCTCCTTAATATTAAATTTATGAAATTTGGAAATGAATGGTTTGTTAGTAGTTTGCTGGGTAATAATGTTGGGATTAATTTTTGCTGCTTCTAATTTAGCTAACTCTACTTTGTCCTGACTTTCTTTTTGTTTTGCCTCTAATTCTTTTTGTTTAGTCTCTAGTTCTTTATGTTTTACTTCTAAGTCCTTAAGTTCTTTCTGGTGAGCTCTTTCCGCAGCTCTTTCTTCCCTATCTTTATCCTCTTTTTCTTTTTTATCTATTCTATCTTTTTCCTTTTCAGCCCTATCTCTTTCCTCTTTTTTTTCTTGTTCTGCCTTTGCTAATTCCCTTTCTATAAATTGTCTCTTTTTATCACCTTCTAGTTCCATTACTTTTACAAGTTCTAGAATTTTATCATATGATGCCATGGTTAATCTTAATGTATCAATGTAGTAGTTAAAGAAGTAAATCAAAATATACAGTTGCACAAAAAAAATATGTTACAAGTATTATATTATATGTTACAAATATTACACTGGGAGAATGAGTGTGTTATGATGCACTATATTTTTACAAAATAAATATAAGATCAATGAACTCTCCTAATAATCATATATTCAAATAATTATATGTATTAAATGAATACTTTTCACAAATGCAATAGTTCAAGTATGTTTCAATATGAAGTATGTATGGCTATTGTTTATGCCAGTTATAATAGAAAAAAATTTAAATTAAAAAGAAGCAAAAATATATGTACAATGTATAAAAAACAAACACAGAAACAATATGAATGACGACACAGTCTGCTATAAAAAGAAATCAATAAAAAGAAGAAATAGGACAGGAGAATTACAGATATGTAGATACAAAGATTTACACAAACAACAATATAAATACCAATAGAATACTTTGACAAAATACACAAACAAGACTAAAACAGCTAATAAATATTTCCCAATATGATCTAGTACCTCCCTACCAACAAGGATGACCTCAAACGCGTTGGGTCTTATTGAAGGTAAAAGAACAGATAGGATATTCCCTAATAGATCCTATTATTATGATAAGTCATAAAATAGTCCCTCTCCAGCCACCCTTAGAAATACTTAGAAAAATGAAAAATGTAAATGGTTACTCACTAGTGACTATCTTCAATAGTCAACATCACTTAATTGGATACTTTAAATTATGTCAATGTATAACAAATACATACAATAATTATTCAAACTTACAGGGGCTTTCTAGTGTAGTCTGATGTAGATAAGTTCCATCCTTTTAGTGTAGATCCATTGTCCAGTGATACTCCAATCATCGAATAAATCATTGAAATAAGTAAGGTAATATATCCAATAGTGAGCTCAATAATCCAAACAGAATTAATTACACTGGTAACTAGTAATCCAATAAAGGCTTAGTACAAATCATATGGGCAACAATGACTAGAATGACAAATAGTATATATATATACTCCAAAGTACTTGAGCTTCTGGAAGATAATCCAATAGTGAATGACTGACTCAAATAGCAGTATAAGCTAGGAAGAGTTCTTCACAGAAGATGTTGATAGGAGTCAGTTAAGACGATATGGTGGTATCACGTGCCCAAGTGTACCACTATTTGTTACTGGAACAGTGAACAAATAATTAGGTGAGTCTCAAATGACGTACACCACGATGAATAGTCGACTTGAATGACGTCGGACTTGATTAGTACAGACAGGTTGCAGTAATTTTCACCCAGATTGCGGCTCATCAGGTTGTAGCACAGACAGATTCTGAGATTGCTACAGTAATTTTTCACCCAGATTGCGGCTCATCAGGCATAACTGTATTCAGTGTCATACACATTAATTAAATGGACTATTATGTGTATGATGATGTTGAAGTAGTAGATCTCTAAAAGTTAAGATGCATGGGCCTAGTGTTTATCATCAATCTGCATCAAATCTTGGTTCAAAATGAGTCTGTAAGGTGAAGTTTCTAGCTAAGTTACCTTCAACTTGATATTGTATTATGAGTCTAGTTGGTTATATTTTAGATCTATGGTAACGTAATTAGATCTAGGAATCGATTTGAGATCCTGCTGGAGCCAGGGCACCTGAGTTAATTTCTTGTTGTTGCAGAAACGTTTGTTAGGCTTCTAAGTTCCGTTCAATTGTTTTTGCCGCCATATTGGAAAAATAGTCCTTTGTACTTCTACGCCAGATTATATGTAGACGATCGACGATTTACTTGTTAAAGAGTGTAGGTTCGTTCTGTCATTTAAGACATACTGGCCACCATATGTCACAGCCTGATTTTGTTATAGGCGTGATGACGCGAATGTCGTGTGTTGTGCTAGTACTACTATGATATTTTTGATTCCTTAAATACTTTCACTCGCGCACTAGATTTGCTAGTGCGTGAGGACACTAACATGCTGAACTCTTTGACCACAATATTTATAATTATTAACTAGACTCACTTGTAGCAGACATGGTTTTTATTACATAAAATAATGAATCATAATATATTGGCGACTTCAGTCATCACAAAATACATCCAAGAAAATTAGTCCTGAATACAAATCAATTCAATGACACTCTACTTGTACATTAATATCCAAAACACTCCTCTCCTTACGAGAGTCTAAAAATCAACTAACTGTCCACCTCGTGGTCAGCTTCCGCCCAAAAAACAAAATCTCGTGCGAATCGTGCACGGAATGATTCAGTGATTACTAGTCACAAAATATTACAGGGGTTCTAAAACTGACGTGACACCCACTTCGCGACGACCTGTCGTAGTTCTGATGGAGCGGGTGGCCGTTGTCTTCCAAGATTTTTTTGATTTTTCTTAGGCACTTTTGTTCAAAACGCTCCTTTAAATGTGGCAATGTTGTAAGTGTAATTTTAGATGCTTTTTTGATGATTTTTTCTAGACGTCGCAACAGTTTAGATGAGGCGTTGCCTTGCCAACAAGTTATTCCGTATGTTAGCAGACTCTGCATAGTCGCGCGGTAAAATGTCTCAAGGATCTTCTTGCTTAATTTAAAGCTATTAAGTTTGTATAGAAAAAAGAGTCGCTGGGCTGCCTTCTTTGCCAGAGTTCCAAGGTGGTCTTCCCATGAAAGCTTGTTGTTGATGATAACACCTAGATATTTATATGCCTTTACTTGCTCTATAGATGTAGTGTTTATTTGCAGTTCACGTATAGTATGTTTTTTCTTTCTAAAATCTATTATAAGTTCTTTAGTTTTTGTTACATTCAGTTCTAGAAAGTTGTCGGTGCACCAGTTTGTAAACTCTTCTATCGAGCTTCGATACTGAGTTTCGTCTCCTGAAATAAGACCGACTATGGCAGTATCATCAGCGAATTTAATGAGTTTAACTGAGTCATAGATGCTTCTTATGTCATTAGTGTAAAGAGTGTATAGTACAGGAGAAAGTACACAACCTTGTGGAGCACCCGTACATAGTACTCGAGTTGACGATTTGGTGTTGTTGACTTTAACATACTGGGGCCGTTGGGTTAAAAAGTTTAAAACCCATGCTTGTAAGTAAGGGCTTACATTTAAGTTACTCAGTTTGTTCATCATTAGATGTGGCTGTATGGTATTGAAAGCCGAGGAGAAATCTACGAAGAGGACTCGTGCGTATGTTTTGGGTATATCGAGATGCTTATAAAGCTGGTCCAAAAGCAATAGAATGGCATCCTCAGTTCCTCTAGCTGCTTTGTATGCAAATTGGTGAGGGTCTAGGCTGTTGTTGACTTTTGCTACAAGTTGTTTTAGCATATATTTTTCAAAACATTTCATGACAATAGGTGTTAGTGCTACTGGGCGGAAATCATATAAGCAATCTATTTTTGGTTTCTTAGGCACTGGTATGATCTCTGAAGTTTTCCAGATGTGTGGAATTACGCACGTTTGCAATGACTGGTTAAAGATATGACAGAAGATAGAAGAGATTTGCTCCGCACACAGCTGAAAGGGGCGTAACATTCCATCAATAAAAGCTATTAAGTTTGTATAGGAGAAATAGTTTCAAGGTGGTCTTCCCACAAAAGTATGTTATCAACCATGACGCCTAGATATTTATATGACTTGTTGTATCGATGTAGTGGTTATCTGCAGTTCATGTATCATTTGTTTATTTTTTAGGGCAGTATTGACCTGGCATTTAGTAAAAGGCGAATTAAAGATCTGAGAGTTGACAATTGGAACTTTTCTTGTTTCTTTAGAATGTTGCTAAAGGCCTGGTCAAGCTGTTACTATTTGTTAGCTGTCCTGTTAGCTGGCAAAGGAAGGTCCAGACCTTTCGACCATCCTTGTTTAGGTTTAGTTGCTCACATATTGTGGTCCACGTTGTCTTTTTTTCTGTTTTGATTTTGTACCTAATAAACTTAGTTAATTAGTTTGTAGTTTGTCTTATTTTCTCTAGTAGGGTTTCTCTCTACAGGCTTCCGTTCTATATGTGTGAGCAGGTCAGGAGGCGCTGGAGACCTTTTTTCTGCTCAACATTAAATTTTATACAGTATGCAGATGTTAGCGCTACTGGGTGGGCTCAGTCTGTGACACCTCAGTATACGACCAAGGGGCTAGAGTCGCCTAAGTAACCAGACAACTAGACTAAACTAACTAAAAGAAAGAAACAAACTTTACTTCAAATTAAATACTAAAAATGAAACTTAATTTACATACAAATCAAAAAAAATAAATCAATAATAAAATATGTATACACTAACCACTACAACTGAACCCAGCAACTAACTAAAACCCTCTAAATCTACGCTACTATAAACACCGATAAACTAATCAAACCAACTATCTAACACAAACTGATCAAACAAACTATCTATATTCTAACTAAATCACGACAACTGCTACACTAGACCTATACTAACACTAAAACTAGATCTATACTAAAACTAAAACAAGAACACCTTAGTTACTAGTATCTTACTATTATTATTCAATAAGAACAGACTAAGCCGACTAAGTACTAAGTGTAAGGCAACTCTACAGAAACAAAATAACACTAGAATCTAGATCCACAGCAGCAACTTAAAGCAGCAATATTAGATACAGCAGCATGTATTTCAGCAGTAATATTCAGCAGCATGTATTTCAACAGTAATAATAGCCTGCAATACATAAATGCAAAACTATAAATACAAAATCATATATTGTATTAGATCTAGAACACTCAAAGCAGGCCTGATGGGCGCCGCCATCTTTAAATCAACATGCTCAAAACATAAACTGCCAACTAGAAAATAAAACTAAATTAAAATATATCTAGCATATTTACACATAGTTTTACATAGATCTAGTAAAAGAAAATATAAAATAGTTACAAACTTACAGGCCGTCCCAGGTACAGAATAATAAAATTACACGACAGACCACAAAGATCTTCGGCTGTCACCCAGACAGAGATACTGTACTGACCTCTGGTCAAATGTACACTTAACTTTTTTAAGACAGCATGTACATTACTTTTTATACTATCCCGATCTAACATATATAAAAATATGCGGAAGTACAATTATAAAATCTGACACTAAAACCTATAAAAAAGAATATACAGAACAGCTATGGCCTATGAAAATACACATTAAAAAAATAGCTCTAGGAGCGCAAGCTCACATATGACTTTCTTGTAATAGTTTGTCTAAATTTAATGTCCTGAAAGGTTAGTATTTCCTAACGTGGCCTCCAGGGATATGCATAGGGATATTATTTTTCGCTGCTGCTAAGATGTTTGACATTCTAAAGCTTATAGATAGCTGCGGAGGTTGTTTTTGCATTAGTTTCAGTTATCTTTGATAGCCGTGTGTCTGTTTTATTTGTGTGTGTGTGTGCAAAGGCTGCTCTATGGGCTTTTTATAATTCCATCTAGTTGTTTCCGTGGTTGGTATCTACTTGGTTTTCCTATGTAATATTAAGAAGTATATGCTTGTGGTCACCTACCTGGTCCTCCTATATTAAGAAGTATAGGCTTGTGGCCACCTACCTGGTCCTCCTATTTTAAGAAGTATAGGCTTGTGGTCACCTACCTGGTCCTCCTATATTAAGAAGTATAGGCTTGTGGTCACCTACCTGGTCATCCTATATTAAGAAGTATAGGCTTGTGGTCATTACCAATGTCTTTAAGAACTGTGAGTTTAGAAATGTTGATAATATAAGCAAGTTAGGTCAGGTCTGCTGTTTGTGTTGTGTGCTCTATGGAGAATTGTTGATGGTGAAGTTTGAAGTCACCTGTACAATGTGTAGTCTCTCACGATATGACTGGTATTATAACAAATAACAGTCATAGAATAATAAGTAGGCCCTATTAAAATGAAATAATAACAGCACACACACAAAATGACATAGGGTACATATATCAAAAGTAAAATGACATGAAATAATTAAACTAAAAATAAATGCATTTCAAAGGAGGGCTAAGCCTGTACTTCGACAATTTTCGATTCGACTTCAATCTTAAATCTTTTTGGTTAGGAATGTTCAGTTTGTTTGTTTCATGAGTACACTGGACAGTACTCTCACATGATATAAAGATAGAAAAGTAGTTCCAATCATTCTGTCGATATTTCATTATCTTTTCCATCCAAGAACTCCGAAGCAGCCTCAAAAAAGAGTGAAACAAAAATCTTGTGGCGTTGTCCAACATAAGCTTATTAACCACCTTTCTAAAGGTGTGAAGGAACATTTCATGACAGTTCACATCCTTTTCTGAACACAACTAAGCCAAGAATGGCTTCTTCTACGCATGGCTTTAGATTCTGTTAACTGCATTCATAACAAATTGAAGCGATTCAAGCAATCTACACTTAGATTTTTAGCAACTAAATGTTGCCAATAGATAATGCAGTGTTTAAAATCCACTGCAGCGCTCAGACATGGCATATCTGTTGCTATATTTGATAAAGAAATTGCTTTTTCTAAAAAAAAAAGTTATCAAAACTTAAATATTGATTAGATGGATTAGTGTCTTTTTCAAAGTTCTTTCAAAGAGCAGTCATTTCTTGATCTTGTGATCTAGTAATAAAACAAACTCATGCCAATTATAATGCTTTATTGCCAGTTAAGTTTGACTCTTCCAGCTATATAAAGAAATATACCATTTGCAAATAATAATATAAGAAGCTTTCAGTGTCATAACGCATCTCATCAATATTCCTGTGAGCTGTTTTAAAGAAGTTATTTTAATGATGTAGATCCAGGCATGTTTTAGACAGTTTTTTAAAACTTCTACAACGGCTGGCAAAACAACTTTTTGTGAATCTTTTTTTTTTAATGTCAAACAGAGCATTTTGTCCAACGTGGGTCTATTCTGAACTTTATTTTTGGAGAGTTTGAAATAAGCATTTTAAATCTATAACTATTTTATCAATGTGTTATGTCTCATGATCCACTAGCTTAGATGGTTTCATAATGTAATTGCTTGGTTTCATTAAATGCACTGTAATGAAATAACAAATACTAGAAAACCACCATCTTGTCTTTATTCAACAAGATTAGGCTACAGTAAACAGAGAACGAATACAAACATTCTCACATGACATTGTTGAAGTATTATGAACACACACACTAGACATGACCTGACACGCTGGACACTCTAAGAAAATAAACAACTCTGTTACACTACATACATAAATGAGCTTTTCATAGAAACTTTACACAACCTAAGTTTAGATCAAATCATTAAAAAGCCAACTAGATTAAACAACACATTAGATCTCTTCTTAACCAACAGACCTGGATTAGTAGTTGATTATGATATTATCCCTGGTCTATCAGACCATGAGATCATAAAAATTCACAGTCAGATAAAAGCAGTAGCCAATACAAAACCCAAAAGAAAAATCTTACTCTGAAATAAATGTAACCTAACACAACTACACCAAGCTGCATTAAACTTTCAACAAACATTCTTATTAAAAAAAGACATTAACCAACCAGTCGATGATCTCTGGAATTTCATTAAAAACCATCTTAAAAGCATTATAGAAAATCATATACCAACTAAATACACATCAAACAAAATAAATAAATGCTGGTTTAATAATAGACTGAAGAAGCTTTGTAAGCAGAAGAAAAATCTATATAGAAAATTTAAAGAAACCAAGGCAGAAAGAGTTTACAAAAAGTATCTAAAAATTAAACACCTAACCCAAAAAGTAAGCAGACAGCTGCAGAGTGAATACATAAACAATGTAATATCTAAAGATAACAACAAAAACCTATGGTCATACATTAAGTCTAAGAAAATGGAAACAACAGGCATAGCGCCATTAAAAGATGAACATAACATAATACATAATGATAATGAAACTAAAGCAAACATCCTAAACAAATACTTTGCATCAGCATTCTCAGCCCCAGGAGACAAAGACATAATTCTTAATTTGAACCAAGTAGACAACATAGAAGATTTAGTAGTACAAGAAAATGGAATTCAAAAACTATTAGCCAACACCAAACCAAATAAAGCGTCTGGACCTGATGGTATTCCAGCAAGATTACTCAAAGAACTAAGCAATGAGCTAGCCCCAGTGTTCAAAATACTCTTTCAGGCATCGCTTAACCAGGGCAGAGTACCAAAGGACTGGAAAGAAGCTAATGTCACCCCCCTATTTAAAAAAGGAGAAAAATCTGATCCAGGAAACTAAAGACCAGTATCACTTACCAGCATCACATGTAAAATCCTAGAACACATCATATGTAGCAACATCATAAACCACTTAGACAAACATAATGTCCTCACCCCATACCAACATGGCTTTAGGAAATATAGATCATGTGAAACACAACTAATAGGACTAATTGATGATTTTTCAAAAGGTTTAGATAATAGTGAACAAATAGATGCTATCTTACTAGATTTTTCCAAGGCTTTTGACAAAGTTCACCACCATAGTTTGCTTAAAAAATTAAAATATTTCGGCATTAACGGTCCACTGCATCAGTGGATTAAAGATTTTCTGATAGGGAGAGAACAAACTGTAATAATAAATGGCTCTAAATCAACACCAATAACAGTAAACTCAGGTGTACCTCAAGGAACAGTCTTGGGTCCACTACTATTTTTAATTTACATAAATGATTTACCAAATTGCATTAGTTCAGGAACAAAAGTCAGATTATTTGCAGACGATTGCATAATATATAGAACAATAAAAACAATACAAGACACAGATATTTTACAAAGAGAATTAGATGAATTACAGAAATGGGAATCAAATTGGAGCCAGTCTTTCCACCCAGAAAAATGTCAGTTGATAAGAGTAACAAAAAAACTAAAACAAATTAATTTCACTTATCTTATTCATGGCAAACCAGTAACACAGACTAAAAACGCAAAATACCTAGGTGTTATAATAAATGAAAAACTGTCATGGAATCCACATATTGATGAAACTATAAAAAAATCCAACAAAGCATTAGGGTTTATTAAAAGAAATTTCTATAAATCAAATAAGAACATAAAACTAAAATGTTATTTAACCTTGGTTAGGCCAATAATAGAATATGCATCCACCGTTTGGGACCCCTCAACTCAAGAAAACATTAAGAAACTGGAACAAACACAAAATAGAGCAGTGAGATTCATAACAAACGAATATTCACATTTGACTAGAGTAACACCATTAGTAAAATCACTAAATTTAGGAAGCCTTCAGGACAGAAGACTCAAAAGTAAAGTAGCAATTATACATAAAACACTGAACCATAATCTTCAAATACAAAAACAAAATGTAATAAAATACTCTGAAAAACACAAAAATAAAGGCACATTCCTCGTCCCATATGCTAGGACAAATGTGTACAAATACTCCTTCTTCCCTAGTGCTATTAGAGCATGGAATGGGTTGCCTGAGCTAGCCAGAAAAACCAGTGACTTGGCAGAATTTAAGTCATTGGTTAATATGCATGACTAAATGCATGGCGCGTAGGACGTAATCATCTTCTTTTTTGAAGTAACGTCTGTATTATATAAGATAAGATAAGATATGCACACATAGGCAACTGTTGGTTTGACACGGAAGAGAAGAAACCAAATCTCAAACAATCAAAACTCTACTTTGTATATTTGAATATTAGTTACCTTTATACAATTAAAGCAATTTTAAATAAGCTATTATAAGAAATTTAAAAAATCTTCAGGATAACGGGCCTCAAATGTAAAGGTTTAACGTATGTACAAATATGTATGAGGTAGTGTCATTCATTACATATGTGTGTATGAGGTAGTGTCATTCATTACATATGTGTGTATGAGGTAGTGTCATTTATATTGTATGTGTGTATGAGGTAGCTTCATTCATAGGAAATCGCTATTACATTTACAACCTGGTTGATATAGACCTCATGGCCATGTGACTCAATGGTCTAATCTTAATGTTATTTCAATTGCTCAAAAAAAAATAATGAATTAAGATAACCCTTTTTTTGTTTAGCTCATGATCAAGTCAAACTTCACTTACTGAAGAGGTGTTGTGCTCCTCTTCTCAAAAGTTGGGACAAACTTATCAAATAACATGTTTACTTGTTGTAGGCCTAGGATTAAAGTTGTTTTTAATCTCTGTGTTAGCAGATTGATTAAAAATTGTAAAACGTTGATTGCATCATAATTACCACAGAAGAAACTTTTATAATATTTTTTTAAGGGAACAAAATGTTTTGTTTGCTTCAGATGTCGATATAACAACATTTGTCTTTTAGACATTTTTTTGTTAGATTCTTATTTTATTTGCATATATTTTATATATGAATCTCATAAAATTAACAGAATAGATAGTCTTTGTATTAAAACTTTAGATTATATAAATTATACAACTTTCCCGAACTTTTGTGTGATATGGTTAATTTAGAATATAATTACATTTTTATACATATAAGAAATACAATTTGGATATTTAAAAAGCAGTAAAGTTTTAAGTGTTTTTTGTTTGTTTTTAAAATGATTTTTACACAAC
Source organism: Biomphalaria sudanica (assembly GCA_036873155.1). Taxonomy (NCBI): domain Eukaryota; kingdom Metazoa; phylum Mollusca; class Gastropoda; family Planorbidae; genus Biomphalaria; species Biomphalaria sudanica. The sequence continues at coordinate 103,339 of JAZGLO010005625.1, read as the reverse complement.
TTATAACAACTCACTTTTGTCTGTCCGTCTGTCTGTCTATTGCTTGTTTACAATAATTTTTGCTACTATTACTCTTTAGTTTTATTGTACTTCAGTTCTGTAACCGAAATACTTGATATGATGTTTGTGACACACTAATAATTATTTCATTCAATTATTTTTGATGTCTGAAATCTTGAGGATGAATAAACTCTTCCCTACCCTTTCAGTCAACGTTTTGGAAAGTATCTTCTTGATAGAAAGCAAGTGCAGCAACTTTTATGTTTTCTTATATTTAAATGCAATCGATTGAATTTGTTTCTGTACTTTAATGCTTGAACTGAACAATTCTTCTCTTTGGCCTCTTTCAGTCGAGAAGCGACTATGGATCAGCCCATAGAAATGAGAGCTACGGTTGAATCGATTTTCGCCCACACAGCAGCTCTCCACTCTCCACGCAGCCGATGTTTCCAAAAAACAAAACGACAAATGCCGATACAGTTTTGGATCAGCGGCGTCGCAGGCTCTGCCTCCATCGGCTCAAATTTCAACACTTGTGAGACTTCCACATAAAAAGTGTGATGGTTACCATCGCAACACAAAACATTGGATAAAGAAGAACATTTTTATGACAAAGTCTATTGAATGTATTGATATAGAGAGAGATATAAATGCATACACATTATTAGTCATTATACGTCGTTTACTTTGCATAGATTTTTTTTGGGATATAGATTTAAAACATGAGTTCACTGAACACCACTTTGTTCAACTTGTCTCTGAATTATATGCTCTCTCAAGGCTCAAATAGCAGCTCATTAAATAAATCAGCTATATTAACGCAACTGAAGTTTCAATGGGATCAGTTCAGGCAAAAAGTATCCAATCTAACATCAATGTTTGAATTCACTGCCAACAATGTGTCACCTATTAATAAAGAAACAGAGGAATGGTTTGAGTATATCTATGCGGTGTTAGCTCTTAGCCATTTTAAAATGACTCAGTTTAAGCACAGCTGGACATATAATCTGTTTAATTTGTTGTATTTAGGCGAATTTATTAACGACATGGACACCTCTGAGGAAATATTTCTTTTTAATCAATCCAGGAACACTGCCGAAGTTTTGCTAGACTTGGAGATAGATCTTGAAGTGTGTGGAATCGGTTGGCCGACTGATCCATCCTTGTCTCTTGCAAAACATTTTCTGGACATAATGAAACATTATGTGAACCCAACATTGTCTCTGTTTGGTATATGTCAGAATATGTTGAGCTTCGCAATACTCAGTAAGGATGGCTTCAGGAAAACATGTAACATATTTCTTTTGTCTGTTGTGATAGCTGGCAGTTTCCAGCAGTTTCTCTCGCTTAATATTGCTGGACTGATTGAGCATCACTTGCGAAGAAAGTTTTATGTTAAAATCAAGAGATTTGTTTGCATGAAAAAACATTATCTGGTCGTGGACATATTGAGACTTACCACTATGTTATTTGGCCAATGGGGACAGTACGTTTTTTCTTCCACATTTATGTTTATAACTATAGAACGTTTGGTGGCAGTGTTTATACCATTAAATTTAAAATTTATCGTTACTAGAAAGTTAGTCATTTGTTGCGTGATTATGCTTTTTCTTATCTGGTTACCTTGGATTGTATATAAAACATACTGTTTTTACTTGTTTGATATGTATCTTTTGTCTGATTTTAGATCTACGAACAATAATCGAAATGATTTCATTTGTTTTCTCCCTTTCATTCAGTCTGATTTATTTGTCTTAATCTTAAGCAAAGGAATTCCGCTAGTGTGTGTTCTGATTGGAAGTTTAGCTATAGCTATACGAATTAAACTAATGATAGCAAGACGCAGTAATTTAACATCTGTCATTGTTAAAACTGAATGGTCTCGCCAAACTACTAAGACCTTATTAGTAACATGTTCAGTCTTCTGTTTCTCCGAAGTGTTTCTGTACGCGGTCTCTTACATTGCAGCGACATCTATCCAACACTCACATACTGCGGGTAAAATTCATTTTGAAATAATTAATTTCTCTTATCTCATTATAACATGCTCTACATTTGTCCTTTTTATTTCCTCCAATAGGAGATTGTATCAACATTATATTTTGTTTAGAAACTTTATTCAAATAAAGGTTAGGCAATTCGTTTAAAAGAAGACAAGAATTATTGCAGCACTAAACATAACATAGGCTGTTAATAAACGAACGTTTCGTTCGATTTTTAAATCACATTAAATCGTATTTTCCACATGCAAGAGTTAGAATTCTAAAAATATGGCATCTAGATGAATTACGCACCACTCTATAGATCTAAGCCAAAATTAGAATCTAGTCACTATTTAAAACCTTGTTAATCTTCGTAGTCACAGACAAGATTTGTAATTATTGATTCCAGTATTATATTAATTAAATATTCAGGAGTCCTAGATATTTTTGAGTGTGAACTCTTCGTGTAGATTTAGTCAAATTAATGTTTATAACAAAGTGTATACAATTTAGCGTTGACTTCGTCATCTTTGACATTATTATCCAATTTAAAAAAAGCAAAAAAATAAATAAATATAAATAAACATGAAGTTAGGAAGGAATGAACCACACGGGGAACTTAAAATGGAACTTATTTCTTAGTATTACTGATATAATATGCTTTATTTGTTAATTTAAAATTATTTTCATAAAAAAATATCAAAGCTACTTTCAAATATTTTTTCTACGTTGCAAAAAAAATGAATACGTTTATTTATTTATTTTGTTAAAATATTTCTAGTGTCGATATGCTATTTTATTGTATTACAAATTAAAATAAATTGTCATCCCATGTTTCCTGTGACACTTTACGATTCAAAAGATAATCATCTTCCTTTGCAATTTGTCATGCGACTAAAGAGCTCAGTACGTTGTACATATCTACGGTGACAAGTTGGGCAGTTTGTAATCACCAGAAGCTGCAGTCTTTTTTTTCTTGCTTCTGATCATCACTCTCTGAAATCCAGGACCTCTCCTCTGCGTTCTAATTGTTGGTCTAGCCTATGCTTTAATATCTATAGATCTATCTGTATATACCTATACCTGGTTTACTTACAATACATACACCTATACATAACTTACCTAAAATACCTATAAATATTCATGACTTATCAATTTTATCTTAGTAATCATTGTCATAGACATTTGTTTTTCTATTCTAAAATAGACAGTGCAAATATGAAGACAACGTTTCATACATGTATAAATGAAAAAAAAAGGGACTATTTCTTTCACTTGAGCTTAAAGGTTTTCTGTTTTTTTTTCAAAAGTTTTTAATATATACGTATGTTTTTTTTTTAATATATTTTTTATTTACCTATAACTTATATTTATTCTTTGTCAATAATTTAAATTTATAATTATGTTTTTATTTTCATTATGTTTTTAAATGATTTGAATTTTATGATTCTAGACTATGGCTATATGCTCATGTTTTGCTGGCAACACTATGTGTTTTTTTTTACCACTTATTTTACTACTTTGCAATCTAGGTGAAAATGTATTTAAAACATTAACTGATATGATTAGAATTTACAAATTTACAATCTAAAATGAATTTACATTCTTTTGATTTTTTTTTTCGCCTATTGTTTTTAGCAATTTTCCAAAAGTACATCAGTTGAATTCTTATCTTCTTATCTTATATGATACAGACGTTACTTAAAAAAAAAAAAAAAAAAAAGAAGATGATTACGTCCAACGCGTCATGCATTTAGTCATGCATATTAACCAATGACCTTAATTTCTGCTAAGTCACTGGTTTTCCTGGCTAGCTCAGGCAACCCATTCCATGCTCTAATAGCACTAGGGAAGAAGGAGTATTTGTACAAATTTGTCCTAGCATATGGGACGAGGAGTGTGTCTTTATCTTTGTGTCTTTCAGAGTACTTTATTAAATTTTGTTTTTGTATTTGAAGATTATGGTTCAGTGTTTTATGTATAATTGCTACTTTACTTTTGAGTCTTCTATCCTAAAGGCTTTCAAATTTAGTGATTTTACTAAAGGTGTTACTCTAGTCAAATGTGAATATTCGTTTGTTATGAATGTCACTGCTTTATTTTGTGTCTGCTCCAGTTTCTTAATGTTTTCTATATTTCAGGGGTCCCATTCGGTGGATGTATATTTTATTATTATTGGCCTAACCAAGGTTATATAACATTTTAGTTTTATGTTCTTATTTGATTCGTAGAGATTTCTTTTAATAAACCCTAATGCTTTGTTTGAATTTAATGAAAAAGAAATGCAACAAGATATAACATTCTGTTTTTTATTGGACTCCAGTCTTGCAGTTAGAAGGAAGAAATAAAAAAAAAAACTGATAAGCTCTTGGAGTTAATCGAGATCAACTACTTTTAGTTTAAACTGTACTAATCACTAGTTGCTTCTATAACAGTGAATGAAACGCTGAGCTTAAGTCCGTGCGCTTAAGAATAGCCCAGGCATTGGAGTGGAAACAGATTGTAGTGTAGAAGACGCCAGCTATAAAAAAAGAGTTGACTTTTAAAATCTAGACGATGTTTATGTTTTAGTAGTCGGGAGTTTTAGGACACACAATTTGATTTTTTACAGAATTCATTACTAAAGGCATTATAAAAAAAATTGCGTAGGCAGCGTCGCTGGTAAACAATTTTAGAAGATTAGACGACCTATCGTTTCATAAACTATTGAGCATCCGAACAAAATATTCTTCACCCAACTTTAGTTAGAGCCGATTTCTTTAATCATTTCTCTTAATTACCTAGATATCCGTAATGATATCACAAGGCGCTGTAATACTGCAGCCCTCATTGTCTAATTATTTTTAATTCCTAATGTATGAGTGTTGATGCTAGTATATGGAATATTTTCATATATGAGTTTCTCCCAATAATCCACTCATCTCTTACTTTTTTTTTTTTTTGGTTTGTAAGATTTTATTTAAATTCAAAAGGCAAAGTAAAATAAGACAGAAAAAAAAAGCGATGTTGATAAATGCGGGGGCTAACTAAAGAAGAACTAAGATCAGTTTCGGCGGTGATTGTAAACTGTTCGACTTAACTTCCCACTCTGTCCAGATTACTGCAAAGTCAGCTACTAGTTACTGGTACTTATACATTCAACAGAGATGAATAGAACACATACCGTATGAATTAAAAAAAATATAGATAATGTAAGAATTGTTATTATTTCTTCGTTGATTTTGAAATAACCAAACCTCAAGAAATCACGAGTGTATTCAATAGCACTATGTTCAGCTTCCCACTTGACTATGCTTACCTTAATACATGCACATTGAATGAAACAGAATTTAAGATGCTACTTAATAATCAGTTATTTTTACTGCAAGAAAGGGTTTTCGATTTAAAATCGACGTTCAAGGATTTTGAAAAACAACCATTCAAGCCTTTATGAAAACAAATGAAAACATCTTGGACACCCAGTACACTAATGCTACACTTCTAACTTTGAGAAAGATTCAATTGTTCAAGAGCGTTTTTTTTTCACAGGAGACTCCATAAAACTGATTAGCTAGATCTTAACCACCTAACGAGGGGGCTCAAGTTCGAATCCTAAGGGCAGCACGAAAACTTTCTCCCAGATCCCCCCTCCCCCCTTCCACTCACCCCACTGGTCCTCCAGAGGGATCGGACCATAGCGCACTTAGACTGATGTAAGCCTAAAAGATACGCTAAATAAAAACAATTAAGAAAAGCCAACGGAAATAACATTTGGTGTTATCTATCAAGGATTACATCATTTAGATTTTTTTTTTTTCGGATAAGATGTTTTTGTGTGTTCTTTATTTTTATTTCGATGTTTAAATAAATGTCTGTTATGTCTGTAATTTATTACATCAGTAGTCCGAGTTGTCTGTTTAATTCTTTTTCCGCTTGTCGATGATAACTAAATATATGGGGTGAGTAATAATAGTAATATTTAATTGAATACGTTTTTTTTATAATTAGTGAATATCTATTTTTCTACTTTATTCCGGATACATCTGTCATGCTACTGTGCTTTATAAACAAGCATACTATTTTTTAAAAACTTAAAAAAAAAGCTTATCTTACAAAAAGAGCTCCGCACTTACAACTATATAATTTAGAAGTTATTTCCCTTACTCAATAAAATAATTAATTACCAATAATTATTGAATAGTTGGTTAATTTTTTAAAAATTGATTCATGTTTTGTTAGGTAGAATAAAAAATTGTTTAAAGTTTCAACTTGATCCGAGCATTGGTGTGGGAGAAATAACGTCTACAGATCATAAAGTGAGTTGATATAGCAGCGTTGTAAGAAATAAGACGAAATGGTCAACATATAACAGAGACAATGGCTAGAAATGTTTAGATTCTTCTCTGTTATAGATACCTGACTGGCCATATGCGCTTTGAGCTGACATCCATTGCCGTCCACCAAGTATTTAGGGCCTTCAATTTTAAAGAAACTTTTGATTCTTTTAAAACAAAAAGCTTATAAAAAAGTAAAAGAAGTATTGTTTTGTGTCTAGTTACTGAAAGTCTCTACTATAGTTACTGAAAGTCTCTACCATAGTTACTGAAAGTCTCTACATAGTTACTGAAAGTCTCTACCATAGTTACTGAAAGTCTCTACCAAAGTTACTGAAAGTCTCTACTATAGTTACTGAAAGTCTCTACCATAGTTACTGAAAGTCTCTACCATAGTTACTGAAAGTCTCTACCATAGTTACTGAAAGTCTCTACCATAGTTATGAAAGTCTCTACCATAGTTACTGAAAGTCTCTACTATAGTTACTGAAAGTCTCTACTATAGTTACTGAAAGTCTCTACTATAGTTACTGAAAGTCTCTACTATAGTTACTTAAAGTCTCTACTATAGTTACTGAAAGTCTCTACCATAGTTACTGAAAGTCTCTACCATAGTTACTGAAAGTCTCTACCATAGTTACTGAAAGTCTCTACTATAGTTACTGAAAGTCTCTACCATAGTTACTGAAAGTCTCTACAATAGTTACTGAAAGTCTCTACAATAGTTACTGAAAGTCTCTACCATAGTTACTGAAAGTCTCTACAATAGTTACTGAAAGTCTCTACTATAGTTACTGAAAGTCTCTACCATAGTTACTGAAAGTCTCTACCATAGTTACTGAAAGTCTCTACTATAGTTACTGAAAGTCTCTACCATAGTTACTGAAAGTCTCTACCATAGTTACTGAAAGTCTCTACAATAGTTACTGAAAGTCTCTACCATAGTTACTGAAAGTCTCTACAATAGTTACTGAAAGTCTCTACTATAGTTACTGAAAGTCTCTACCATAGTTACTGAAAGTCTCTACCATAGTTACTGAAAGTCTCTACTATAGTTACTGAAAGTCTCTACCATAGTTACTGAAAGTCTCTACCATAGTTACTGAAAGTCTCTACCATAGTTACTGAAAGTCTCTACCATAGTTACTGAAAGTCTCTACCATAGTTACTGAAAGTCTCTACCATAGTTACTGAAAGTCTCTACCATAGTTACTGAAAGTCTCTACCATAGTTACTGAAAGTCTCTACCATAGTTACTGAAAGTCTCTACCATAGTTACTGAAAGTCTCTACCATAGTTACTGAAAGTCTCTACCATAGTTACTAAAAGTCTCTACCATAGTTACTGAAAGTCTCTACTATAGTTTATGAAAGTCTCTACTATAGTTAATGAAAGTCTCTACTATAGTTACTGAAAGTCTCTACCATAGTTACTGAAAGTCTCTTCTATAGTTACTGAAAGTCTCTTCTATAGTTACTGAAAGTCTCTTCTATAGTTACTGAAAGTCTCTACCATAGTTACTGAAAGTCTCTACCATAGTTACTGAAAGTTTCTACCATAGTTACTGAAAGTCTCTTCTATAGTTACTGAAAGTCTCTACCATAGTTACTGAAAGTCTCTACCATAGTTACTGAAAGTCTCTACCATAGTTACTGAAAGTCTCTACTATAGTTACTGAAAGTCTCTGCCATAGTTACTGAAAGTCTCTCTATAGTTACTGAAAGTCTCTACCATAGTTACTGAAAGTCTCTTCTATAGTTACTGAAAGTCTCTACCATAGTTACTGAAAGTCTCTACCATAGTTACTGAAAGTCTCTACCATAGTTACTGAAAGTCTCTACTATAGTTACTGAAAGTCTCTGCCATAGTTACTGAAAGTCTCTGCCATAGTTACTGAAAGTCTCTACTATAGTTACTGAAAGTCTCTTCCATAGTTACTGAAAGTCTACTATAGTACAGTTTTTTTTTTATAAATAGAGTATTCTCAAGCAAACCAAAAAAAGTAGATCTATGATCTAATCTGTGATGGACCTAAAACGTAACGTTTGAAGGGTGAAAAGAAAATAAAAGATTTCAATAATAGCCTTGAGAAATATCCGGAGAGAAATATTGTTCAATCAAAGCATAAGAGGAGCCACAAAAAAAGCAAGTCTGTGTTGGAGTTATGCGTTTCAAACCTGCAAAGGCAACATTTTACTTCTTATTATTGTCAATGGCTTGAAGCCTAAAGTTATCACGCTTATATCTGAAGAGAAGAATCCTATTGAACGTATATGAAATGTGTCAATTCAACACAGTAGAAAGTAAATAAATATTGTTATAATATAAAGTGCTAATTTTTCTTTCTTTTTTTTGGGGGGTGGGGGACGGGGGGCTCTATATGTGTTACAATGTTTTATCAACTTCATTTTTTGCACAATGAACTGTAACATCATCTCATATCTACCTGTGCTCTCGTCTGGAACATGGATGTCAGGTTTAGGAATTATTTGTGTTGTAGACTAACTGTACACGATTAAGGTCCCGTGGTACACCCTGACAAGAACACTCACACACAGTCGTACATAGAGTAACCAACTATGTGAATAGTTTGAACAACAAAAAAAATGAATTTAATTGTATGAAACATATATGTGTATGTACAATGAGGATGATAAATAGACAATATATATATATTAGATATACATATAATATATATATAAAGAAATTATTCAATACTTAATTTAAGCACCTTTGCTACTGCTATTAACTTGTCACCCTGGTTTCATAGTCCACCAGATTCTGACCGACTGGCGTCACAAAACTGCAAACCTCGGTAATAGTAAAGTTAGACCTCAGATGATCGCCAATTTGACAATGACACTGAAAACTGTAATATATATTTCTGAGACGGCAAGCGACGCCCACACTAGCATAGACTCAAGCTCAGTATATATACAGCTCCAACACTGGCACCCTATAAACGAAATAAACACAATACTCTCAACTTCTACACTAAAAAGAGAAATAGTGACAACCTCATACAACATACAATAATAGATATCACAAACGAATAACTCACCCTAAACAGGGGTCCAAAAATCCTACTGAATAATAAGTCCGAGAAACTAGTACAGACTATAGATATAAAAACTTTTTACGGACCAACACACCGTCCGTTTCACCCAACTTCAGAGGGTGAACTGCCTCATGACAAAGAATGACCAATAGATGTCACCGGACTTTGTGACGTAGCAAAACAATTCAAAACACAACTACAAGCCACTCTCGCCCCGTGCAAGTAGTACGAGTAGAGGACATAAACAAAACTAAAATAACTACGCGACAATAGACAGCTAATCATCTTCCTCCAGATGTCTCTCTGTTGTGACACAGTTATTATACGGCGTGTGTGGCCAGCCGTGACACACGGTCAAGAGAGTATACCTGACCAGTAAGTGGACTGGAGAGTAGTCATGTGTTCTGTGTTGTGAACCATGAGAAATAAAACACCTAGTGAATTTGTTGTGTATGAATGTAGACCTTATTTACATATGTTATTATTAATCTATTATAATTAAAAGGAACTTGTATCACCACACAGTGGCGTTACTAGGGGTTTCAGGGGATTGCGGTAAGCACAGGATGACACCCTTTAGGGGGGTGACACAAAAGTAAAAACAAATATGCACTTTTGGAATAACAGATAATTATAAAAAAACAGTAAGTTTCATTGGCTAAATATTGGGAAAAGAGCGCCAAACCTAACAAAAAGCTGAGAGAAGAAGCAGGCCTATCTGAAACTGATCTAACCCACCCATGCCACATTTGCGGCCGGCTTTTTAAAGCGAGGAATGGAGTTAACTGTCATCTTCGAGTCCATAGGAAATGAGAAATATGCTCATCTTTGAGCACGAAGGTGGAGCTATACTATATATATTGGAAAATGTTATTCACAATTGAATATATATATATATATGTATATATTAAAAAATATTTCGGCTAAACATATTTTAATTTTTAAATGAAATTCTAAAATTGTTCAAAAGGTTACATCATACATTATATCAAAAGCAGATGTGAAACCTTAGTTTTAGATGTGTATTAGCTGCATGTATATAAACATTGCTTTGATTTCTAACCAGGTCTTTATCGAATCTATTGAAATAGTAGCTAGCATCGTTATATCAGGATGCCAACCAAAAAGTCACTGTTTAACTAATGACGACATTCTCCAGGCATATGTAAATTTGTGTAGAATAGGAAATAAATTAAGCAACAATTGAGATTTCTGAACATGATGATGTAATTTCAAAATGTCCAAGAAACTCTAGCCAAGAAGGAAGGGAATGTGATCAGTGGAATGTGTTAGAGATTTCAATCTTCAAGTGGATAGTTTCTTGTTGTCGTGGGCCAATTTCCCATGAATTGCGCAGAAAATTATCCCGAGGAAAAGTACTCCAGTTGTTAAAATAATAGTTTTGATGCTTCCTATTTAGGATGATTTAGTCACTTAATAGTAATAAAATTGTATGTTAGTTGTTGTCAAACTATTTTCGACTAATTCTATAGAAATGAAATGCAAATTAGTAACTTAATAAGTGGTGGATAAAAAGTCCGAAATTGGAATATCAAAAGATGTATGAAGAATAGTCATCAGGTTTGGAAAATTAAAATTCAATGGTATTAATACAGTTGACAAGGAAGTCGTTGCTATGACTGATGTAAAGGAAAAAAACAAGTGAAGGATATATATTGCACAGATTGTTTCTATACAATCAGAATATTTGATATTTTGTGACCATATTAAAGACGATTTTAATGGAGAACAATTCTGGTGAGATCTACTTAATATAGTAAAATATTTAGAGAAGAGTGAGCTTGAATGTCTGTTATGTCGAGCTCAGGAATATAAACAATACAGCTCCGGTGTATGGAGCCATACAGGAGTAGAGACAATTTTAAGAACCAACAGAAAAGTATAAAAGTGCCCCATTCAGACCTTGTTGTCTATAGTGCATTTGTAAAGGTCGTCTGGTTCTTTGGCCTACGGTAAACAATGGTGTCATGTGGCCAGCACAACGACCAACCGCCTTTACGTTTCCCCAACTAATGTCAGGCACCCATCAGAGGCGCCCAAAGATCCCGAAATGAAAAATCCCAGTCTTCACTAGGATTCGAACCTTCTACCCAGGGTTCGGAAGCCAAGCGCTTTACCTCTCAACCACCGCTCCTCCAATAGATGTGTATAACTTTCACTTAATCTATGTGGTCATTCTTTTAAAGAAATTTTGGTGCAGTGGAAATTTTGTTTTTCGTTCTATACTTATTGCCTTTAGAGGTGCAGCTTTTAGTGCCAGATGTCTTTTATTTTTAACCTATCTTTTCTTTAGTTATTTTGTTTGCGGGGAAGATGTACTAGAAAGTCAAAGATACATAAGAAGTAGGTCTACCTTTAAACTATTGACAAAGTGGTAGCTAATTAAACTTTTTCATTACCAAAAGCATAACACGTTCGACAAAGGAGCAGACGACTTTGTTATAAAGAGTAAATTTATTAAAAAGGAAATCTTTCATACAATTAATTTCTAGTGATTGATACGTTTTCAAGTTTGAAATCCAGAAAAGAAAAAACATAGTAATTTTCTTAAGGTTGCATTGTTGTTACATAGATAAATTGTAACAACTGAATTTTAAAATTTAATTGACATTTTATAGTTGTTTAACAATCAATGAATGTTGTTCATTATAAACTATGTGTATTATGGCTTAACAAACAAACAAAAAAAACACGACATTTTTCTGTCTGTGTGTGGGTGGGTGGGTGGGGGGGGTCTATTTGTTCGACTACATATGTTAGAAAACTTTTGTTTCTTTTGGTTATTTCTGGTCTGGTGATCATGAATCGTCCATAAACTACGAATGTGTAATCAGTGCTATAGGAATTTCACTTATTTCTTGATTCAGATCTAGATCAATAGATTCCGGGGAGATTTAAAAAAACAACTCATTACATATTTTTTTTTTGGTTATTTTTCTATTTCATTTGAGTACTAGCGGATCCAGAACTTTTGAGAGGAAGGGGGCGATTTTTTTCAAAAACTCTAACCCTAACGCCCAGTAAACCCTAACCCAATATAAAAACTCATATATATATATATATATATATATGTATAATGGACATATATAATGAAATTGGGGCATTCTAAGAGTGTGTAATGGTCAGTTTCCCAAGCATTGCTCAGTGTTTACAATGGAAAGGGGGGGGGGGGTGTATTCGGTCTTTGTGCTTTCTGGTGTCTAGTGGTATGTTCGAGAATGGTGCGTTTATTTCAAGTGCGCACTCGCACTTATTGTGACAACAACACGCCAGTTTTCAAGAGCAGAAGTTCAGAGTGCCAAACACACAAGGCAACATAGAAGAAAAGGTTATTGCTAATAATTACAAGTGCAAAGACTTTCGATGTGTCAACGTGAGAACTTACCACACACACAAACAAATATAATTTTAAAAAATCATGCGCCTTGTAAATGTAAATTGTTGGTAAACTTCGTGATCGTCATCTGGAAAGGCGTTTTTTTTTTTTTAATCACTGGCTGAAAATGGAAACACAATGAAGAGATTATCATTAAGCTGCTCAAAAATTCTAAGACTGTGATTTGTGTGAAACCAATTGACCAGTGTGTGTGTGTTGTAGATTATGTGAATGAAGCTTTAGATATACATTCCTTCATGATTTATTCCTTCATGATCCCTCCCCCCTGTCACTGTAGACTACTCATTGGACGTATTTCTAGGGTTGTTAAATTGAAAATGTTCTAGAATTACCTGGCAAAGATTGGTGGAGTCCATTAATCTAATTGAGAGAAATTAATTAAAAAGATCATCGCTAACTCTGCACAGTAATTAAAAAGCTAATGAAGAAGATTGGATCGTGACCGATTCGTATTAGACATAAACTGAACTGTTTAGTAATTAATATTATGAAGTTCAGTTGACTGTATTAAATATTGAATAGCTAGGAATGATAATAATCATTTAGCTTTATGTCATTGAGATTAATTGGACGTTATTCGTGTTAGAGCAATGAGACAGTGGTGATTAAAAGTGTGATACGTAGTGACATCTTACAATTGTTAATGTTATAGATTTGATAAATTAGTAAGGTAGTAGTGAGAAAACATGGAATTATTAATGAAATGGTAGTGACAATGGTGAGATAGATAAAAAGATGGTGATCTGGAGAATCAGATACGGTGAGATAATAGTGAAATATTTGTTGTGAAAAGTGAGACGCTCAACAGAGTAGTGAAATGTTGGGAAGAATGAGTTGTCCAATAGTTGTAAAGATCAAAGAAAAAAAAGAGATAGTGGAGAAACTTGGTGGAGAGAAAGAGGGTTTTGTATGGCCAGCACAACGTCCAATGATCTTTACTTTCCTCAACTAAAATCAGGTACCCATTAGAGTTAAGTGGACTCGGGGGCGTCACAAAAATACTGAAATTCAAAATTCTATTCTTCACCAATATTCGAACCCGGTTCGAAAGCCAATCGCTTTATCATTAACTCCATTACCCTCCCTTTTTCCCCCATAATTAAAAAAACAAACAACAACTGAAAGTTTATGTAAAAAAAAATTTAAGAATAATTAAAATACTAATGGGAAACAAATGCAATAGCAGAAGATTTTTTTTTCAGGATTATATTTCGTCTTGCGACACTAATTGTACCACATCTTTATTTACCATAACAACGCCATAAAAAATGTCATGAGAACTTTTAGTGACTTAAAACAGTGAAACAAAATTAATTAATAAACAAATAGAAACCAAACATTTCATTAGCTGTTTTAGTATCATCGTAATAAAATTTTTTAGAAGATTATAGAATGTTGTTCAATATTGTTTTTAAAAAAAAATATAACAAAAAACATGTTTAAACTCATTAGTAGGTGATCACTGGTGTAGATGTAGTTGTACTTTACTGAAAACAATATTTGCACTTTACAGAACATCGTAGTTGTACTTTACAGAACATCGTAGTTGTACTTTACAGAACATCGTAGTTGTACTTTACTGAACACCGTAGTTGTACTTCACAGAACACCGTAGTTGTACTTCACAGAACACCGTAGTTGTACTTCACAGAACATCGTGGTTGTACTTTACAGAACATCGTAGTTGTACTTTATAGAACATTGTAGTTGTATTTCACAGACATCGTAGTTGTACTTCACAGAACATCGTACATATTAAACAAAGAACAATAAAAAGTAAGTAACATTGCGATAGATGAGAAGAAAGATCTAACGCCCATCTGCTTGTTTATACTATAATCATTGAGGTTAGCCACTTGCCAGCACAACTACCAACCACATTTACTTACCCCCCATTGGGTGGACTTGATTGTAGCCTCTAGTGCTCTCAACATCCTAGTATTTACCATGATTCCATCTAGACCATCTAGGTTTGGAACTTGTCTATTGGCGACAAAACCGCATGTATCGATCAATGATGTGGTATCATTATCATTAGCAGACTTCTCAGGAAGAAATGCCGTTATGAAGTGTGTATTGAAATTTCTAATTTGGCAGTAAAAAAACAAAAAAAAAACAAGATGAAAAACTACATTAGCAGCTGTAGAAACGTAAACTAACCTGTTTGCATGGCCGGCCTTATACATAAGCAAACTAGGCATCCAATTGATGGAGGCCTCATACAAAGCTAAGAAAACATTGTTGAGAGATAATGGCGAGACATGGATCAGATCTCAAACATAATAGAGTAATACGACTCTTATGTTACCTAATCTAACTATCTCTGGCACGGACATTGCGATGTAAGAATTTCGTCTATTTGTCCCTCTAAATATAGACTTGAAGGTTTTAATAAATTATATAATTGTATTTTTTTTCACTGTTTCTTTTAAATTAAAAAAAAAACTCATTTGGGGCCATCAAATTCACTTTGCCAAATGCCTCCAATTATCCAAGGCCAGCCGTGCTGTTTGGTTACTGATACTAACGCGACCTGACAATCGAATGGGATCAGTAGGATCTTTGTTTTATTTAATACATACTCATTTACTTTAAGAAGTCCTTTTTATCAGTATACCACTAATAAGCATAAAATATACTCTAATGTTTTTATGGTTTATTCAGATAATACTTTCACTTAGAATAACACACAATATAGACATGCTAACGGATCCAAGTCCAGACCATATGGCACCGTTGAGCAGTCAAGCTTATCGAGAAATTGTTTATAGTTCATGATCATTTAAATTGTTTATTTAATATAGCCGCCGCAGTTAATCAATTATTAATTCACGAGCCGACCAGCGAAAAAGCATACGCCCCTCTCCCTCTTTTTTTTTTCTTAGCCTCGCTCTCTGTCACTGTGTTACAAATGAGATGAGGTTGCTTGTAAGAGTACCCCATGTTCCAAATTAATGGGGATTGATTCTAAAAGAGCACCCCACTCAATATAACAAAATTTTGATCAATTAATTTACCTATTAGCGGGTATAGCTAAAAATATTCGATTAGAATTATAGCTAGATATAGGTATTTAGATCAAAAGGTCAGTGTTAAAAGTGTGCTGGCACGTTCGTCCAGAGGTGTACTGGTCCCTTCTTGTACTGCCTAGGTTATTAGGTATAACCTCCAGGTATACAATTCAACTAATGTATGCAGCAAAAGACTTTACAAAGTCGCAGGTAAACATATGTACAAAGTTTATTTACATGAGTAAAATAAATGTGTAAATACATGGCCATCAACTCACAGGCCGACACAACAAAAAGTAAACAAAAGATACTCAAAAATAATATGGCACACAGCCCTAGTCATATGTTACATTATCGTCACATTCTGGAGAATACACATTTACATGAGTAAAATAAAGGTCACAGGCCTCAGGTCAACACATTACCACTTTTGACCATTCTGGGGTTACAAGCTTCAGGCTGACACTAGCCACTTTTAGCCAAAAACAAAACGAAAGGGTCATGATGAACTATAGGCTTCAGGGAGACCTATGAGCATACAAGCTTCATAGAATCCCACCTATAGACATCCGTTTGGTAGAGCCCATCTGATGATTCAATACAGGTTGAACCCCTCAGAGACAAGGCTATAAAAATATGTAAAGTCCATCTGATGATTCAATACAGGTTGAATCCCTCAGAAAAAGGTTACAAAAATATGTCACGTTTGGGAGTACCCCAGGATGCAGAACATCAGGGTAAAAATATGCTGCCTGGAAATCATTTAAGGCTATATCTACTAATAATTATACATTACACAAAATACAATCATACTAAAGATATACTTAGCCCAAAGATCTCCAGAGCAGGGCACACTTCTCCGAGTACCCCATGACACACGACCACTAACAGGAAAAAAATACTATTCACAACACAGGTCAAGTGGTCAAGCTGGTAACTCAGGAACAAGTGGCAACTAAGCACAGTTTGGAAGGCCTTTTATAAACTATATAAGGGGAATCACTCCTAACTTTAAAAGTAATCAAAAATAGTTAGTTCCCCATTATGTCACACACTGCAAATGTTACGTGGGGTAACTCTAGTCCGACTTGCAGAAATAAAAGAGCTATCTTTTCAATACTTTTAAATCGTGATGTCCCGCATAGTTGGGCCACAATGAGAATTATATATACATGCTAGATGGTCGCAAAGGTAGGAGCATAGGCGAGTAGTTAGAACGAGATTAGTTTTTGAAATGTTTCTCTCAAAGAACGAAGATGGTGCTTCTACTTGCAATCATTTGCAAGTCAACGTCTTTTGATTACTGTCAAAGCCAAAAGTTCAGCGCCGCACCCAAGAGTTAGACAACAGGAAGTTATTTAAAGATCATGTATTACATGCCAGTTGAACTGTCCTTTAAGTCCAGGTATTAGCCAGAAGTTGTTTCCTGCAATGTCATCTTGTTGTCTGGCTGCTTAATTTTCAGGGGCCATTCAAGCCGAGTGACGTTGAGCCGTATGAAATATTTAAGATTTTATTAAACAAATATTTTAAGCATGCCCACATAAAGTGGTTTATATTATGTGCATAGTATATTCAAACATAACTTTACAACAATAGGAGTACATAAGGTCAATAATTTTTTTCTCAATCTCTAAATAAACTTTTCTAACAGCCCTCGAAAGAAAGAAAGTCGCTGATCTGTCAAGTTTAAATCTCAAAAATTAATAGCGCTATTGAAAAATCGCTTTCTCTAAACATTTATAAAACTACATGTAAAGAGAATAGACATGCAAGTTTTTATAAACTACATGTAAAGAGAATAGACATGCAAGTCTTTATAAAACTACATGCAAAGAGAATAGACATGCAAGTCTTTATAAAACTACATGTAAAGAGAAAAGACATGCAAGTCTTTAAAAAACTACATTTAAAGAGAATAGACATGCAAGTCTTTATAAAACTTACTTGTAAAGAGAATAGACATGCAGGTCTTTATAAAACCTACTTGTAAAGAGAATAGACATGCAAGTCTTTATAAAACTTACTTGTAAAGAGAATAGACATGAAAGTCTTTATAAAACTTACTTGTAAAGAGAATAGACATCCACGTCTTTATAAAACTACATGCAAAGAGAATAGACATGCAAGTCTTTATAAAACTACATGTAAAGAGAAAAGACATGCAAGTCTTCATAAAACTACATGTAAAGAGAATAGACATGCAAGTCTTTATAAAACTTACTTGTAAAGAGAATAGACATGCAAGTCTTTTTAAAACTTACTTGTAAAGAGAATAGAAATGAAAGTCTTTATAAAACTTGTAAAGAGAATAGACATGCAAGTCTTTATAAAAGTTACAATTTATTTACATTTATTTTTAGGGGGGGGGGCGAGATTGCTGAGAGGAAAAGCGCTTGACTTTCAAAACAGAGAATTTCTGGTTTGAATCTCAGTGAAAGCAGGATTTTTGAACTTAGGGATGCCCCTGAGTCTATCCAACTTAATTGGGTACCTGACATTAGTTGGCTGCATGACATCCTCGTTAACCGTCGGCTATAAAAAAAAACACCCTATGTCTTCTTCCCTATAGACTACAACTAGTTCCCAAGCACTCAGTACAACTATCACACCAAATATTAGTTAGAACATTAAACCTTATATTATGAACATTACTAAATGGGATACACATTTATTGTTTTAAAATAATTATTTGCACAAAATATGTCATGATGTAATTGTCTGAGGTTTTAAATGCGTAGAATCATGAAAATAAAGAAAACCATTTTCTAAAAAAGTAATAACTTTAAGGCTAAAATATTTCCACTGCTTTCCCTGTTTTGTTTTTCTCTAATGTAACGATGAAGGAGAGATATGTTAGTTCTTTTATCCAAGATCTACTTTTCTACGCCAAAAGGCCTATGGTCGATTAAGATTTTCTTTTCGCCGTCTGCGTCTGTCCTCGGCAGTGGAATTCATTTTGGTCTCAAATGTACATCCGGCGGCCTTCGTGAGTGATCTCCAGCTGTCTGACACTGCATGCAACCAGGTGCTCTCTTCTATGTCTGCTATGGCAAGTAAGCGCCTAAGCTGGTCAATCCGTGGGGCACCCCTGTTACGTCTACCAGCTTTTAGCTCACCAAAAAATGCTGCTTCTGGCATCCGTTCGTCCGCCATACGAGATACGTGCCCTACCCAGCGTAACTGTCGGAACACAAGAAGTCTCTCTATACTGTCTATACCAGCGTTCGCAAGGACATCGCTGTCTTGCCACCGTATGTCCATGATGGAGTTCAAGCACCTTTGGTGAAAGCGTTCAACCAGTCTTAGTTGTTGTATGTATAATACCCATGTCTCAGATTCACATAGAAGGTTTTAGAAAACCACTATTTGGTAGACACTTGGTAGACAGGCGGAGCGATCTATTAGGCCAACTCACTCCTAGAGGCGTCCAAAAGCACTACTGGCCCCGGCCAGACGGTTATCAACTTGAAAAAGAGGGGTCATTCGATACTATGCTTCCCTGATATGTGAAGTGTTCTACCACGTTAAGGGGACGTCTATTTACGGTGATCTTTGGCGCTGAGTAGGTTTTATTGGGTCACTTCTGGAACATGACTTCTGTTATCCTGACGTTTATTGATAAACAAAAAGAGGAGGTAGCGTATGCAAATTCGTTGACCGCGATCTTGAGATCATGTTCATTGTTGGCTAGCAGGCCGCAATCATCGGCATAGAGAAGCTCTGTTATGACCATTTATTTTGTTTTGTATGGGATAGTAGACGTCGAAGATTGAACACATTGCCGTTGTAACGAAACCTGATGTCGATTCCTTCGTGCAATCGCTGCCTCATTTGACCCAGCATTACGCCAAAAAAAATAGCGAATAGAGAAGGGGCAAGTACACAGCCCTGCTTCACGTCATTTTTTTATTGGGAAATGATCGATAGGTCACCATTGTGTCTAATCTGTCTCACATGAAACTGCTTGAGAATGGATAGGAGCGTAGTCTGGCACCCAAGCCTGGCCATAATCCTTCATAAACCATTGACCGTGTCGAAAGCCTTGGTGAGGATACTAAACTGAAATCTAGTCTAAAATCAAGACTAAGTCTAAGACTCTATATCTAGACTACCTAGAGTTACAATCTAGTATCAAGTTTTTTCTTTCTATAACCTCTAGCAGGTTTTATCCCAACTACCCGTATTTTTGTGCAGAATTTTTCTCTCTATGAGGCACACTTAAATTTATAGCCTGATAACGTAAGTTTAATTTAAAAAGAGAACTGAAATTGCAAAGGTATATAAGAAAAAGGTTACTTCCGGCCCAATGTATAATTCTAGTTTTAAACCAAAGAAACGAAACGCATTAGTCCAACATAGCCCATTAGATGATCCAAAATAATTGATGCAATTTAACTCTAAATAATTGTATATACATTTATTTTTTTTTGACGAGTATATACAGTGTTTTTTTTTAATCAAATAGGTGACGGTACTCAGTGATTAGGTAGTTGATTGCCTCACTTTTACCTACTACAAATTAATAATAATACTGTTACCATGTAACTCGTCACTCGTCTAGCGCTGGCCTAGGGCGATTTGCGTCGGCTGACTACACACACACCACCACCCCATCTGTGCCACCACCAGGTTTATAACACTGCCCCCTCCTTAGATCTGTCCGTCCCGGACAGAATCAAGCTCGCCATGAAACGGGTGGAGTTGGTTGATGTGGACGACCTTTCGCTTGGACCGGTGGCTTCCTTGTATCCAATAAACGACATCTGTGATCCTTTTAACTACATGGTAAGGGCCTTCCCAATCCAACTGATGCTTATAGGACCTTCCGTCTCTTCTCTGGGGTTTGGATAGCCAGACCAAATCGTTCTTACGGAACCTCGAGGCATTGACCCTATCGTCGTTCCTTGCCTTCATTTGGTCACTGCTGCTGTTGATGTTTCTGCGGGCTAAATTATGAGCTTCCTTCATTCGGAGGATGGGGGCTACATATTCATCTTTTAGCTGAGCATCTTGGCTTTTCTCGTCTGACAGAGGCCGGTAGCTTTCATTTCAAGACGACGACAATCGATGACCACCCCCGTTTCTTCAACCTTTCCTGCAGAGACCTTTTTGCACAGTTTCTTTTTAGGTGGCCTAACCCAACACAGTTCCAGCATCGTTTTCTCACTCCACGTTGACCTTTATTGTATCCGGATGGTTCTACATTTTTCTAGGGCCTCGTTCATTTTTCTCGGTTCCTTGGGATCTTCATCTTTGACCTCCAGCCTCTGGTTCTGGTAAATGTTCTCGTCTTTAGCAGCTTGATATATCAGAACGTACACAAGGGCTTCTCTGGCTTTGTGCTTACCACTGACTCTGATGGCTTCCTTCAGTTCAGGGTCACGAAGTGCATCAGCAAAAGCATCAGTAATGATTATTTCCAGGAGGTCTTGCGTGGCTGTCGGGTAAGCCAAATGAGCGTGTCGTGCAATGTCTGCTTCCAACTCCTGTAGAGTTTCATTTGGTTGCTGTCTCCGGGTCTTTAATTTGACTCGATACAATTCTGACAGATACTCGTCCCCGTAACGGAGCTCCATCGCCTTTACGAGAGCAGTGTAGTCTTGTGGGTTTGGAATGGACTGCAGCAGTTCGGAGGCCTTTCCTCTTAGGGATAATATAAGGGCTGTTGCTTTCTCCCCATCGCTGTTCCATTTGTTTACAATTGCCGCGGCGTCGAATTGTCGCTTGTAGAGGGACCAGGACACTGATCCATCAAACACAGGGGGGGGGGGCTTCATCTTCATAGAAACGTCGGGTACAAATGACATGGCATTTGCTTTCTGCATCTTGGTCAATTCCCTGTAAACTTGCGTCTTTATTTCTTCGATTGTTTTCTCAACAGCGTAGACCCTCTGGTTCATCTGGTCTTCTATGGTGGTGATTCTCTCCTCCACAGCATGTATGCGTTGGTTCATAGCTAATAACTCCGTTTTGATTCTTGAGTCCATCGTGTCTATCTTGGTGTCCATGGCATCTATCTTGTAATTGGTGTTTCCTAGCCCCGAGTTCATCTGTTCTCGCATAGAACCGATCTCCTCACGAGACATGACGTTAAACTGCGCTCCTCTTTCCTTAGCACTTTTGGAGTTCAAAAATGCTCTACTTCTTTTCTATCATTGTGTCTGCCTCCTCCTTTCCTCAGTCTGCCTTCATTGATCATCACTCTGTCTCCTTATCTCTAAATATCTCACTACGTCCTAGACTAGTCCGTTTGCCGTGGACTGCGACGGGTAAGAGGGGATAAAGAGATCCTGGTGTTTGAGTGGTGGCTATCTGAGGATAAACCACCACAAATCAATACTTTGGCTCCAAGTTCCCCTAGACCTGAGACCCAGATGGCCCGCTCTGGGTCAACCGGCTGTTCATGCCGAGCTACCAGTTCCAGTGAGGTCTTACATACCTAACCCCATGAGGTGCTCCAAGTGCCAGGGTTATGGACACGGCGCGGCAGTCTGCAAGAGGAACACTGTGTGTGCCAGATGTGCTGGAGAAGGTCATGAGGACAAGGGCTGCACAGCCCAGTTCAAATGCCCAAACTGTCACGATGGCCACTCAGCCTACTCCAAGGACTGCCCTGTGTGGAAAAAGGAGGTTGCCGTGCAGGAGTACAATTCAAGAAATGGATGTACCTTCAGCCAGGCGAAATCGGCTGTATTGGCCCAGGCTGTTGCTAAGATAGGAAGATCCATAGCCACATTGACGGACACATTGACCCCACCACCCCCTCCTCCTCCTCCAACTCAGAAGAAAACACCGCCAAAGAACACACCTCTGAAGAAACAAGAAAGCCCTGTTGTCATGCTAAAGAACAGGTTCTCAGTGCTCGCTGATGAGAGCATGGAGACTGAGCAGCTAGTCCAAAACCAAAACTCCGGGAGAACCCGGAGACATCATGTCTGACACAGGTTCTCCTCAGAGAAACCAGTCAGACACCCCAACCTCTACCGAATTAGAGGTTGACCAACTCCCTAAGGGGAGAAATCAAAGCGGAGAGGATGCCCGAGGTGAGCGAGGAGGAAATAACCTCCGCTCTAACCAAAGGGATCTCCCCTCTCCAGAGAGAAAGACTTCCCCCAAAAGGGGGTTGTCCTCCTCTCCATCCAAACCCAAGAATAAAATTACCAAGGTCACTGGAATTAAGGGAAACCCCTCCGGGGGCCTCCCAAAGCCAAATAGCTCCAAGTAGGTCATCTAGAATAAGCCATGGATTCCAGAATTGTACAGTGGAATTGTAGAGGCCTCAAGGCCAATTATGAGGAAATGCAGCTACTGATGGACTCTGAGACTCCTGTAGCTGTCTGCCTACAGGAAACATTTCTGAAAGATAGCATCAGCTTCCGAAGCTACAGTGCTTACAGCAAGAATGTTGAGGATGCAGAGAGAGCATCAAGTGGAGTCTGTATCCTTGTGAAGGATAGCATCCCCAATGAGAGGGTAGAACTACAGACCACACTACAGGCCGTAGCAGCTAGGATAACCCTTCACAAAGTTATCACATGCTGCAGTCTGTATCTACCACCAGGCGCTCCATTAAACCTAACAGACATGGAGGACCTATTACAACAACTCCCCCGGCCTTACATAATCCTTGGGGATTTCAATGCCCATAACACCATGTGGGGATCCAACAATACCGACACAAGAGGCCGTATGCTGGAGGATATCTTCCTCCAACATGATTTATGCATACTTAATGATGCATCACCGACCTACTTGCACCCAGGAACTGGATCTCTCACATGCATTGACCTCACCGTATGCGTCCCTGGACTTCTGGACGACTTTAAATGGTCAGTTAGCAATGATCTACGGGGAAGTGATCACTTCCCAATCATCATTGCTAACAATCTCCCCTCATTGGGACGACCTCAGCGGTGGAAACTGAATAAGGCCGATTGGGAACAATTCCAAAAAAGATGCTCAGAGGATATTACAGAAAATATCCTCGATGAACAGAACCCAGCTGATACCTTTGCTAGCAAGCTACTTAGTATAGCCAGGAAAGTTGTCCCCCTAACCTCCGCAAATCCAAAACGGCCTAGCAATCCATGGTTTGATACAGCCTACAAAAGTGCTATTGGCGATAGGAAAAAACGACTGGCTGCATTTATAAAAAATCCATCTAAGGAAAACCTAAAGCTATTCAGGATAGCTAGAGCAAAGGCTAGACAAACCATACTTCCTGGAGAAGTTTTGTCGGCAGTCTGGATGCCAAAACTTCTGCTAAAGCGGTCTTGAAGGCAGTAAGGCGAATCAAAGGGAAAGAATCAAATGCAATAGGGCATCTGAAAAACCAAGGACGAACTGTCACGTCCCCCAGAGAAATAGCTGACTGCCTTGCATCCTCAATAGCAGAAAAGTCATCCACTGCACATTACACCCCAGAGTTCCAAAAAGTCAAAACCAGGGAGGCTTTCCTCCATTGATTTCAGGTCAGAGAACAATGAAGACTACAACAAACCGTTCTCGCTTGAGTAACTGAGGGAATCGCTAGACAAGTCACATGACACAGCACCTGGAAATGATGAAATCTATTACCAGTTCCTCAAGCACCTTCCCAAACCCTCATTGGCAGTCCTGCTAGGGGTCTATAACTGTGTGTGGCAAACAGGCGCTTTCCCCACACAGCTGGAGGAAAGCCACAGTTATACCGATACCTAAACCGGGAAGAGACGGCTCTGACCCAGCTAACTATCGACCAATAGCACTAACAAGCTGCATCTGCAAAACCATGGAAAGAATGATTAACAGTAGGCTGGTTTGGTACCTGGAGAGGAATAAAGTGATCTCTAACTACAAGTGCGGATTCCGGCAAGGGCGGACAACAACTGACCACCTGGTAAGGCTGGAAGCTTGTATTAGAGATGCATTACTCAGAAGGGAACATCTAGTAGCTGTATTCTTCGAAATAGAAAAGGCCTATGACACAACCTGGAAACATGGCATTCTACGTGACCTGGAGCTTATGGGGCTTAAGGGACATCGTCCCCGTTTTGTGGGGGAATTTCTGAAAGACCGAAAATTTCAGGTTCGAGTAGGCAACTCCGCTTCTGACATTCATGACCAGGAAATGGGTGTACCCCAGGGAAGCATACTGTCAGTCACCCTGTTCAACATTAAAATAAATAGCATCATAAATGCTCTGTCCCCTGGCATAGAGTGCTCTTTGTATGTTGATGACTTTGTCATTTTTACTTATGGGAAAAACATGAACACCCTAGAAAGAAAATTACAGTTATGTTTAAACAAAATTAAAAATTTGGCAAACGATAATGGTTTTAAATTTTCGGACTCCAAAACAGTTAGTATGCATTTTTGTAATTTAAGGGGACTCCACCCAGACCCTGAACTATTGATATACAAAAAGAAGATCCCTGTCGTGAAAACTAAAAAATTTTTAGGCCTCACTCTAGATTCCAAATTTAATTTTCACCCCCACATTAAGGAACTTAAGAGGAAATGCCAAAAGTCATTAAACATACTTAGAGTGCTCAGCCATACGGACTGGGGAGCTGACAGAGATACCTTGCTGCTGCTATATCGGAGTTTAATTCGATCCAAGCTAGACTACGGATCCATAATATATGGAGCAGCAAGGAAGTCGTACCTAAAAGTACTGGAACCAATACAAAATGCTGCCCTGCGTCTCTGTCTCGGCGCGTTTCGTACATCACCTATCCCAAGCCTCCATGTGGAGACTGGAGAACTCCCCATGGATATAAGAATGAAAAAGCTTGCAATGCAGTATATAGTTAAGCTAAAATCCAACCCCACGAACCTCTTCTTTCGATTCCATATTTAACCCCACAGAGGTAGAATTATACAATCGAAGGCCTAACGTCATACAGCCGTTAGGCCTTCGAATGAGAGAACCCATCCAAAACTTAACTCCACCCATTGACCAAATCTCTAAAATAGAAACCCCTCAGAATCCTCCTTGGCTAATGAATAAACCCAAATTAAATTTATCCCTCCTTAATTTCAAAAAAAAAAAATACAGACCCAAGCATACTACAAGTCCACTTTAGGGAACTGCAAGAGAGCTACGGAGATTGTGGCACCATCTACACAGACGGATCCAAAATGGATGGAAATATCGCGTGTTCCTGCTCCTTTCGGAAAAAAACAATCTCCCGTAGACTCCCCGATGGCTGCTCCATCTTTACGGCCGAATTGCATGCAATATTGCTTGCACTTATGGCCGTCAAAGCATCAGAAAGGAGGAAATTTATAATCTGCTTCGACTCGAAATCTGCATTGCAATCTTTGGGGCTGATGAAGACTGACATTCCATTGGTACATAAGAGCCTGAAGCTGTTGGACCAAATGACAGCCGACAATAGGGATGTCACCTTCATCTGGGTCCCCTCCCATGTGGGCATTGAGGGAAACGAAGCCGCAGACAGAGAAGCAAAGAGAGCCCTAAATCATGCGGTGTCAGGAACCCAAATTCCCTGCTCGGACCTGAGACAAAGTATTGCCTCTGCCACCTACCAAGAGTGGCAGGACCGATGGGAGGCTGAGACTCACAATAAACTCAGGCAGATTGTGGCGGATGTCAGGTGGCGGTCCACATCTAAGGGTCTGACAAGGCGTGGTAGCACGACCATGTCCAGACTTAGGATTGGCCACACCTACATCACGCACTCTTTTGCGCTGAAGAAAGAAGAGCCCCCACTTTGTGAGTATTGTGACTCTCGGCTCACCGTGGAACATATCCTCATCGACTGCCCCAGATACCAGGATGTCAGCGGAAAATATTTTAGAGCCACTAATTTAAAAACGCTATTCAATAATGTCGACCCTGGGAAGGTACTGGGCTTTATCCGGGAAGTGAGGTTGTCTACGTAGATCTGATTTATGAATTCTGTAGACATGAACTATTTACATTAGATTTTTACTAAATTATTAAATTTTTACTACCTCTACTATTTTAACTGTGAAAAGACCTTGATTTTAATGATTTGACTGTATGGAATTTGGCATTTGTTGTGTGGAGGGAGAGTGGCCCTTGAGGGACTGCAGGCACAACATGGCCTAAATTGTGCCGATGTGCCCAAAATCACAAAATCACAAATCACACGAACGGCTGCCATCTGCTCCTTCGTGCTACTGGCGATCTCTTCTCACAAATCCGGTTCAACTTCAAAAAGATATGTTTTTGGATCTTTCCCTTCTTGCACAATGCCTTCTCGGAGACGTGCTTGTAAGGTTTCTTTATTTCCGCTTCAGATCTCGATCACGGAGCTCTTGCCTCAGTTCCTTCACAAGGAGTTGGTCTAGCGTTTTCTTAGTAGCTATTGCAGATCCCACTTCTGACACCAGTTGTTAGGAATCTCACTATCCAGGCTCTCTGCAAACTGCACCATACACCACCAACTTAAAGGACTTGACAACTCAGGGCTCCAAAGTAACGTAACACTTTAATAGTTGAATAAATAACAACCAGTACTGTAAAATTGGCAACACGTACACTGTACAAATATCTCTCCGATAACACCGTTCCGCCGTATCAACTCTTGCACTGGCCTCTCCGTCTCGTTCCGGGCTTGCACTGGGCTTAACAGTTCAGGACTGACTTCACACACTAGGCTCGTAGTGTCGGACTCGATCGCAGACCAAGATCAAGAAGCCAGTCGTCTCAACTGTACTTGACAGTACTACGCACTAAACCGTCGTAATGCTCCTTACAGAACCACACCGCTGAACTGTGCTGTAGTCGACCGGACTGTAGTGAACCGGGCTCTGAACCGTCTTGACTGCGTCACCTCCGCTCTCATATAGGGTCCCTACTGGCATTCTCGAACCGGACAGAACGCCGCTCGACGTTTCTAGGTGGTCAGATGACTACAACTCTCGTGACGCTCCTGAGCTCTGTTCACGACGGCGATCCTTCCCGAACCGTCTTGTTGACACTCGACTCGGCTGACCATCGTAACTCGTCACGGTTGACCGCTCGTCTAGCGCTGGCCTGGGGCGATTTGCGTCGGCTGACTACACACACACCACCGCCCCAATCTGTGCCACCACCAGGTTTATAACAATACGTTAAAATACAAGAAAAGTAATATTTTTTTCATAAAGTTGCCGGTAAGCTGAATCGGTGCGTACCGTCACAAAAAAGCCCTGAGTTATATATATAAATAACCGAGTGATCTTTTACGAAGATGTACATTTAAAAAAAAGACCTAACCTTCTTTATACATCTTTTAGAGCGATTGTAATGCTGGAAATGTTAGATAAAAAGGGACCATTTTCTACTTCCTCCCCCCCCCCACACAAGCTAAAAGAAATCCTGGTTAAGCGAATGTGTAATTCTACTACACTTTATGATAGTCTACTGACAGTCCTTCAGAACTACACTTTATGATAGTCTACTGACAGTCCTTCAGAATTAGACTTTATGATAGTCTACTGACAGTCCTTCAGAATTAGACTTTATGATAGTCTACTGACAGTCCTTCAGAACTACACTTTATGATAGTCTACTGACAGTCCTTCAGAATTAGACTTTATGATAGTCTACTGACAGTCCTTCAGAACTAGACTTTATGATAGTCTACTGACAGTCCTTCAGAACTAGACTTTATGATAGTCTACTGACAGTCCTTCAGAACTAGACTTTATGATAGTCTACTGACAGTCCTTTAGAATTAGACTTTATGATAGTCTACTGACTGTCCTTTAGAATTAGACTTTATGATAGTCTACTGACAGTCCTTCAGAACTAGACTTTATGATAGTCTACTGACAGTCCTTCAGAACTAGACTTTATGATAGTCTACTGACAGTCCTTCAGAACTAGACTTACTAGACGATGCGCAAAATGTTCTTGAACATAATGTTTGTATAAAATCTTTAACTACTACACACACACACACACACACACATTGCTAACATGCGGAAATACTCGAAGACGTATAGTCTGATCAAGATATATATTCTCTCTTCTCTAGACAAATTTAAATTGATTTATTCTTTTACTTTGAAAAATTATAACGGTCAATTTGAAGTTTATCCGGTTTGGTCTACCCGCACAGGAGGTTTCCAGGTTTTTGTTTCTAGGAAGTATTGAGTCTAATAGAGGTATTGTAAAAATTATGTTGCACTTTTACAAGTATTAGAATCATGAATAAAACCATAGAACTCAATGTTTGTACTGTACATCATCTGAAAAGTAATAAAACACTATCTGACTATCTTTAAATGAATCACGTTGTCCACTGTTAGTCTTGGACAAATGGGCGACACAAGCGTTATAAAGACAATCTCAAAGGATGTGATATCAACATCCATGAATGGGAAAGGCTTATTCTTAATCGCTCCACATGAATCCGTGAACGTCGATATTTTGACAAGAAGACAGGCCATCAGCAAACAACGTAGATCATACACACACACACACACAAGGCGAGAATCAAAGAGGGCAACTCAGAGGACGTGGGAGGGGGCTCAGTTGATTAACTCTAGCGACCTCAGCCCAATTATGAAGTGTCTTTAAAAGAATGTTATTTCCCAAATATGTCGCTAAGGTCTCTGTTATTCCAAATTGTTTTGTTGATGAGACTGTTGTTGGCTTTTATCTCTATGTCATATGCAATATTCTGTCCACCGACTGAGCACATCTGTATCTGGTTGATTGTCCATTTAAAAACCTAAAAAAATAACATTCAGTATTCCGATATAAACTAGAAATTGCATATAAAAAATTCAGGACCTAAAAGGCTATTGTTATGTTATCACTAAGTTAAGGTAATAGTATTTTTTTCCGCAAAGAGGTTACTTTTCCCAATCCAGATCTACATCGTTTATTGTGTGAATAAATAAAGTCAACAGTGGGTCAGGGTAAACATTTTCACTTTTTCTAATATCTAATATTCAATAGTTATCTAGAGTGAAATGTATCGCTCAATAGGTTGTGTAATGGAGGTATATACGAAAATTGTGCGCATCGTCTTCTAAGTCTAGATCTAAATGCCTATCAAGGATTATTCAAGAATGAAAAAAAATGGCGTAGTCAGCCTTAGTGTACCGATAACTACTTTAGTTATGTTTTTCATAGTTTACAAGACGATTATTGAAGCTTTACTTTGATGTAAATGTTATAGATTTGGATTAGATTTTAAGAGCTCTAAATAATGTGAATTTAAAAACATATGAGCTAATATTTAAAATGTTTTTTTAAATTTAATAAGTTGTATAATTGGCGAATAGTTGTTGTTTATATAAATGTTTTTTTCTTCTTTTTATTTTAGACTTATAGTTATAATTGTAAATAATGTAAGTCAGTTAATTTTTATCGCAACATTAAAAACTTTCCGTCGCATTTAATTATCTCTCTTATCAATATTTTCTTCTTTCAGAAACAATCAAAATTACCCAATCAATATTTGTGAAGTGGAAGTATTGGTCAGTAGCTCCAGATATGAAGAGATACCTCTGAAAAGAGTGAAGAACACTCAACTATTAGGCACACCTTTGGTTCAACTTACTGTCAGCAACGATTTCTTATGTGCAAGGGAATGTTTGTTCCGTAGCACAGCTGTCAACTGGGCCAAAGCTACAAGATCATGTCAACTTCTAAGTGTCAACCCTTATGTAAATTATACAGCTAATCTTATATCTGATTAACTAACGGATTTTTATATACAAAGCAATTAAAAGTGGACTGTTAATGAATGTAGAAGTTGATAATATGTAAAACAAAATTATACCTCATCATTCTTTTTATCAGTCTCTATCAACATATTCATTGCTGATGACAACACAGGAATCAATCAAAAAAATTGTGCAATTAGCCATTTACTCGTAATTAATTATTTTTGTTTTACATAGAAATGTGTTAAAGCGCTTAGCTTCCAAATCGGGGGTCCTTGGTTCGAATCCTTTTGAAGACTGGATTTTTAATTTTGGGATCTTTGGGCGCCTCTGAGTCCACCCACCTCTATTGGGTACTTAACATAAGCTAGTTAAAAGTAAAGGCGGTTGGTTGTTGTGGTGGCCACACGACACCCTCATTAACCATGGGCCACAGAATCAGATGACCTTTACATCAGCTGCCCTAAAGACCAAAAGGTCTGAAATTGGACCTTTACTTACTTTACTATAATAATACTTTCTATTTGTATTGTTTTACTTTGTTGTAGCCTGCATGTGTAACGTTTGAAATGCCATCATGGCAGCTACTGAGCTTGTTGCAGAGCCTTGTTCAAGTTGAAGGTCAAGTGTTATCTTTTTCGGCATAATGAAAACGTAAAGAGCTCTTGAAATATATTTGTTAAAGAAATAAGCGGTTCACAGGGAAATAGATTAAAATGAATATTTAAAAGAAGGGTCAAGTATGACGTTCCATCTTTATAAGTACTTTTAAGAGACTATGAAAGAAAAACGAGGCAAGCATCTGATCAGTAGTCGTCATTGGTCATTTTTATTTTCTCAGGGGCATAGCTAGAAATTTTCCATCGTTTCGGGGCCCGGGGGAGGGGAGTCTTGACCTCTTTGGGGGCCCGGGGGAGGAGAGTCTTGACCTCTTTGGGGGCCCTGCATTTTTGCGTAATGTTTAATTTTTCATAAAAAAACACTCATTTGGTAAAAGTTTGTACAAATTATTTCTTCCATATCCAAATTGAAATTTCGCACAATTATTTCTTGTAGCAGACAAAAAAAGATCAATAATAAAATAACCGCTAAGCTTATTAACTATTAATACTTTGTTTTCTTTGGTATTAAACAAGGGAAAGAATTGTAGTTGACAGATGAGGTGGTATAAGTTTAATTAGTTCCCTTTATACTAAATGCAGTGTAAAATTGAAACAAAAAAATAGATAACAATAAAACCTTTTGTGTTTTTCACTAGCTCTCATGGCCAGTGGTTAGTACGATTACCTAAGGAATTGTTCAGCCCACGAGTTCAAATTCAAGTCATACAACTTTTTTTTATAAATTGCATTTAAAAAGCGATAATGGTAACAATCACTCTAATGTTCGCATCTTTCTCCACCAACTATCCCAACTGGTCTAGACAAGAACTTTGACCACAGTGCACCAAGCATGCTAAAATCATGAAACCGTGCTAAACCAAAAAAAAATGTTAAACAGATTTCAAATCGGGCAGATTTATTATTGTTAGTCTCAATCTATTACAAGTTTATTAACATGATTAATCTAAACGAATAGATACGTAACAATAGCTTTGATTATTTTCATGAAGTATTTTTAAAAAATGTTTTTCTTGTTATTAAATAAGCGTTGTCTTATATTAACAGTTATTGGTCAGCCTAGATACGTTAGTACTTACCTACCTACCTTACCTTCTTTTTATGATTTTTACATGTGATTAATATTTAAATGTCTGTATTTCGCTGGAGTATCTTATAGCAAACCCCAAAAAGAAAAAAATAAAGTTTTGACTTGTCTGTGTGTCCGTATGTCACAGTCAAATCTCAAAATCACGAAAATTTAATTTCATATTTTGCAGTTTACATGGTTCTGGTGCAACGGCTACTTTTTTACCTTCTGAAAGCGAACCTTATTGTTTTAAAAATTAAATATGATTTTTACTTAAAAATACACCATTTTAAAAGTATCAATAGTAAAAGTAAAGTTGGCAAAATATTACTTTTCTTTACTATTTTAGACGGTGTAATAATATTTACTTCTAAGACCTTGTGGTCTATAGGGCCGATGATTTGAAGGTCATCTGTTCCTGTGGCCTACGGTTAACGAGGGTGTCACTCACAAAAGTCGTTTGCTAGTTTTTTAAATGGCTTCCTAGACCTTTTCTGTTATCTCGGCATTACATAGTTAGCATATTCTTTTTGATCTTTCTCTACATCTTGTGCCCTGGTGGCTCTACTCTAAGGCCTGTCTACCTCTTTTGTTGGTAACTTCTCTTTTGGTGTGATCAAATCATTTCCACTTTCTCTCTAAGATAGTAGAGTAATTGATATGTAAAATATTAGATATATATATTTAAATTATCTTTTCGCCCACTGTGTCTGTCCTCTGCAGTGGATTTTCTTTTGTACTCAAATGTGAATCCCGCGGCCTTTTGTAAGTGATCTCCAAT
The DNA here is from genome assembly GCA_036873155.1 of Biomphalaria sudanica. Classification (NCBI taxonomy): domain Eukaryota; kingdom Metazoa; phylum Mollusca; class Gastropoda; family Planorbidae; genus Biomphalaria; species Biomphalaria sudanica. The sequence goes on along the minus strand of JAZGLO010005625.1, from coordinate 70,447 downwards.
TATCTCTTTCCGAAGCTGCTGCAGTCTCGTGCTCTCTTCTATGTAAGTTTAAGCAAGTTGGCGCCTAAGCTGGCCTTAAAAAGCGTTTCCGTGGGGCTTGATATATACGATATATTTGCTAATATGCAATTGCTTGTAGCTCAAGAGCATGCTCAGACTTTGGCCTTACCATCAATACGAACTGTCACGTCAGTTTTAGAACCCCTGTAATATTTTGTGACTAGTAATCACTGAACCATTCCGTGCATGATTCGTACGAGATTTTGTTTTCCTGGTCGGGGACTGACCACGAGGTGGAGATCTCAGTTGATTTTAGACTCTCGTAAAGAGAGGAGTGTTTTGGATATTAATGTACAAGTAGTGTGTCATTGAATTGATTTGTATTCAGGACTAATTTTCTTGGATGTATTTTGTAATGGCTGAAGTCGCCAATATCTTTATAAATTATTATTTGTGTGTAATAAAAACCATGTCTGCTACAAGTGAGTCTATTAATTATTATAAATATTGTGGTCAAAGAGTTCAGCATGTTAATGTTCTCACGCACTAGCAAATCTAGTGCGCTAGTGGAAGTAATTAGTTATCAGCAAAGAACATTGTAGAGGTATCTACAACACAGAGACATTCGCGTCATCACGCCTATAACAAAACCAGGCTGTGACACGAACAAGACTGAAGTCTTATATCTACCTGCTCCTGGGAAAGCCTACTCGGATCCAAGCATCACTATAAATGGACAGGATATAAACACAGTGAACAAATTCACATATCTTGGCAGCACACTCTCCAGAAATGGAAAAATCGATAGTAAAATCGACCTGCGTATTGCCAAGGCCAGTGCATCCTATGGCAGACTGTCTAAAAATGTCTGGAACAGACGTGGTATCACCACAAACACAAAGCTAGGGGTCTATAGAACCGTCATCCTCCCTACATTGCTCTATGCCTCAGAAACATGGACAGTGTGCACTAAACATGCAAAGAAACTGAACCACTTCCACATGACATATCTGAGAAAAATACTGAATGTCAAATGGCAAGACAAAATACCAGATACAGAAGTCCTTCGAAGAGCGTGTCTGCAAAGCATCCACACAATCCTGATGCAGTCCCAGCTGCGATAAGCAGGTCACGTCTACAGAATGGAAGACCACCGCATCCCTAAACGACTCTTGTATGGCCAACTAAGCGAAGGAAAGCGCTCGCATGGTGGTCAAAGAAAGCGCTTAAGGGACATCCTAAAAGCTTCTCTGAAGGCGTTCAGCATAGACCCAGGCACCTGGGAGAAAGAGGCACATGACAGAGCATCATGGCATCACGCTGTAAAAACTGGCGCACAGGTTTGCTGAGCAAAACAAACAACGCTGGCAGAAGAAAAATGCCAGAAAAGAAAAGCAAGGCAAACGACACTAGCTCTAGCTGGAATAACCTGCCGAACATTTCGGGCTCACATAGGTCTCACCAGCCACATGAGGAGGCATAAAACCCCAGTGCAAAGCCCTCAGCCCCCTGGATGACAAAGGGGTTAACATCGAACCACGATGGACAATATATATATATATATATATATATATATATGCAATTGCTTGTAGCTATTAACTATCTTGGTATTTGCTATAGAAATTTAATTGGTAAATTGTATTTATTGTTGAAGGTATTTTTTTTTGTATTGGTAAAGAATATGTATTTGCTACATTTACATATTTACTTTTAGGCCTTCACTAACTTTTTTGTTTCGCTAAATAATAATTAATTGTAAACTTGTAAAATGTTTCACATGTCTCGGGTGTTCCTTCAGAGTTGAAGCTAGTTTACTTCCTAGTCCAAACCTCCCGCAGGACGACGCCGGATGGGAGCGGCAGGATTTAAACCCTCGACCATCGATAAATCCGAATGACAGTCCAGCGCGCAAACCGCACGACCAGACAACTTGTAGACATTTGCTATATTTTATGTACTTGTAGGTATTTGCTAATATTTGTAAGGTTTTTCCATTTAATTTGAATATCTTAATTTGTAGTATTTGCTAACCTGTAGGAATTATTTTTAATGTGTATTTCCTAGCTTGAATGAGTTTGGTATCTTGTGGGTGTATACTAGTTTGAATGTATTTGGTTTATTGTAGCTATTAGCTAGTATGAATGTATTTGGTATCTGATAGTATTTCCTAGCGAAGTCAATAATTCTTTTCTCTTTTGAAAAAATACAATTGTTTTTGTATTAAAACATTTTTTCGTTTCTAAAAATTGTTTTTTTTTCTTTCGATTTCCCAAACGATGTCGAGTTCCAAATAAATCTTGTAGTCATTTGGAATGTTTAAAATAAACTTAGTAATGAGCAATGAGATTAAAATTTTTAAAAAAGTCATAATAATTTTGTGTTTAAAATAAACCATCAAGCTTGGGTATTTTTATGACCAAACAAAATATTGTCATGACAAGATATGAGAAATACATATCTCCTTCTTTCTATGCTCGGATCAAGTTGAAACTTTACAAAATGATTTATTCTCTGTGACAATTTATGTGTCCATGTTAAAAATTGACTCATTTTTTAATCTTTTAGTTTTAATCAATTAATTTTATATTTTATAGAAATTTTACTATTCTATGAAAGAAAAGCCTAGCGTAGATAAATAGATCGTTTGTTAAAAATTTCAAACTAACAATAGAATATAAAATCTATTTTAACAAGTACTTAAACAGCTCAGAGGCAAGCATGTCGGTCTTCCATTGAAGAAGCTTAAGTTCGAATTCTGACTAGAGCAACTATTGTTTTTATTGCTTTTGAATAGACAGCACAGAAACCTTCTCTAGGATAACCCAACCCAATGCCGTAATAGGTCAAAGCGTATTTCAAAAAACAACTAAGACTTCTTGAGCGATTCTACCAAAGATACTTGCGCTCTATCATGGACATACGGTGGCAAGATCGCACTACAAATGGCGATGTCCTTGCGAACGCCGGTAATGACAGTATAGAAGGACTTCTTACGGTCCGACAGTTACGCTGGGTAGGGCACGAATCCCGTTTGGGAGACGAACGTATGCCAAAGGCAGTCTTTTTTTGTGAGCTAAAAATGGTCGACGTAACAGAGGCGCCCCAACGGAAACGCTTTAAAGACCAGCTTAGGTGTCAACTTTCCTTAGCTAACATAGAAGAGAGCACCTGGCTGCATGCGGCCTCAGAACGAGACAGCTGAAGGTCACTGACGAAGCCCGCGGGACTGTGACAAACCGTTTTAGCTCACTCAAGGTATCACTCAGGCATAAGCATTTAATTAATTTATTTACACGTTATTAATCATCCATTGTACTAATTTAGCTGATCAAGCGCTAAAAACACAGCCACCACCCCTCCAATCCAACCCCACTCCCTTTGCCATCGATGTCACATTTTACCATCCCCACCTTGACACATGCCACACTAGACTCTTGACGAGAGCACGCTCCCCTTTTCCTATCTTGGCAAACATCCGTTGACCCCCCCCTCCCTCTTTTGTGGAGCGGCTGGTCACTTTAAAGAGCCCATTCGACTCGACACCTCTGGCGGCGGTCTCCCCGATCGTTTAGCGCAAAGCCAGTATCAAGGTGTAATCTACCTTGCCCTGGGCACCTCTGATCATCCCCCCCTTTCTTTCTCTGACCACCCGTACGAATTTCCTGGGCTTTCAACTCGCGCCTTCGCGCAGTGTCCATCTCCCGGAAACTCTCGTCACGGTCAAGCGGGGATCCCTTTGTCAAAAGACGCCAGATCGTCTAGACCACCTTTAGACTTATCTCCCGCCACTTACCCCACTTCTCTCCACGTGTATATGGACCAAGTTTCATCGTCCGATCTCACTCTCGCTGGAGAGCTGACAGGGAGTACATCTATCTCTTGCTTAAGCTCTGGACTATTTTCATTCCCTTATTTCACTTTGGATTGGTGGTATGTAACTTAGTAAAGTGCTTGAAAACCATTTTACTTAGTAATGTATATATATATATATATATATATATATATATATATATATATATATATATATATATATATATATATATATATATATGCATTTATTACTACATTATTTGTGTCATATTTGTGCATTCTTATTATGGATAATGTAAGTAGATTACTGTATTCTTATATTTTATATCATGACCTTTGTGGCTAAATGTTCAAGCCATCTGGACTAGAATTTATTAACAATTCTTACCAGATGTATTTAGCTCTTTAACTATCACTAATTTAACTCTGATATATTAGCGCTCAGCACGAGCCTTTAATATATTATCATTGATTAATTTCTTGGCAGGGAATTATCAAAATATTTCTGTAAACATGTCTTATTACTGAGTATGTATTTACTTATGCTCTATGTTTACTTATGTGAAAGCATGGGCGAGTATAAGACGTTGATCTCCCCTTCCCCTTTCATCTCATTTATCTAAGCGATGTATGTACTTGCTATTTACGGTGACTGGTGAACATCACTTGTATTACTTATCATGTATCCCTTATTACTATTTGTTATATCCCCCTATGGGAGACCCCATTATTATTGTTATCTCTCTTGATGGGACACTATATACACTGTTAGTTCCCTTTGATATTAATGAAACTAGCTTATAGTTTATCTACATCAGTCTGAAGATGTCCTTCACGGAAAGGCATCTACCTCCCAGTGTTATCATTATGGCTTAACCAACGTATGCATCATATTGTTGCAGCTTATTCTGTATAATAAACTGTACATAACTTTACATTATAGTATTTGTTGCCTGCATTATAACGCTGTGTTTGTAGTTTATATGTGCAAGTGTGGGTTCTCAAACCATAAAATCCCCTAGACACCAATAACGGCCAATACTTTAATCCAACTTGTCACAGGGACACACATTTGAGACCAAAAGAAAATCCGCTGCCGAGGACAAACGCAGACGCCCAAAAGAAAATCTAAATCGACCACCTGCGGACAATGGTTATGCTTGCCCTGGATGTGGAAAAATATGCAGGTCACAGCTGGGGCTGCGCGGCCACGGGAAATAACGCACTCCTCACTAATCTTGGGACTCGAAGACAAACTTTATTATTATTATTATTTTAGGTTTAAACATTATTTTTTTACATTGTTATTAATACGTGACTCGATAGAACGCACGCACTGAGACTTAAAATTGAAACACGTTTAAAGCAAAGGACGACAACAAATAATGGTTTCCCAGATGTGATGTCTACCTTGCACTACTTTCATAAAAGTTCCTTAGTGTAAGATTGTTTGTGGTATAATAGGAAGTCATGCCAGCAGGGGCGTAAATAGTACTTTAGGTCTTAATTTCCGATATAATTTTTTAAGAAGTTGTGTTCAATCATTTATGTGTATGTGTTTGCATTATCTTCTATTGAGAAAATTATTTTTTCAATTACTGAAACACCAGACGATGCTGAACAGAGTAGACAGTAAAATAGAACAAAAGTCTTAGGGTTTTTTTTTTGGAGGGCTATATTTTAGGACAGCAATAAACATATTACGACACGCGGTGCTTTCTGCCCACATGAATTGACATTTCTATATTCCCCATGATGAAAGAGTTTGGGCACTTCTGGAAGTGATTGGAAACTTTGATTTTAAAGGTCAATGTGATCAACTTAGATGTGTAGCAGCTCACCAGACTACATAAAGACACAAGGTAGCACAGGCGAGTAGTGTAGGATCACATCATTAGGGGATAAGATCATTAGGTCCAGGCGTCTCACAAACCACACAGCGATAGATTCTAGCACAGGCGAGTAGTGTAGGATCACATCATTAGGGGATCAAATCATTAGGTCCAGGCGTCTCACAAACCACACAGCGATAGATTCTAGCACAGGCGAGTGATGTAGGATCACATTATTAGTGGATCAAATCATTAGGTCCAGGCGTCTTACAAACCACACAGCGAAAGATTCTAGCACAGGCGAGTGATGTAGGATCACCTCAAGGGCAATGATAGAAGTATAATGTCATAAATATAATGTCATACAAAATTTTAAAAATGTAATATTGTAAAAATTTAAATGGTGTAATGTTGAAGAATGCGAATGTCATGGGATGCTGGATTTGTGCTTCTTGGAGTACTCTTGACTCGTGACAAACATATATACCACAAATTGACTTAACTCCGTTTCTACATCAGGGATTCCACGTGTCTTTTAAACTCTTAACATGAGGTGAACATTAAATCAGGCAATGTCAACTGAGACTGTGACAAACTATAGCTATAGAGCTAATGTAAACATTGTTTTTGCGTGTCAATTGAAATCAATAAGATTGGCTATTGCTAGTAGGTACAGAAGACGTTCCATGGATTTGTATTGCTGTACATCGTTTGTAATTTCTAGTCCAGTGTTGCGTATTTCTTGCAGTCAGCGTTTATTTAGACTAAATCCAACGTTCTATCCGGGTTTGAACTGACACTCGCTCATGTTTCAGACATAACGATGGACAAAACAAGATACAAATAAGGTGGCAGCCAAGAGATATGTTTGCAGCGCATTATCATATAGGTATTCTAGTAGTTCTGATCTCTCCATAGATTTCCACTACTTCAACCACACCTTGGAATTGGATGATTAATTATGGGCGCAGAGCGGCATGATAAAAATAAAAATAATCTTTATTGTCCATAAGGGCAAATTGTCTTACAATTTGTGCATTACAACAAACAAATAATTATAACTATATAAAACAAAATGTACATTCCCACCAGACTCACTCCCTGATCATTATTATTTAAATAATACTTCTGTCTCTCAAAAGAGATTTTGTGATTTTGGGCACATCGGCACAATTTAGGCCATGTCGTGCCTGCAGTCCCTCAAGGGCCACTCTCCCTCCACACAACAAAGGCCAAATTCCATACAGTCAAATCATTAAAATCAAGGTCTATTAACGGTTAAAATAGTAGAGGTAATAAAAAATTTAATAATTTGGTAAAAATCTAATGTAAATAGTACATGTCTACAGAATTCATAAATCAGATCTTCGTAGACAACCCCACTTCCCGGATAAAGCCCAAGACCTTCCCAGGGTCGACATTATTGAATAGTGTTTTTAAATTAGTGGCTCTAAAATATTTTTCCCTGACATCCTGGTATCTGGGGCAGTCGATGAGGATATGTTCCACGGTAAGGCGAGAGTCACAATACTCACAAAGTGGGGGCTCTTCTTTCTTCAGCACAAAAGAGTGCGTGATGTAGGTGTGGCCAATCCTAAGTCTGGACATGGTCGTGCTACCACGCTTTGTCAGACCCTTAGATGTGGACCGCCACCTGACATCCGCCACAATCTGCCTGAGTTTATTGTGAGTCTCAGCCTCCCATCGGTCCTGCCACTCTTGGTAGGTGGCAGAGGCAATACTTTGTCTAAGGTCTGAGCAGGAAATTTGAGTTCCTGACACCGCATGATTTAGGGCTCTCTTTGCTTCTCTGTCTGCGGCTTCGTTTCCCTCAATGCCCACATGGGAGGGGACCCAGATGAAGGTGACATCCGTATGGTCGGCTGTTATTTGGTCCAACAGCTTCAGGCTCTTATGTACCAGTGGAATGTCAGTCTTCATCCGCCCCAAAGCTTGCAATGCAGATTGGGAGTCGGAGAAGATTATAAATTTCCTCCTTTCTGATGCTTTGACGGCCATAAGTGCAAGCGATATCGCATGCAATTCGGCCGTAAAGATGGAGCAGCCATCAGGGAATCTACGGGAGATTGTTTTGTTCCGAAAGGAGCAGGCACACGCGACCTTTCCATCCATTTTGGATCTGTCTGTGTAGATGGTGCCACAATCTCCGTAGCTCTCTTGCAGTTCCCTAAAGTGGACTTGTAGTATGCTTGGGTCTGTATTTTCTTTTTTGAAATTAAGGAGGGATAAATTTAATTTGGGTTTATTCATTAGCCAAGGAGGATTCTGAGGGGTTTCTATTTTAGAGATTTGGTTAATGGGTGGAGTTAAATTTTGGATGGGTTCTCTCATTCGAAGGCCTAACGGCTGTATGACGTTAGGCCTTCGATTGTATAATTCTACCTCTGTGGGGTTAAATATGGAATCGAAAGCAGGGTTCGTAGGGTTGGATTTTAGCTTGACTATATACTGCATTGCAAGCTTTTTCATTCTTATATCCATGGGGAGTTCTCCAGCCTCCACATGGAGGCTTGGGATAGGTGATGTACGAAACGCGCCGAGACAGAGACGCAGGGCAGCATTTTGTATTGGTTCCAGTATTTTTAGGTACGACTTCCTTGCTGCTCCATATATTATGGATCCGTAGTCTAGCTTGGATCGAATTAGACTCCGATATAGCAGCAGCAAAGTATCTCTGTCAGCTCCCCAGTCCGTAGGGCTGAGCACTCTAAGTATGTTTAATGACTTTTGGCATTTTCTCTTAAGTTCCTTAATGTGGGGGAGAAAATTAAATTTGGAATCTAGAGTGAGGCCTACACATTTTGTAGTTTTCACGACAGGGATCTTCTTTTTGTGTATAAATAGTTCAGGGTCTGGGTGGAGTCCTCTTAAATTACAAAAATGCATACTAACTGTTTTGGAGTCCGAAAATTTAAAACCATTATCGTTTGCCCAATTTCGAATTTTGTTTAAACATAACTAATTTTCTTTCTAGGGTGTTCATGTTTTTCCCATAAGTAAAAATGACAAAGTCATCAACATCCAAAGAGCACTCTATGCCAGGGGACAGAGCATTTATGATGCTATTTATTTTAATGTTGAACAGGGTGACTGACAGAATGCTACCCTGGGGTACACCCATTTCCTGGTCATGAGTGTCAGAAGTGGTGTTGCCCACTCGAACCTGAAATTTTCGGTCTATCAGGAATTCCCCCACAAAACGGGGAAGATGTCCCTTAAGCCCCATAAGCTCCAGGTCACGTAGAATGCCATGTTTCCAGGTTATGTCATAGGCCTTTTCTATATCGAAGAATACAGCTACTAGATGTTCTCTACTGAGTAATGCATTTCTGATACAAGCTCCCAGCCTTACCAGGTGGTCAGTTGTTGTCCGCCCATGCCGAAAAACGGCACTGGTAGTTAGAGATCACTTTATTCCTCTCCAGGTACCAGACCAGCCTACTGTTAATCATTCTTTCCATGGTTTTGCAGATGCAGCTTTTTAGTGCTATTGGTCGATAGTTAGCTGGGTCAGAGCCGTCTCTTCCCGGTTTAGGTATTGGTATAACTGTGGCTTTCCTCCAGCTGTTTGGGAAAGCGCCTGTTTGTCACACACAGTTATAGACCCCTAGCAGGACTGCCAATGAGGGTTCGGGAAGGTGTTTGAGGAACTGGTAATGGATTTCATCTTCTCCAGGCGCTGTGTCATGTAACTTGTCTAGCGATTCCCTCAGTTCCTCAAGCGAGAACGGTTTGTTGTAGTCTTCATTGTTTTCTGACCTGAAATCAATGGAGTGTCTTTCCTCCCTGGTTTTGACTTTTTGAAACTCTGGCGTGTAATGTGCAATGGATGACTTTTCTGCTATTGAGGATGCAAGGCAGTCAGCTATTTCTCTGGGGGACGTGACAGTTCGTCCTTGGTTTTTCAGATGCCCTATTGCATTTGATTCTTTCCCTTTGATTCGCCTTACTGCCTTCCAGACCGCTCTAGCAGAAGTTTTGGCATCCAGACTGCCGACAAAACTTCTCCAGGAAGTCTTTTTGGCTGACCGTATGGTTTGTCTAGCCTTTGCTCTAGCTTTTCTGAATAGCTTTAGGTTTTCCTGGGATGGATTTTTTATAAATGCAGCCAGTCGTTTTTTCCTATCGCCAATAGCACTTTTGCAGGCTGTATCAAACCATGGTTTGCTAGGCCGTTTTGGATTTGCGGAGGTTAGGGGTACAGCTTTCCTGGCTATACTAAGTAGCTTGCTAGCAAAGGTATCAGCTGGGTTCTGTTCATCGAGGATATTTTCTGTAATATCCTCTGAGCATCTTTTTTGGAATTGTTCCCAATCGGCCTTATTCAGTTTCCACCGCTGAGGTCGTCCCAATGAGGGGAGATTGTTAGCAATGATGATTGGGAAGTGATCACTTCCCCGTAGATCATTGCTAACTGACCATTTAAAGTCGTCCAGAAGTCCAGGGACGCATACGGTGAGGTCAATGCATGTGAGAGATCCAGTTCCTGGGTGCAAGTAGGTCGGTGATGCATCATTAAGTATGCATAAATCATGTTGGAGGAAGATATCCTCCAGCATACGGCCTCTTGTGTCGGTATTGTTGGATCCCCACATGGTGTTATGGGCATTGAAATCCCGAAGGATTATCTAAGGCCGGGGGAGTTGTTTCAATAGGTCCTCCATGTCTGTTTGGTTTAATGGAGCGCCTGGTGGTAGATACAGGCTGCAGCAAGTGATAACCTTGTGAAGGTTTATCCTAGCTGCTACGGCCTGTAGTGTGGTCTGTAGTTCTACCCTCTCATTGGGGATGCTATCCTTCACAAGGATACAGACTCCACCTGATGCTCTCTCTGCATCCTCAACATTCTTGCTGTAAGCACTGTAGCTTCGGAAGCTGATGCTATCTTTCAGAAATGTTTCCTGTAGGCAGACAGCTACAGGAGTCTCAGAGTCCATCAGTAGCTGCATTTCCTCATAATTGGCCTTGAGGCCTCTGCAATTCCACTGTACAATTCTGGAATCCATGGCTTATTCTAGATGACCTACTTGGAGCTATTTGGCTTTGGGAGGCCCCCGGAGGGGTTTCCCTTAATTCCAGTGACCTTGGTAATTTTATTCTTGGGTTTGGATGGAGAGGAGGACAACCCCCTTTTGGGGGAAGTCTTTCTCTCTGGAGAGGGGAGATCCCTTTGGTTAGAGCGGAGGTTATTTCCTCCTCGCTCACCTCGGGCATCCTCTCCGCTTTGATTTCTCCCCTTAGGGAGTTGGTCAACCTCTAATTCGGTAGAGGTTGGGGTGTCTGACTGGTTTCTCTGAGGAGAACCTGTGTCAGACATGATGTCTCCGGGTTCTCCCGGAGTATTGGTTTTGACTAGCTGTTCAGTCTCCATGCTCTCATCAGCGAGCACAGAGAACCTGTTCTTTAGCATGACAACAGGGCTTTCTTGTTTCTTCAGAGGTGTGTTCTTTGGCGGTGTTTTCTTCTGAGTTGGAGAAGGAGGAGGGGGTGATGGGGTCAATGTGTCCGTCTGTGTGGCTATGGATCTTCCTATCTTAGCAACAGCCTGGGCATAGGTCTTTATCAAGCCGAATTGGCCCTTGGCTAGGGCCAATACAGCCGATTTCGCCTGACTGAAGGTACATCCATTTCTTGCATTGTACTCCTGCACGGCAACCTCTTGTTTCCACACAGGGCAGTCCTTGGAGTAGGCTGAGTGGCCAGCGTGACAGTTTGGGCATTTGAACTGGGCTAGGCAGCCCTTGTCCTCATGACCTTCTCCAGCACATCTGGCACACACAGTGTTCCTCTTGCAGACTGCCGCGCCGTGTCCATAACCCTGGCACTTGAAGCACCTCATGGGGTTAGGTATGTAGGGCCTCACTGGAACTCGTAGGTATGCTGCCTTCACATACTCTGGCGGTGTCCTAGTTCCAAATGTGAGGATAATAGTGGCGGTTTTGACCTCCTCACCATCCTTGCGCCTGGTAATGCGCCGGGCATGGGTGACTCCTTCAATGCCCTCCACTACTTCCTTCTCGGAACATTCCAGTAGGTCCCTAGAGCTGATTACACCTCTGCTGGTGTTCAGACTCTTGTGTGGCATGACTTCCACTTGGAGATCACAGAGTCTTCTGCATCTTAAAAGCCCATCAGAGTGTATCTTGCTATCAACTTCTACTAGAAGTTCCAAAGACTTGTGTAGCTTAGACACACTCTTGGGTTCTCCCACTACTGACTTAAGTCCCTTGTAGATGACAAAAGGGCTCATCTTTGTCAGACTTTTCCCCTCCTCTGTACACCTAACCACCAGAAATGATGGCCAGGTAGCACAGCTTTTTGTGGCCTCCTCCTTTCTATCCTCCATGCGGCGTCTCTTGCCCAGACATAGGTCTGGGTCAAGTAGTTTTTTTGAAGTTTTTTTTTCCATAGGTGTTATTTATTAGTTCGGCACATGTGCTCCCCACCCGCCATCGAGTCCAACAAGGGGACGGGCCATTCGGAAGTCCAGAATGAGCCCGCCAGGGCTACACATGTGCTATACTCAGTCAGCTACTGCATCGGACATGTGCCCGATACAGCAGCTCCCTGATTGACCCTCCAGCCACCGCCCTCCAGCATAGGTCGAAGACCTATGCTGGTAGCATGGCATGACCAGCCGGTTGACCCAGAGCGGGCTATCTGGGCCTCAGGTCTAGGGGAACTTGGAGCCAAAGTATTGTGTTGTGGTGGTTTATCCTCAGATAGCCACCACTCAAACACCAGGATTTCTTTATCCCCCCTTACCCGTCGCAGTCCACGGCAAACGGACTGGTCTAGGACGTAGTGAGATATTTAGAGATAAGGAGACAGAGTGATGATCAATGAAGGCAGACTGAGGAAAGGAGGAGGCAGACACAATGATAGAAAAGAAGTAGAGCACTTTTGAGCTCCAAAAGTGCTAAGGAAAGAGGAGCGCAGTTTAACGTCATGCCTCGGGACGTCTCTCAAAAGATGTTCCCTACTTCCACTTCACCTTGGCCTTTGATCATTACATCACGCTAAATGCGCAGGATAATATTGACATCCCAACAACAAACAGCAACAATATAACTAAATACAAACCCCGCATTACAATATATCAACAAGTATGAAGAAAGCAGGGCGTACACTATAAACTCTAAAATATCATGTCCAAAACATCAAAAATAATATAAATAATTATATGTATATATTAGATAAAATCAGTGCTTAAAGGCAATACACTAAGAACACAATTACACAATGACTAAGAAAAAAACATTTAATTGTGGATGAAATGACCGCAGATGAAGTGACCAAAATGAAATTACCGGGCATGAAGTGACCGAGGATGACTGAAATGACCGGTCACCAAACTTTCAATTATGCAAATAAAGCGCTTCAATGTTTATATTTTTCTTAGACGATTGAAGTTTCTTAGTTCAGTTTAAAAAAAAAACAACAACAGGTATTCATCAGGATTGAAAAATAATTTTATGATCCACTGGTCAGACAAAATCACAAATGAGGAACTTTATAAATAAAACAGCAGCTCATTGAAGTAAAGATACTTCAAACATGCTGGCGATGGATAGGCCACATCCTTTGTGTCGTGCGCGCGTGAAGTTTTCTTTGCATTTAATATTGGTGTTTTAGCGTATAGGAAGTAGTTTCTTTTAAATGCGTTTTGTTGTCTAGAATATTGTGTATGTGTGTGTTTACGTCATCCTTAGTTTCCGCAAGAGAGAGAGAGCTGCTTTTGTGAGCTGGGTAGCTGCTTTTGTTGGTTCCCCTTGTAAGGGTACGTAAGTACATAGTTTTATTAAGTAAGCTGATCTTTCGGTACGGGTGTCGCTATTGAAAAGTTCTTTCGTGTAGCGGCATCGCTAGATCTAGGTTTTCTTTTCGTTTCAGGGTGTTAGGCTTTGGGCTATGGGAAAGTGTGTCGTCTTTCCACCCTTGGAGTTGTGTAGTAACTATCAGTGTTGAGGTGTAGGGAGTTGAGATTCTGTTGGGCGCCGAGATGGAGTGTAAGCGTGAAGGTGTGTTTCGGAAACTTGTTAGTGTGATACTAGACTAATTATTGATGAAATGCTAACTTCAATGATATTGATGTACATGTAAATATGTTTGAAAATTACAATTAAGTATGACTAAATATTGTTCCTATTGACAACTGTTTTTATTCACTAAATGTTCAGTTGAATAACTGTTATTCAATGTTTGTATTTTACATGCTATTACCTTTAGGTTCTTTTGTTACTTTACGATGTTCAGCTTCACCTGCTAAATATGATAGCACATAGTCAGTTTCTGATCGAGATTTACTCCAAGGTACTTGGGCTTTTTATTTCATTTCAGAAACTTGCCATCCATTCGCAGCTCGACAGGTTCCTTCAATATATCACGGCCCAGCGTAAACCATGAGTAAACCGACTTCGAGTGGTTTACCTCAAGGCTCCACATTCTGGCGTAGCAGGATAAAGTTGTTAATGTCTGCTGGAGAGTGCCAATAAGCTGTTGGCGATCCCTCCCTGACTCCCACAATACGATATCATCTGCAAACAACAGCTTCTGACATTGCAAAAGGGCCGGCAAGTCGTTGATATAGACCAAAAAAAGCGTACAGCTGAGTGCCGATCCCTGCAGCACCCCCTGCTCGAGTGGAAGTTTCCTCGACAAGTGCTATAAACAGGAGTCTGTGCCGTTCTTTCCGTGAGGAAATTTTGGATCCACTTAAGCATATATGAACCGACACCTAAGTTCATCAGTTTCAAAAACAAACCGGGCCTCCATAACCTGTCGTAGGCCTGCTTGAGATCGATAAATACCGCTAGCGTCGACTGACCAGGTCGATTTGTGTTGCCCCACTGGAAGCCATCCACCACTTTCTGACTGAATAACGTTACTCGATCGATCGCATTTCGTTGCCTCCTGAACCCGCCCTGTTCAGGAGCAATGAGACCCTCGTTTCTAGAAACCATGTAAGCCTTCTGCTGACCATGCGTTCGGCCGCCTTCCAGACGTTGGACGTCAACGAAACGGGTCGGTAACTTTCTGCACGATCTGGGACCTTCCCCTTTTTGAGCAGGGGAACAATCGTTGCCACGCGCCAAGCCTTAGGGAAATCCCCCTTATTCCAAGTACGATTGATAAAATCCAACAGTTTTCTTCTGCCAATAGGACCGAGATGTTTCAGCATTTCGTTGCTGATCCTATCTGGCCCCAGTGCCTTGCGCAACTTGCACTTCCGAAGTGCAATATCTAGCTCTCCGTAGGTAAAAGAGTTAGTGAATGTGCTCGTCTCGTCCTCACCATAGACGTAACTGCGTTTCGCTTTGGCCTTCCTGATGCCGTCTAGAGCTTTCGACACTTCGCTCCTCTCACCCGTCCTAGAGATGGCCGCAAAAGCATGGTTTAGAGCGTCCGACCATTTAGTGTCAGTGACCACCAAGCCTTAAGCCGTTTGCAGGGGCGCAGCTGCTTTTGGTTCTTTCGCCCTGGTTAGGTTGTTGAGAAGTTTCCATGCCTGTCGTCCGTCCGCAAGATCCAGGTTAGCACATTTGTCACAGCCTGGTTTTGTTATAGGCGTGATGACGCGAATGTCTCTGTGTTGTAGATACCTCTACAATGTTCTTTGCTGATAACTAATTACTTCCACTCGCGCACTAGATTTGCTAGTGCGTGAGAACATTAACATGCTGAACTCTTTGACCACAATATTTATAATAATTAATAGACTCACTTGTAGCAGACATGGTTTTTATTCACATTAAATATATAAATATAAAGATATTGGCAACTTCAGCCATCACAAAATACATCCAAGAAAATTAGTCCTGAATACAAATCAATTCAATGACACTCTACTTGTACATTAATATCCAAAACACTCCTCTCTTTACGAGAGTCTAAAAATCAACTGACTTGTTCACCTCGTATTCAGCTTCCGACCAAAAAACAAAATCTCGTGCGAATCATGCACGGAATGGTTCAGTGATTACTAGTCACAAAATATTACAGGGGTTCTAAAACTGACGTGACAACATGTCTTGACCCATTTCTGTCTCGTACCCTCCCCAATGGCTTCCTTTAAGCTTGTTGTAAGCTCTTCTGGTTTCATCGGTTTTTCGACGACTGTACTGCCTACGTGCAGCCCGCCTTAGTCGGATAAGGCGTGCCAAAGCGAGAGACCAAAAGTGCCTAAACTTGCTCCCCCCGTAGGTCCTCGGGATAGCTTTTCGAGCAGCACCTAAGATGGCTTTGACAAAGAGTCCGTAAGTCCGGTTAATGCAATCTGCTTGGATATCCAATCCGTTCAGAGCTACATCCGATGCACTCCTGAACAGATCCCAGTTAGCACGATTATACACCCATTTTGGTTCTGTGTATGGGATACTCACGTTGAGCTTTTCGAGTTCGATTGTGAACAAGACCGGCAGATGATCGCTACTGGCGTCGTTGAGCACGTCCACTCTCGACTGTGACCTTAAATCAGTTGACACCAGTGACAAATCTGGTCGCGACATGCCCCAATGCCCGGTGTCCAGAAAGGTAAAAAAAAATATAGAATCTACATTTTGTAAAATTAATACAACCTCAACATCCCTAATAATAGGCAGCAATTACAGACCACCAAATTCTAGTTTAGAATACATGCAGGAACTATGTAATCGGATTACTACACTTAAAGAGACAAATAAAAATGCAGTTTTTTGGATTATGGGTAATTTCAACCTACCTGATATAAATTGGAAAACACTAACCATAGATAAACACCAAAACCTTAAGGACATAAATGAGCATTTCATAGAAACTTTACACAACCTAAGTTTAGATCAAATCATTAAAAAGCCAACTAGATTAAACAACACATTAGATCTCTTCTTAACCAACAGACCTGGATTAGTAGTTGATTATGATATTATCCCTGGTCTATCAGACCATGAGATCATAAAATTACACAGTCAGATAAAAGCAGTAGCCAATACAAAACCCAAAAGAAAAAATCTTACTCTGGAATAAATGTAACCTAACACAACTACACCAAGCTGCATTAAACTTTCAACAAACATTCTTATTAGAAAAAGACATTAACCAACCAGTCGATGACCTCTGGAAGTTCATTAAAAACCATCTTAATAGCATTATAGAAAATCATATAACAACTAAATACACATCAAACAAAATAAATAAATGCTGGTTTAATAATAGACTAAAGAAGTTTTGTAAACAGAAAGAAAACCTATATAGAAAATTTAAAGAAACCAAGGCAGAAAGAGTTTACAAAAAGTATCTAAAAATTAAACACCTAACCCAAAAAGTAAGCAGACGCTGCAGAGTGAATACATAAACAATGTAATATCTAAAGATAACAACAAAAACCTATGGTCATACATTAAGTCTAAGAAAATGGAAACAACAGGCATAGCGCCATTAAAAGATAAACATAACATAATACATAATGATAATGAAACTAAAGCAAACGTGTTATGATAAATGAAAAACTGTCATGGAATCCACATATTGATGAAACTATAATAAAATCCAACAAAGCATTAGGGTTTATTAAAAGAAATTTCTATAAATCAAATAAGAACATAAAACTAAAATGTTATTTAACCTTGGTTAGGCCAATAATAGAATATGCATCCACCGTTTGGGACCCCTCAACTCAAGAAAACATTAAGAAACTGGAACAAACACAAAATAGAGCAGTGAGATTCATAACAAACGAATATTCACATTTGACTAGAGTAACACCATTGGTAAAATCACTAAATTTAGGAAGCCTTCAGGACAGAAGACCCAAAAGTAAAGTAGCAATTATACATAAAACACTGAACCATAATCTTCAAATACAAAAACAAAATCTAATAAAATACTCTGAAAAACACAAAAATAAAGGCACATTCCTCTTTCCAAAAGCTAGGACAAATGTGTACAAATACTCCTTCTTCCCTAGTGCTATTAGAGCATGGAATGGGTTTCCTGAGCTAGCCAGAAAAACCAGTGACTTGGCAGAATTTAAGACATTGGTTAATATGCATGACTAAATGCATGACGCGTAGGACGTAATCATCTTCTTTTTTGAAGTAACGTCTGTATTATATAAGATAAGATAAGGTAGTTGGGATGTCTTTGCCCTGCAAAGCAACCAGGTTTGTTTCGTCACACATCTAAAGTAGTCGGCGTTAAAATCACCTGCAACGCCTTCTACCAAACGGCTCACGCAGTTTGAATTGCAACTCACTTAGGTGGATTGTAGAGGTTTACGCATGTGATCGCTGACCATATTTGTACACCTCCACGGTCAAAGTGTCAGTCCCACCGGGTCCCGCAGGGGCGCTGGATTCCTTTACTCGGGCCGTAAGCGTATTTCGTACGAACGTTACTAATAACTGGCACCACGAGCAGGAACATCGGTAAGCTGCGAAGCCGTAAAGAAGAGTAGGCCCCTCGTCTGAGTGTAGAGTCTCTTGACACAGTAGGACATCTGCCTCGTATTGCTCTGCTATCGTATAGACCTCAATCCGTTTCAGTGAGAACTGCCGATTCAGTTTGAGGTGGATAATACGTAGCTGCTTGCTTCGGTCGTAACCGGGTGGGAGTGCACCACTCTCCCTCGTCTTGCCTCCTGGTGCGTTCACCTTTCGGGTTTTGATGAATGAGGGTGTACCACGTCCTCTAGCATTGCCTCCTGGTACGATCACATTTCGGGTTTTCGTGGGGGGCACAACATCCCCGTTTGTGCGTGAAGCCATCGTGGCACTCTGGGACAGTGGGCTGGGCCCGGGCGTTGCGCCCGAGGGATGCTGGCCACCTGACTCACATCCTAAAGTATTGTCGGTCTTTAGGGGGGGCACGACTCCCCCGTATGTGCTTGAGGCCATCGTGGCGCTCTGTGATAGTGGGCTGGGCTCGGGCGTCGCACCCGAGGGATGCTGGCCACCTGACTCACATCCTGAGGAAACCGTTTCCTCCCGTGTTAACTTGTCCGATAGTAGCACATTTTTCGACCACAAACCTATCGTTGCCGTTGTGTGGTCAGAACCTGTTTGACCGGTAATGCTCGTAACCGCGTTTTCGATTATTGACTTTTGCATAGATAGAGAGAAATTTGCTCCGGGGGGGGGGGCGGACTGGTTGCATGTAAGACACATAGGCTGTCCCCATCGTTAAGACAGTAGCTGAATGTCTTGGACTGGTGTACACGACCGCTGAACCTATTGTCGGCACTGCGAGCTTTCCCTCGAGAGAGGGGAAATTTTGGAGACCGTCTTTTTCAACGTTCGTTAACAATGCCGTCGGCGTGGCGGCTTAGTGCGATGCCAGTGTCTCCGAAAATTCTGGCCCCGAGGTCTCCCAACGTTTGTGGCGCGCCGTATCGTAGCACGCTAGACTTCGATCTTGTCATCCCCGTACTCAGCCTTGTGAGCCGAATACAGTGACTACTAAGTTAACCATGCTCCCCCACTTGGTGTGTGGCTGTTTTAATTTTACATTAATTACCTGACCTTTAAAACCGATAATCAAAAACCAGTTCCACTTAGCCACACCCACATGGGGTGTTCACGCGACAACAACGATGAGGTGGGATCTGGAATTGCCGCGGGGACTGGACAAGATTCTACTTATACTTTAGACAAAGAACAGAGAGGAATGGAAGAAGATGATTGAAAGATCATGTGTGGTGCACAAACGGTTCAACAGACTAAGGAATAAGTGACAGTTAAGGTGATTATCTTCTTTCATTCTTGTTTCTTGAACTCAGTATTAAAAATTGTTTGGATTCACTGATCAAATAAACCGAGCTGAGTTAAAATAAACCAAAACAACTGTATCCTAGATAAAGAACAATGTAAGTAAAATATTGTTGCCAAGAGACGTTTTCAAGTCAAAATGTACCCACTCATTGTCTACACTACACTTTTAGTCGTAGTCGGGTCGACCAGTGCTCTCTACGACGCTGCCAGGTTCAAACCTTCGCAACAGAGTTCGACCTTTGAAGATTTTTACGCGTATCTAGGAAACGATGGAGACAACGACGCTAACGTATATCACAAACATTGTCAGCATACAGAGTACCAGTATGCTCCATGGTGGATAGTGGACCTGCTGGGTCAGTTTGAGATTGAACAAATTAGATTAACTAACAGGTAGTATTGTTTAAATACTTTTTGTTTGTTTGTAGTCAACCTGAATTTCCATTCGTTTGGACCAAAAAAAAATCTTATCTTATTATTTCGAAGCGAATATACTTTAAATATAAAATGTTTTAGTTTAAAAATGTATTTAGTGCTACATTTTGAGATTTTAAAAATGCGTCTGGTCTCTCTTTTTTTTTTTGTAAAGCTGGAGGATTTACAAAAACCAATTTGAAAATAACTGCACAGTTGATTTGAAATCAGCAGCTCTTTGTAAAAGTGTGTCTTCTAGGACCAGTCTATTTTTTTCGGGCCTCTGCAGTCTGCAGGTTTAGAAAGTAGTCAGCATCTCTGGAGATACTTCTGAAAGGCACGTAACAATGTCCACTTCCGGAACATTGTTCATGCTGATGTGCAATGTTCGGAGGTGAAGCAGTGTTCGTAGATCATGTCGCGATAGCTTGTAATATGTTTTTTTCCCTGAATGTTGGGTAAGAGTTTGGTCCATTTTTTAAAAATTATACTACTTCATTTCACATTCTTTATCTCTTACGTGAAAGATGTACTTTTGAGCTGCCTGTTGGTTCTCTCCCATATTAGAACTTTATCTCAGCGTTTTCATTTTCCCATCTTTAAATATGTGCAGATATTCATAGCATCAATATTTTTATCTATTATTCTTAAGGTTTATATGAACTCTCTTAAGTTGTTCAATAAAGAAGTTGTTAAAATACTTATAAAGTATCGTTGAAGAGAACAATTTGCTATTTGTGATAGTGGAACGCTTATCATCAAATGAACTAAAAATCTTGGCATTCGCAATTACTGAAAACTTGTTGCCCTCACAGCTGTCCCACCCCGACATCTTCATGAAGCGTATGTGTCGGAAGGAACGGCATGTATCCGATACAGTTTTTGACCAGCGGACTCGTGTAACGATGTGTGCTGCGACCTGCTAATAGGTCACATGCCCTTGATTTTTTCACAGGGTTGACCTCTAAACTTTTCCAATGTTTGCAGCAGAGGTTTGTATTAAGACGTTAAGCCTCAGATGAATGCTAGTGGTGGTAGCATAGTTTTAGGTAGTACAGTATCCATTACCAATCTCAACAACATCTATACAAAGCTTAATCTTTAATAAGATACGAAAACGAATCTCTATAGATGCAGTAAGCGTAGCAAGGTCCCCTGTGGGTTCCTGCTCCAGAATATGATGGAGGGTCCTTTCCCCCCCCCCGTCCACTTCAACCAACAATACATTGATTTATCATCGTTAAAGTTTAATACTTCTACCCTTGATTCTATAAAATAATAATAATAATAATAATAATCTTTATTGTCCGTATGGAAATTTGTCTTACATATAGTGCATTACACCAATGGTTATCTTTCATTGGCCCAAAAGCCAATACCTATGTTTGTGTTACACTTGGGCTCAGTGAGCTTCTTCACTTGATGGATCTTTCGCCACTGATTGTGTCGTAGTTCATTAGCTGTGTTTAATGTATACCTACCTTATGATCTCCGAGTTGTTAGTAAAAGAAAAAGTAAAGTTTTCCCTTTCAGATTTTGCTAACTATGGGACAGATTATGTTAAGGTCATCTGTTTCTATGGCCAACGGTTAACAAGCAGGGTGTTATGTGGCCAGCACAATGACCAACCGCCTTTACCGCCCGAAAAATCCCGAAATTCAATATCCAGGTCTTCAACGAGATTTGAACCCACGACCCCAGGTTCGGGAGCCGTGCGCTTAACCACTCAGCCACCTCACTGTTACTTACTTAATAAATGTGCTGATTATAAGTTTCATTGTAACTGACGCAATCTAGTTTCCATGGAGAACTTAAACATTAAAGCTAGCCAATGGCTTTTTTCCTTCTCATATCTCAAAACTAAAGTGGTTTTTTTTAATGCTATAAATGTCTAAATCTTAAATTATATATTAAAAAAAATATTTCTACATCATAGAGGGGATGACTACAGTTGCGCCATAAGGTTGAGAAACTTTACTTTTGATGTATTTGATGAAGATCCAAGAAAAGTTGCCAACTTTCCAAGTATAACTGGTAACATCTGTTACTATCAAATTGACCCACTAGGAACAGGAACATATCTGTTTAACTGCACCACCTCAGTCATTGGAAGATACGTACGTCTTGGAATGAGGTATGTTTTAAACCTGTTTTCTGTGATAATTGTTGTTTGCTTTGTTTGTGGAACTTAAAGAAAAATTACTGTTTATCAATTGTTAATCATTACAAAATAGTATACTTTACTTTTGTATTACACATTCAAACAAACAAATAATAACAATATACGTAAGGAAACAGCTAGTAGAAGATCAACTATAGCACGCGGCTTTAATCGCTTTCTAATTGGGAAAATATGCTGGTCGAAACTGGGTGTACAAAGTTATGCGAAACACTGTATTCATCCTTAAACTTCGGAACCAAAGACACTGCCATTATGACTTAGTTACAAATGAAGGGATGATCATTCTAGTCAGCTCCGTCGAGTAAACTCTAAACCAGCAATTATTTCACTAGCAATACAAAAACGATCTTTCCATTGCTTAGGCCAACCTATTATTAAAGTTTCTTTTATTTGGTTACGTAACAATCTCCTTCACATACCTTACTATCTATAGGGCAGAATTGTCATCTCATCATAGAGCATTGTTGAGTGAGACCAATGTCCTTAGACAGTAGGTTTTTTTTTGTCCAAAACATGTTTTGTGCGTTTTTAAAACCCTTTAAAAATATTTAATGTCTCAATGAAAGAGAAAATAATGTAAACAATGAAAGTCAATTTCTTTCCGTACAGTCGAAGGTTGGTTTAATTTATTTGCGTTACATGCCAACCATGTAAAGAATTTGACCTTTGTTGTGTGGAGGGAGAGTGGCCCTTGAAGGACTGCAGGCACGACATGGCCTAAATTGTGCCGATGTGCCCAAAACCACAAAACCACAAACAAACCTATTTTTAATCGACGAATCTTCCAGTTTCTCAAAAAAAAAAGTTCCAAAACAAAAAGATGAAAGGTGCACTTATTTTCGGTATGGTTTATATTTTATTTACATTTTTTATAATTAGATTCAAACAGAAATGAATTTGCGGGCAAAAAAATTAACAAGATGTTGCCTGTGTATCATACTCACAAGGTGAATAGTGGATAGTTCTGGATTTTCTTAATTCTTTATAACTTATGAAGCCGTTGTAGCGACCAACCACTTATGGTACCATATGTTGGTATCACAACCATTAATTAATGGATGTCAGATGTCAAGATCTATGAAGATGCAATGACAGATGTCACGTTGAAGATTATCTTGATCTACATCACACTAACAATGATCGTGATTGCCGAGGATCTTGAAATCTTCTTTTAATAAGATGATCGTATAGAAGTAGCTAGATCTAGTTGATAATACGATCATTCAAAATGTTGCCAGTTGATCATCTAGAAGTTGTCAATCGCTAAGTCGATCTAAGTATGTTACTTTATTCAATGAAGAAACTTCTCTTCGTCTAAAACAATTACTTTAATTCAGAACTTGAAAAAGCTATTCACAAATAATTACAATGGTTAAATGTACTTGAATAAAATGATAGATCTACACAATAATAAAATTGAGTTATAATATAAAACTCTAGTACATGTTGTCATTAACCCGTTCCATACAAGACTGACTAAAAAACTAAAAACCTTTCTCTGGGTGCAGCGCCATCACGTGTCCAACGCAGCTCGTTGCAATGCCAACCAATAAATGCAGCTAAGTTTACAATAATTAACATATCTCCGCGTGAGGAATTTCCCGAGGTCGTTGACGAGCTAAATATAGATACTGTGTACGTGACATATTACCCCCCGCTTTTTTAAGCATTTGTATGGTAATAGAAATGCGTATAAAATAATACATGAAAAATTATAATGACATTACAACTCATTTGGTTAGTACTAATTAGAAAATTTGTACATAAAAAAATATATTGCATATGAAAAATTGAAATAGAAAAAATAATGGTGATAGTACATGACAATCTTCTGAATAATGACACTAAATGTATTACAAATCTCAATATGTGTGAAGCAATGAACAATTTTATTTATATGTCATGTATCTGTACCATTATAATAGGATATATGCAATAATATTATACCTGAAATAATGTCATATGTAAAGATGCTGAAACATAATAAACAAAGTAATTGATTAAATATTTCTTGGATGAGTGACCTTTCTCAATGGGTTGCTTGGTGCTGAAACAAATGTAACATAATCTGATATAGAACACCTGTGGAAAAAATGAGTAGACAACTTAATTAATTGATTAAGTACAATTCAATATCGTTCTTCCTTGACGAGTATGAATGACAATGGATCAAGTGACACTAAATATGCTACAGTACATATGTATAATGTAAGTGTAAAGTTCGGAACCCTTCTGAGTTGCTGTCATGGTTGTGCATGTCCGTTTTCTAAACTTGAAGAAAATGTCTTTCAGTTTATGAAGCTGTAGTCTCCATGTCATATTGATCACACAGATAATGTCTGATTGAACCGCGTTTGAGTTTGGTGAAAATAAGAACTGTCCGAAACCAAAACTCAATTTTCTGGTTGATGAACGTTGACGCTGTAGAGCAATGGTAGCAGAATGCTTTGCGTTAGAATGTTCAAAAGAGCAATGACTGAACAGGTCTGAGTTCAATCGATCCATAAAGCTATGTTGAAGAAGTTCATTTTTTCCTTTCTGAAGAAAATTTGCCCTTTGAGTGGATGGAGGATGAAACTTGGTGATGTCAATGTTGTTGCTTTCTGAGTTTCTTTCCAATTGCAGTACTGGAAATGTTTCAGAAACACTAGTAAATAATTCATCATGGTCTGTAAACACTTTAATGTTCTTCACTTTCTGTAGTGCTATGTCATCCAGAGTGATGACCTTGGGAGTGTCAATTAGGTTTGATGCTGGTAATGAAACATCTATCTCAGGAATGGGTGTTGATGAAGTTTCTTCTTCTTCAGTGATAGTTGCTAAGCTTGTAAAATGTTCAACTTCTGCTTTGATGTCTTCATTATCTGTTTCATTTTAATGTTCAAACATATGAACATGAAATACTTTGGTAGCCTTGTTGACATTGATTTCATAAAGCAGGTCTGAAATCTTTCTGGTGATGTAAAAAGGACCTTGCCATTTGTAGAACAGCTTGTTTCTCAAATCTGGTAACAGTAAATTGATTTTATCTCCTTGAGCAAACTGTCTTGATTTTATGTGTTCATGTACTATTCTTTGACTTTCAAAGTTCATGGTTGTAATGGCTTCTTTAATTGACTCACAGTCTTTCAAATGAGGAATACTTGTATGAGTGGTAGAGTCAGATTGAATAGTTTTTCTTTTGTCTGGTATAGCCAAAGTTGATTGAATAAAAGTTTCTTTGTTATCTGCTTCTGGTTCATGAGACTTGTCTTGGTTGTAGCAGGAATTTTCAATGCATGCCATAGTATTGGTAGATAATGATGCAGATGCAGTCTTGTTGAAGTCTTGATGTATGAAGTTATCATCAGTGTTTAGGGATGGGCATGTACTTGGTATGGGTGGACATGTAGTATCAGGTAGGGATGGACATGTAGTAACAGGTAGGGATGGACATATAGTAGGCAGTGATGTCCCTGTAGATTTACTTGAGTCATGATGTATAGATTCATTGCTGTCGGTTTGAAGTCTGGTTCATTCTTTGTTTTGATTGATTTAGATTGCTTTTGACTTTGCTTCTTTTTAAGATTGTCTCTTTTACAATCTGGACAATTGTTAACACATTTCTTGACATCTTTGGTCATGCTAGGCCAATAATATTCTTTGGCAATTCTCTTCTTAGTACTTGTTACACTCATATGTTTGGTGTAATGAAACTCATGCTTTGCTTCAATTATTTGTTTTCTGTACTTCTCTGGTACATATATTTGTTTAATTACATTGCATTTGTGGAAAGAAGTTTTCTTGAGAAATTCATCTTCAAAATATGCCTCAAGATATCCCAATGGAGCTTCCTGGTATATTCTTGTTAATGTTGCATCATTCTTTTGTTCAACTTTGAATTCGGTATTTTTCAATTCTAATAATTCTCATTTTAGTTCGTCTTACCGTTTTCTGTCAAGTTCAATGTATTGTAAAACTGTTCTATGTTCATTTGTATCTTCTTGTACAATAGTTAGATTTATATATTCTTTTATTTCTTCTTGTATCATGTAACATGTATCTTTCATGTCTTGTGACTTTGTGTCTTCATTTTTCTTTTCTACTTCTTCTGTATCATTTGAGACGTCGTCTAAATCTTCTTCTGATTCAATTCTCATTACTCTTGCTTGGTGAAAATATTCCATAATATTGCATAGTCTCATTCTTTCGTCATGATCTGCTATGTTGCGATGAATTGCGTCTATTTGAGATTGATAACCTTTCAATTCTTCTTCCAACTTGTGTAGTTTTTGTTTTTCAAATTCGAGTTTTGCTCTTTCATATTGTCTTTGTTTTTCTGCTTTTTCTCTATCTGCTTGACGTTTCTTTGTTTCATATTCTCTTTGTCTTTCTGCTTCTTCTCTATCTGCTTGACGTTTCTTTGTTTCATATTCTCTTTGTCTTTCTTCTTCTTGTCTATCTGCTTGACGTTTCTTTGTTTCATATTCTCTTTGTCTTTATTTTTCTTGTCTTCGTTTTTCTTCTTTATGGCTTTGTTTTTCTTCTTCTTGATCTATTTGACGATCTACCCAGGGCAGTATTTCATGTGGCGGTAATGCCAATGACCCCGCTGTGTCAAGCAATTCCAACAATCTTTGTATTCTTGTCTTTGTAGACATGTTGAAAAAAATATACCAACTTGGAATGTACAAATATAATACCGTTTGGAATATAACAATGATAGTTATGCCGTAACTGGCTATGAAATAGAACTTTGTTTTACAGTAGAAGTACTACTGAAGTCATTGTAGGAAGTGTAGATTTATTCAACCGTATCAGGTTAATAAAATATTGCTGAGCCGTACAAGGCTATGAATTTTCTCTCTTGACATTGTAGATCTAGTAGAACTTGTAGTATTAAAGTCGTCGTTGTGTACGATTGACTTGATATCAAATAGTAGAAAAATGTCTACTTGATAGATTATAGTGCCAGGTAATTGCTACTGGGCTTATCTATAATACTAATGCCAGTTAAATGATACTGGGCTTATCTACTGTGTCAGTTAAATAATACTGGGCTTATGTTATGCCAGCTAAATATTACTGGGCTTATGTATCGTGCCAGTTAAATAATATTGGTCTTAATGCCAATGCCAATACAAAATAATAATATTAGATCTCGAGAGTCATAGTAAAAACTCGATCGTAGATCTATATCTATGATAAGATAAAATATCGATAACCAAACTGACCTTTGAACACAGTAGAACTATTCTCAAGTTGAAGAAAATCGAAGTTTTGTAATTGACGAAGTTTTGAAAATTTGTCCTTAGATTTTGAAAAAAAGTTTGTTTTTTTGATGATCTTTTTGATGATCTTTTGATGATCTTTATCGAAAGTCGGAGGTGCCAGATATCACAACCATCAATTAATGGATGTCAGATGTCAAGATCTATTAAGATGCAATGACAGATGTCACGTTGAAGATTATCTTGATCTACATCACACTAACAATGATCGTGATTGCCGAGGATCTTGAAATCTTCTTTTAATAAGATGATCGTATAGAAGTAGCTAGATCTAGTTGATAATACGATCATTCAAAATGTTGCCAGTTGATCATCTAGAAGTTGTCAATCG
Source organism: Biomphalaria sudanica (assembly GCA_036873155.1). Lineage (NCBI taxonomy): Eukaryota > Metazoa > Mollusca > Gastropoda > Planorbidae > Biomphalaria > Biomphalaria sudanica. The sequence continues at coordinate 42,842 of JAZGLO010005625.1, read as the reverse complement.
CTAAGTCGATCTAAGTATGTTACTTTATTCAATGAAGAAACTTCTCTTCGTCTAAAACAATTACTTTAATTCAGAACTTGAAAAAGCTATTCACAAATAATTACAATGGTTAAATGTACTTGAATAAAATGATAGATCTACACAATAATAAAATTGAGTTATAATATAAAACTCTAGTACATGTTGTCATTAACCCGTTCCATACAAGACTGACTAAAAAACTAAAAACCTTTCTCTGGGTGCAGCGCCATCACGTGTCCAACGCAGCTCGTTGCAATGCCAACCAATAAATGCAGCTAAGTTTACAATAATTAACATATCTCCGCGTGAGGAATTTCCCGAGGTCGTTGACGAGCTAAATATAGATACTGTGTACGTGACAGTTGGATTATGTTACATAATCATACCATTTTGAAAATTTTTTTTTTATCTATATATATAATTCTCTTCGTAGCTCAAGAGTTTTGACGAGAAGAAAAAGTAAAGGAAAGATCACTCTCTTATTTCTGCGGATAGTCACCTCACGAAAAAACAAGAGGGGGGGGAGGGAGAACAAGTATTCACAAAATAGTAAGGCCGGACCGTTGTAACCAAGAAAGATCACTCTTTTTTTTATTTCTACCTCACGTAAAAAAAAAAGGGGGGGGACAAGTATTTTTTTTACCCGTCGCTACGAATGGCTGCCTGGTCATGCCGCTTACGCGCTGGACTGTTGTTTGGATTGATCAAACCCTGCCCACTCTCATCCCCCTCGTCCTGCGGGAGGTTTGGACTAGGAGTAAACTATCTTCAATTCTGAAGGTACATCCGAAACATGTAAAACATTTTACAAGCAAACATTTTACAAACACTAAACAGCAGCACCGGACTTAACCATTGTGACCAAGAAGTCATGGAAAGGGAACAAGTGATCTAGTATGTGTATTTACAGGTCACTAAATAGCAGGGCGGGACTTATCATTTGTGGGGTCTTATGGGGCCGGATATGACCGGATAGTAAAATTTGATATTGGGCCGGGGCCGGAGCCGGCCCGGATACCTATGTGTCTTGTTAATGGCTTGTGTTGCTGAACATTTTACGAAACTGGAAAATAACATACATATATTGGTTCGTTTTATTTTTTTCCTTTTATATACCTTATTGTTTTAAACTCTGTTACTGATTGATTTATTCAACCTTAACAGTATTTCTAAAAATCTGTATAGCATAAGTGTGTATATGTGTATGTACGATGCCACAAACTGTAAAGGAAGTTTGTAGGAAGGTCAATGTAAATAATGTTAGTATATATTTAACTAGTTACTAATGTACATTTCATAAGTAAAGTGCAATCTGCTTTGTATAGTGGTCGGATGTATGTGTTCATGAGTTTCAGACCAACAACCTTATAAGATATACGTAGTGAGCCTACACATGTAGTTCTTCGTGTAGTGTGTATAGTTGTTTGTGTTAACCATCAAGCATTGTTTTTTCCTTGAGCATACGCACGCAATAGAGTTGGGTGTCAGTAAAAAAAGTCAAGGGTTGTAGTTTTTTTACACTCCAGCATATTGTTTCTTTGTTTGCTAGATCTAACTACGGTACTATTATTTAATTTATTTAATGTGTTTTTAAAATTTACTGTAAGGTTTTCCGTTATTTATGTGTAAAAGTTGTCCTAGCCTGATACACAGTGGCTAAGTACGCATCTTAAGTAAAAAAAAATTAATAACAAGGAGTTACAAATTATTAATAATATTATTATCAAATCAAGACACTTAACTGCAGGAGAAATATTCCAGTTAACACGTTAGAAAATATATTTAACCGTAATATTTATTGGCAGTGTAATATCCTTTGTTAACACGTTGTGTTTTTTATTCTGGCATTAAAAATGGTCAATGTCTATCAATAAAATGGGTGTCAAGGACCAAAGAAATAAAATAAAGAGTAGGGGTGTTTAGCTCTTTATTTAAAGATAGCCCTGGTCGTGTCTTCTACACAAAAATTAGTTACTGGCTTACTGTGCTATATAATCTCGCGGTTTGTGTTCTGTGTAGCTTAAGGTCACACGTTTAGGTGTATATTCTTTAGTCCAGCTTACTAATTGAGATTTATGTTCAAGTAACTCGGCACACTTGAAAAGGTGTGGCCTCTAGCCCAAACACGTGATTAAGATTTTTCTCCAAATAAGCAAACTCTTTGTCCGGATACCCGTGTAGATGTTTGGCTTGAAGTCCAGTCCACCCCCCTACCATCCCCAAATTAAGCTACTAAGTAAACAAACATAGTTCCCTCGTGTGACCTCTAGAGAGTGCTTACGTCCATTGTATCTGACTTGTGGTCACCTGTCAATCAATGAACTCAATGTGATGGTCTAAACAAATAAAAGGGGGAGGGAGTTGTTCATCTGGAATTATACCTAGTTACCTTAGAGGTGTGGCTCTTGTAGTCCAGCCCCCCCCCCCAAATAAAGATTAACTACTAAGTAAACACAGTCAGTTCCCACGAAAGGTGTGACCTCTAGAGAGTGTCAATACACTCAGTAAACCTACGTCCATCGCATTTAACTTGTGGTCACCTGCCTATAAAAAAAACTCTATGTGACGGACTAAACAAATAAAAGTGGTGGGAGTTGTTCATCTCTACCTCTGGAGATATACCCGCACAGCTAGACAGACGTCTGGTCAGCATGACGTAGTCAAGGAATGTAGCTTTCTAACATGTTAACTAACCTACTCAAAGGTCAAGACAAATTTAAAAAAAGTGTCAGCCATTGCTGCTTTGTATGTAAAGCGCATTTGTGATGTAAAGTTTCATTTCTATTTATATTAAGTTATTAACACGCCTTGTCTTTATAATAAACGATGTTGGGTGTATTTGCATTATGGCTCTATTTTTAAGCACATTATTTTTTTAATATAAACATTAATACATTCTACAACAGACATTAATGGAACGAGGTCCACTTTACGCATATTAAATAGGTGTATTTTTTACTATCCGGTTGACTATCCGGTAGTGATATCTAACCAGAGCCTAATAGCACCGGATTGTAAAAAATGCCGGATAATCGTCAGAAGCCGGAGCCGGAGCGACTATCCAGTGCACCCCTAATTATAACATATGTAGATAAAGTAAACTACAATTTAAAAAGCGTACTACCTATTTTGTTTACCAAATCATAAACGTTTTACGCCAGCAAGAACTTAAAGACATTATAACCACTGCATATGACTTCCGCATTTGAATTTAATTTGATTCTAAACTAATAAGATAACAAGGTTACAAAGACAGTTTGTGTGGAAACACAAGCTCAAAATCGGCACCCAAAGTGGTCCACCCAGGCAGGCTTCAATATTTTCAGAAAGAATATCAGAATGAAATTCTATCAAATGCAAATAACAGAAGAATGGAAAAAGAAGGTTGATGGTTCTTGTGTCGTACCCCAACGGCCCAGCAGACCAAGGCATATGTGAAAGTGAATGAAAAGTTTGATGTGAACCTGACCTTACTAATGTCATATAATGATTATCTAATTGATCTAATTGTTCTGTAAAGTGTCAATGCTTTATTCAAAGCCTTAGGAAATAGAACATTCTCCTTTTAGTACAGTGTTATAGTCAGTTGATTTATATTGATTTATATTGCTGACAAAGCTAATGTCCAGTTAAACTTTAAGTAAAAAGTATAAGTCCGTTGATTTATATTGCGACAATGCAAATGTCCAGTTATATTTTCGGTAAATAGTATTAGTCAGTTGATTTATATTGCAAACAAAGCTAATGTCCAGTAAAGCTTTCAGTAAATAGTAAAAGTCAGTTGATTTATATTGCGACAATGCAAATGTCCAGTTTTTGGTCACATTTAAAAATTTGTATCTTATCAATATATTTTTTTCTTTCAGAAACAATGAAAATTACCCAATCAATATTTGTGAAGTGGAAGTATTGGTCAGTAGCTCCAGATATGAAGAGATACCTCTAAAAAGAGTGAAGAACACAAAACTATTAGACACACCTTTGGTTCAACTGACTGTCAGAAACTTTATCTTATGTGCCAGGGAATGTTTATTCAGAAGGTCAATCTATTGCACAGCTGTCAACTGGGTCACAACTACAGGATCATGTCAACTGCTAAGTGTCAACCCTTATGTAAATTATGCAGCTAATCTTATATCTGATCAACTTACAGATTTTTATATACAAAGCAATTAATAGTGGACTGTTAATGAACGTAGGAGTTGATAACATGTAAAACTAAATTATGCATCATCATTCTTTTTATCAGTCTCTATCAACATATTCATTGTAAATGACAACACAGGAATCAATCAAAAAATTAACCAACTAGTCAATTAGTCGTAAATAGTTACTTTATTTTATATAGAAATTACTTAGCCAATGGTAGAGAAGCCTTAAATAGACAATTAGGTACATTGAGACTAACCATAGAAACAATCGGCGTTTCATCATGAAGGTTAGCAATTTAGCACCCCGTACCTTTTTGTAAAAAAATATTGTCAAAATGCAGCACCGAAACCTTATTATTGTTATTCTAGATCTATTTAAAATTAACTACATAATAGATATCCCCCCCCCGAATTGATGCAATTTCACTCCATTTAAGCTTTGTTTTCAATAAAATACTTTTATATTTTTCTTGTTTTACTTATGTGTAGACTGTATGTGTGACGTTTAAATGCAATCAGAGATACTGAACTTGTGTATCCTGGTCAAGTTACAGGTCAAGCTAGAGCTATTTGGGGATAATCAAAACGTCAAGAACTCTTGAAAAATATTTTTAAAGAAATAAGCGGTTCACAGAAAAAAAAATCAAATTAACTATTTAAAAGAAGAGTCAAGAATGACGTATTGATGTATAGAATTACTTTGAGAGAACATGAGAGAAAAATTAGTCAAGCAATTGCAGTTGTTAGACATGTGTTTCAAATAGAAGTAAACATTGAGAGTTAGACATGGGTTTCAAATAGAAGTAAACATTGAGAGTTAGACATGGGTTTCAAATAGAAGAAAACATTGAGAGTTAGACATGGGTTTCAAATAGAAGTAAACATTGAGAGTTAGACATGGGTTTCAAATAGAAGTAAACATTGAGAGTTAGACATGGGTTTCAAATAGAAGAAAACATTGAGAGTTAGACATGGGTTTCAAATAGAAGTAAACATTGAGAGTTAGACATGGGTTTCAAATAGAAGTAAACATTGAGAGTTAGACATGGGTTTCAAATAGAAGAAAACATTGAGAGTTAGACATGGGTTTCAAATAGAAGTAAACATTGAGAGTTAGACATGGGTTTCAAATAGAAGTAAACATTGAGATCAGTAGAACAAGAACCATATAGGATAAGACGGACATATGAACAACAACCGAAAAGTTTGAATTAATAAAAATAATAAAAAAAAACATGACAAACGCGAAACTTAATATCACGATCACGTTTAATGTCAGATGTCACAATCTCTTGTATGTATATTATGTATATGTATGCCTCATATTTCTGTCACATTGAAGATGATCTTGACTTGAATTGTATAACCAATGATCGTGATTGCCAAGGATTTAGAAATCGTCAGTTGATAAGATGATCTAGATATGTTACTAATAGATTCACAGAAACTTTATTTTAAAACTTGAAATAGCTATTTACAATAATTACAATAGTAAACTGTAATTAAATGAAATGGTTAACATATTTCTACTGGATTAAATGATCTACACCAGGGGTGGGCAAATTACGGCCCGTGGGCCACATGCAGCCCGCCGGAGTATTTAATGCGGCCCTCAAACATCTACATAGTGTGTGTTCACATATTATACATAAAAAACATGCAAGTATAATAAAAATAAAATAATTTTAAATATTTCTTTATATATTGATATATTATTGAAACTTCTGATTCTTATCACTTATGATTAAGAGGCCAGAGAAACATAGTCTCTACGTCTCATTCTAAAATGTTGACAAATAATCGAAGATTATACTTATTGGCAATATTTCGAAACATTTAAGTAAAAGAAACAAACTCATGGCAGTATTTATTAAATGCTAAGAAGAAATGTTTTGAAAGTGTTGTTTGGTTGGAACAATAAGGCAAGAGTAACAACTGATAGAACCCGATCTTCGACTGAGAAAAACAGGTGTTTTTTTAAATAAATTAAAGAACAATATACCAACCATAAATTCTAAACGGGAGAGTTTGTGCAAAGAATCACTGAATATCAAACATGCCATTGGCCTAATGACCTCAATAATGAAACTTATCAGAGCTTATCACAAGCAGTTCCGAGAAGTAGGCCCCCTACTTGAAGATTCGGAAACATATCATGCCGATGTTTGGTACCACATAAGAATCTGCTGTTTTAGCAAAACAGGTAAGGTATTTGTAATGAAGATAAAGATAAGAGTCGAAAACCATGTCTGTATAGTATGGCTTTAATACACTGAATGACTACACAACACACATTTCGTGAACACATTCTCACGGACGAGTTACAAGCACATGTAAACATAAGAACGACAACCTATACAGAATATAATTTTCATAACATTCACCCCCGGTTCAGATAATGCTAACTAGTATTATAAACAATGAAAGAATTAAGTAAGTGCAGAATAATAATAGAGATTCAAGTAAACAAACAATGTAGAATAGCATGACATAATGTAACATGTTGATATAAGTAAGTGTAGAATAATAAAAGAGATTCATTGTAAACAAACAATGTAGAATAGCATGACATAATGTAAAATGTTGATATAAGTAAGTGTCTTCGGTGGTGCTGGTGTTTTCTTCAGGCATGAAAGAATCAGTCGGTTGATTCCAGGGAGGTGAGCTTTGGATGGGGGAGCCAATATCAAGCTCTGTTCTACTCTGATTCTCATTTTCTATAACTTTTTGTTCCTCCCTAGGGGCTAACATTCGTAATGAGACAGTTTCCTCTCGGCCGTTTGGTGTTCGGATTACAGCGTACTGAGGGTTGCATGTTACCAAATCACCTTCCTCTGTTATGGGATCATATTTAGATGATCTAATGTTCTTCTTCAGCAGGACAGGACCAGGACTGGTCAACCATGTTGGCAAGGATGCCCCGGAACCACTTCTTTGGTTGAGCCCAAGAAGTCGTTCATGTGGTGTTCTGTTAGTTGCAGTGCATAGTAATGACCGGATGGATTGCAGAGCATCATTTAGCACTAGTTTCCATTTAGCTATGTCCAATTCCTTAGAATGTTGAGCCAAGGTGATGGCTTTCCATAAGGTCCCGTTAAGTTTCTCTATTTGTCCGTTTCCTCTCGGACTGTAAGGGGTCGTTCTACTGGTAGCAATTCCTCTCTGTTACAAGCACATGTAAACTAAAGAACGACAACCGAAACAGAATATAATTTTCATAACAGTATTTAAAAAAGATTATTGGATCTCAATGAATACAATGCTTTAACCCTCGAAGTACATGTTCAATCTTTTCTGCTCGAGAGGACACACTTCAAAGCAAATTATGACTGAAAGAGAAGTTCCCTTCCAATCAGTGCTTTTGCGGGATTTTTATGGCTGTATTTCCACACAAAAAAAAAAACTTGCTGCTAAAATTTAATAACATTTGGGTCCAGATTCACGGAAAATAGGCATTATTTTTGTTTGAAAATAAACAAGTGTAAGAACAGGTTGTTCCAGATTGACTGTAATTTGAAAGCAGTCGCAAGGATAACAATTAGTCAGCTAATTACACAGTTCCGGAACATCATGCACGAGTGTAAGCAGTTTATTCTTCACATTAAGTACAACTAAACATTTGTGGTGTAATGTTGTGATGCGAAACAGATAATAACAATTAAAAAAAAAATATATTCGTAAAATTAGTTTCAGAAATTGCTAACATTTGTTGTACTTCCTCAATTGGGAGCGTAAACATATAAATTTAAATGTATAAAAACATTGTGCACAGTTAGCTAGCGTATTTTTCTAAGTTGTATACATGAAGCCCTATTCCAATTTTTTTTTTAATGCGGCTCTCGATCGAAAAAGATTGCCCACCCCTGATCTACACGATATAAAAGATGTCTTATTTCTATCAATAGCAACTCGAGACTGGCGGGGATATCTAAAATCTTTTCAGTCCTTAGCGTTATCACGTGACTAATATTTCTTTGCCGCTTGGTTAACCAATCTGATCAATCAAATTACAGCTTAACACACTAAGTTTGCATTTCTGACCAATTATAAATTCTCTATTAATAAGGACGATGCTAACTTGGACTATCCCGAGCTAGCTGGAGTCTGCTGGCAAACCTTGAGATAAAAATAGACAATGCGTACGAGACACTAAAAATGCGTGCTGTTCAATTAGAGGTAAAACATAACAAAACAAACAACAACAAGAAATAGCTTGGGAACAAATGAACGGGCCTAGGTGTTGTGTAATGCTAGTAAAGATACGTAATTATGTTTTTTAGTAACTATAACACTGCTCCCGCGCCGACACTAACGGTGCGCACCAGCACATTGTTAAACACGAGGACAAGCGACCAATTCCTAGTAAGAGGAAAGATTGGTTTAGATCCTGCTGAAGTCATCTGCAGGTTAGGGGAGTTTGAGCTGTCTGGGCAACAACAACAACAAAGAAAAAGTAAAACAATCTTATATTAAGTGTAATTGTGTTAATTAGTTTATGGAAAGAAGGGGGTATCTGAGTAAATGTTGCCGTGTTAGCTTTTTAAATGTAGTTTATAAAAAGGGTGCATGATTGGAATTTGAACTAGAGGGCCTAAGCATTTACAAGTGGCAATGTATAAAGGAACTAATTTAACTTATACCGCCTAAAACATTTTTATTACCAATGATTAGTCAACTAATTGGTTACCTTTATTGATTATTGATTTGTCAGGTGCAAGAAAAAATTGTACGAAATTTTAACTTCATCCGAGATTGAGTGTGGGAGACATAACGTGTACCAGACAGACAAAGAAAGAGATTTGATATAACCTTTAAAAAAAAAAAGCTTTATGAGACTAGTTGCAATGAATACATAGTCAGTCGCACAATGTTATACACAATATTGTAGTCAAGGCCTGAACTTCTTGATACACACCTTATCTATCCCTTGTTTCTAGTTGTGTAAAGAATGCAGCTTTAATGAGCATCAATATTACATAAGGTGCATTTTTTTTGTCTTTAAAATATGTAGAATCAAACATTTGCTTCAGAAAATCAATAGCTTCACTAACGTTATCATACTTTAAAAATGAATGTTATACATTTGAAATAAAGAAGAGACATCCATACAGAATGCTGTGAAATATTTTTCAATCGATATTTTCTTCTTTTTTTTTTATTATTTAAAAATGTGTCAAACATTCAAGTGAAAATAAATCCGCTATTGTTTGACACGATCTGAGTCACGTGTTTACAACGTGCTTGAGTGTCTTGCGGCTTCGTCGCTTTTTTTCTCCAAAAGATTAAAATATTAACGTCTAGTATTATACACCGACTACGCCATTAGATTTTTCAAGCAGGTTATACTTTGTTTATTATAACCGTAAATCCAGCACTCTTTCTTTGCATTTTCAATTAAACGGACCGCGTTTTAACTATCTGACTAGTATACATTGTAGTTCGTGAATTCGTGTATCTATTAGGTTGAAATGGAACGCACTCCTTCTATCTCCTTTCTTATATCTTTTCTTATTATTTGTTTTAGAGCCGCCCTCCATTCTTTTTTTTAGAGCCGCCCTCCACCACCTTCCACCTTTTTTTTAGAGCCGCCCTCCACCACCTTCCACTCTTTTTTTAGAGCCGCCCTCCACCACCTTCCACCCTTTTTTTAGAGCCGCCTTCCACCACCTTCCACCCTTTTTTTAGAGCCGCCTTCCACCACCTTCCACCCTTTTTTTTGAGCCGCCCTCCACCACCTTCCACTCTTTTTTAAGAGCCGCCCTCCACCACCTTCCACTCTTTTTTTAGAGCCGCCCTCCACCACCTTCCACTCTTTTTTTAGAGCCACCCTCCACCACCTTCCACTCTTTTTTTTAGAGCCGCCTTCCAGCCTTTGTTTTTAGAGCCGCCTTTCACCATCTTCCACCTTTTTTTTAGAGCCGCCCTCCACCACCTTCCACTCTTTTTTTAGAGCCGCCTTCCACCACCTTCCACCCTTTTTTTTAGAGCCGCCTTCCACCACCTTCCACCCTTTTTTTTGAGCCGCCCTCCACCACCTTCCACTCTTTTTTTTAGAGCCGCCTTCCAGCCTTTTTTTTTAGAGCCGCCTTCCAGCCTTTGTTTTTAGAGCCGCCTTCCAGCCTTTGTTTTTAGAGCCGCCTTCCACCCTTTGTTTTTAGAGCCGCCTTCCACCCTTTGTTTTTAGAGCCGCCTTCCACCCTTTGTTTTTAGAGCCGCCTTCCAACCTTTGTTTTTAGAGCCGCCTTCCACCCTTTGTTTTTAGAGCCGCCTTCCACCCTTTGTTTTTAGAGCCGCCTTCCAACCTTTGTTTTTAGAGCCGCCTTCCAGCCTTGTTTTAAACCGTTATCTTCTTATTTCATAAAATACAGAGGTTACTTTAAAAAAGAAGATGCTTACTCTATGTAGCCTTGCATTGAAAAAATCAGCCAAATTATTGGTTTTCCTGGCTGTCTCAGGCAACCCATTCAATGTTCTAATAGAGAAAATATTTGTAAAAATTTGTCCTAACATATAGAACAAAAAATGTGCCTTAATCTTTGTGTCTCTCTGAGTATTTTATTAGGTGTTGATTTGTATTTAAAGATTATGATTCAATGTCTTATGTATAATTGCTACATTACTTTTTTAGTTTTGTATACTGAAGAGTCGCTCAATTTAGTGATTTCAATTGACGAATTGGAGCGAACCGTTGTATAAAACCTTCCCCCCACACCCCACATACATACATTTGGCCCACCATCCCTCCTAAACAATATAAAATCTATTACTTTTAATGGGATTCTTAATTCAACATTGAACTATGAATTATACACTAAATTTCTATTTGGCTGAATCTCTCCTTCCAATCTCTACCCTTTTTCTTTCCCCTCAGGTGATGATTTTGTTTTTATTTGTATTCATTAAGTAGATCTAGAGTTGACATCTATCTTTATATAGACTTACAGTCTAGATCTAGACTTTTTATCGCACCTTATATACATTTACACAAGGGGTGGCCAACCTTTTTCTTCAGTGCGCCAATACATGTATTTTGTTCACTTCTGCTAAAGATACACCACTTTAATTTAAATTGCACAAGTTACTGCCCTTTAAAGTATGGTAATTTGGTTTGTTCGACACATCTTTGTGAAGTATATAATGGGACTTTGAGAAAAGAAAACAAAATAAACTTGACTTGGTCTTTGTTTACATTTTTAGTTTGCATTTATAATTATTATTTATTATTTGTGTGTGATCTATAGTTTAATTATAATTTATAGACACTGTTAACATTTTAAATTTGAAAAAAAAACCTGCAGGCAGTGGCTCTGAGTATTCCAGCCTTTGTTTTTAGAGCCGCCTTCCACCCTTTGTTTTTAGAGCCTTTGTTTTTATTCTGTATTATATAAGATAAGATAAGATTCCGCAATGGCCGCTACATACCAGAAAGGCAAATCCTTAATATTAAGAATCTATTACACGACCACATTTAAAAAAAAAATATTTTTACGGATGAAATGCTTTCTCGCACCAGTATCTGACTGGCATAAACTATGGACACAATTTTAAGTTCTGTAAAATGTTAACATCTCAATGATCGCCAAAATGAATCATTCACATCCATTGGGTAATGCGGAAAGTTCATCAAATCCCAATTTAAGTTTTTTATATTTTAGTTATTTCCAGAATATTTTGCAAAGTAACTGAAAATCTGATTTATATATGCAGGTATCCAGGCATCCTCATCTGCAAAATCTTCAATACCTTTAAATGTGAAAATCGACTTAAATTTTTATGAAAGATAAACATTTTTTATTTCGTTTTGAATCATTGATATCATTTACAAAGCTAGAAATCAATGTGTCCTTGCTCCTTGCCATGATGTTTTAGATTTCAGTCATTGAGATGTCTAGTATCATCAACTTAAAGTGCTTAAACGTCCATTTTTTATCACACCGAAGAGCTCTTATATTTGGGCAGCACAGCTTTCTTTTCTAAAAAATGACCTACAGTATTTTTCTGTTTCCAAAAATCTTCTGAGACCTTTTCCTCTAGAAAGTTAACGCACCTCGCGATAAAAGAATTTTCGTGTATTGATATTTTAGAAAAGGACAATCTAAAGTTTTATTAAACCAATACTTCCGTTCCAATAGCTCTACCAGTCATTGGCAGCATTGATTACTTTAGTTAAGTATATTTAAATGATGATTTTCCTAGACACGACTTTGGTTCCTCAAATATGTCTGACCGTTCTGTGACTTAATGCCATTAAGTTCTTTAAAAATATTAAAATTATCCTATTTTTTTTTAAATAACAAAAAGCTTAAATAGGTAACAGAGAAAAATTAATTACATAAAACCGAAGTATTGATTATATCACGCATGGATATGCAAATTCACAAACTTTTGTCGTCGTAACGGACGTATTAGCTGGTAAATTAAATTCCTGTGGCATATGTTTTTCTAAAAATCGGTACTATCATCTTTTGCGAACAGGCATTGTTTCTCTTTATTTTTTTTTCTCGGGCTGAAATGCGCCACTTGTAATTGTGACACAATTATAGATCTAGACTTTACATCGCGCCTTATATACACTTACACAGTTAAAGACCTTACATAACACCTATACACACGCACACACACCTTTCTTCCATTAACGAGTAGCTCACGAAACCGAAGCAAACAATATCACCACGAACTGTAGGAATCCAAATAGTCTTCCCAAACACACTTTCAATGTGATCATTATTTTGTAAACTTCTAGAGTTGATAGTCTTGTGGATTATGATCTGCTCTATCTCTCTCTTTTTCACTCCTCTCTCTCTCTCTGTCTGTCACTCTGTCTGTCTGTTACTCTAAGCTTCCTTTCCCTTATTGTTTCTTTTTAAACACCCTATGGTGGATTTGTAATTCTAGAGTTCACATTAACGTACATTTAGATCTAATTGTTATCTACATCTACAAAATTAACAATTTTTGTTTTTAAGTTTTTAATGTATCCACAATAAAAAATTAGACACCAACGAATTATTGATTTCGCTTTGTTTGATAAATTTAGTACGCATGAATTAATGCATTTTTTTCCAATTTTGAGAAAAGAAAGAAAATAGGCTTAAAATGTTTAACAAATATGGTAGTCTATTGTGATAGTAAACATTTTATTTATGTTTTATATAAAGAATGCAGCCTTTTCGGGGGATGCCAAAAATAAAATGCAAAGGTTTAATACATTAAGTGTGATACGTAAGCTGCGAATCTGTCAAAGTCATGTCTTAGTAAGCACCTCGAAGATTAAAAGAACTTGTATACTAATTTTTTTTCGAATCCTAGTGTTCCTTGAGGCCTGAACAAGTGTTCCACAAACTACTGAAATAATTAACTAGTAGGCCACCCGTGAATTAAGCAAAAATAAGCAAAGTGTTCCGCTAAATACTCAGAATGTGCGAAGTGTTCCAGGAAAAACTTTGGTAAACATTGCATTAATCAGTGAGCGAGTGAAATTTCAGGCTTTTAATGTAGATTTATATGTGCAGACTGGATTTATCGCATTAAGTCTCATATTATTTTGGTTGCTTGTATTATTTAATGTTCAGTGACTACAATGTTGGAAAGTTTAAAATTCACTGATGATTCTGAGATTAAAACTAGCCATTTTTAAGTAAAATAAAAGTACACAAATAATGCATTATATGGGTTTTATGATTGTAGTTTGCTTTGATAAAAGCTTGTGCTCTATGATTTTAGTTTGTATTATTAACTAAAATATTAATGTCGATCACCAGTTCGATGTATTTGTCAACAGTTCAATATCAGACTTAGTCACCGCCACCACTTTATAACGCTGTCCTGTTTAATAGAGTTTCACGATACAATATGATATATATAAATATATATATATTGCAAACATTATCAGCATAACGTGGTGGATGGGGTCATCTGCTTAGCCAGTCCAATGTTAATCCTATAATAATAATGATAACAAGTCTTAAGAGACATAACATAATCAATGTTTTGAACACATTATATGCAGCTCCTCCTTCGATGAACACTGTCCTCCTCCTTCAATGAACACTGTCCTCCTCCTTCCATGAACACTGTCCTCCTCCTTCGATAACCACTGTCCTCCTCCTTCCATGAACACTGTCCTCCTCTTTCGATGAACACTGTCCTCCTCCTTCGATGAACACTGTCCTCCTCCTTTGATGAACACTGTACTCCTCCTTCGATGAACACTGTCCTCCTCCTTTGATGAACACTGTACTCCTCCTTCGATGAACACTGTCCTCCTCCTTCGATGAACACTGTCCTCCTCCTTCAATAAACACTGTCATCCTCCTTCAATGAACACTGTCCTCCTCCTTCCATGAACACTGTCCTCCTCTTTCGATGAACACTGTCCTCCTTCGATGAACACTGTCCTCCTCCTTCCATGAACACTGTCCTCCTCCTTTGATGAACACTGTCCTCCTCCTTCCATGAACACTGTCCTCCTCCTTCGATGAACACTGTCCTCCTCCTTCCATGAACACTGTCCTCCTCCTTCGATGAACACTGTCCTCCTCCTTCCATAAACACTGTCCTCCTCCTTCGATAACCACTGTCCTCCTCCTTCGGTGAACACTGTCCTCCTCCTTCGATCAACACTGTCCACCTCCTTCCATAAACACTGTCCTCCTCCTTCCACGAACACTGTCCTCCTCCTTCCATGAACACTGTCCTCCTTCTTCCATGAACACTGTCCTCCTCCTTCCATGAACACTGTTCTCATTTTCTATGAACTCGATGATGATTGTAAAATCCAATACTCATAAAAAAAGTCGGCCGCATACAGAGAAGGGGTAAGTTAGGTAAATTGTGATAGGCCTGCTTCTTCTCTCAGCTTTTTGTTTGCTTTGCGTTCAATCATGCTGACCAATTTTACCTGCTTTAATTGTTTACTTAAATAATGTACTAAGTGATAGACTGTCATGGGTGCCCGGGAAGAAAAGCCAAGGAAACGTACTACCATGACAAACTTCCCACTTACCGGGGCGACCCCAAATAAATTTAACAACGAATGAGGTACAAAAAGATAATGGTTATCGACTGTAGTCAAGTGATTCACTTACCTCCCAGCATTCCCCGTGCCAACAGTTAATGAAATATCAACATACACAATGTACAGTACTTTCCACCCCAAAAAAAATAAATATCAGGGATTATGAGAAACAGCATAAGGCGTTTTAGGCATTCGGAAAGCTTCATCAGTTTTATTTTGGAGTGACCTATGGAGACTATGCCTTTGAAAGAACGATGAACACAATAATTGAGGAGTAAGGGCTACAGGGTTCTTTCACAAATACAAAGAGTCAATACATAGTAAGGCATCACACTATCAGTCAACACATAGTAAGGCATCACACTATCAGTCAACACGTAGTAAGGCATCACACTATCAGTCAACACATAGTAAGCCATCACACTATCAGTCAACACATAGTAAGGCATCACACTATCAGTCAACACATAGTAAGGCATCACACTATCAGTCAACACGTAGTAAGGCATCACACTATCAGTCAACACATAGTAAGCCATCACACTATCAGTCAACACATAGTAAGGCATCACACTATCAGTCAACACGTAGTAAGGCATCACACTATCAGTCAACACATAGTAAGCCATCACACTATTAGTCAACACATAGTAAGCCATCACACTATCAGTCAACACATAGTAAGGCATCACACTATCAGTCAACACGTAGTAAGGCATCACACTATCAGTCAACACATAGTAAGCCATCACACTATCAGTCAACACATAGTAAGGCATCACACTATCAGTCAACACGTAGTAAGGCATCACACTATCAGTCAACACGTAGTAAGGCATCACACTATCAGTCGACACGTAGTATGGCATGACACTATCAGTCAACACGTAGTATGGCATGACACTATAAGTCAACACACAGTAAGGCATCACACTATCAGTCAACACGTAGTAAGGCATCACACTATTAGTCAACACATAGTAAGCCATCACACTATCAGTCAACACATAGTAAGGCATCACACTATCAGTCAACACGTAGTAAGGCATCACACTATCAGTCAACACGTAGTAAGGCATCACACTATCAGTCGACACGTAGTATGGCATGACACTATCAGTCAACACGTAGTATGGCATGACACTATAAGTCAACACACAGTAAGGCATCACACTATCAGTCAACACATAGTATGGCATGACACTATAAGTCAATACATAGTAAGGCATCACACTATCAGTCAACACATTGTATGGCATGACACTATAAGTCAATACATAGTAAGGCATCACACTATCAGTCAACACATAGTATGGCATGACACTATTAGTCAATACATAGTAAGGCATCACACTATCAGTCAACACGTAGTATGGCATGACAATATAAGTCAATACATAGTAAGGCATTACACTATCAGTCAACACATAGTATGGCATGACACTATTAGTCAATACATAGTAAGGCATCACACTATCAGTCAACAAATAGTATGGCATGACACTATAAGTCAATACATAGTAAGGCATCACACTATCAGTCAACACATAGTGTGGCATGACACTATTAGTCAATACATAGTAAAGCATCACACTATCAGTCAACACATAGTATGGCATGACACTATTAGTCAATACATAGTAAGGTATCACACTATCAGTCAACACATAGTATGGCATGACACTATTAGTCAATACATAGTAAGGCATCACACTATCAGTCAACACATAGTAGGGCATGACACTATAAGTCAATACATAGTAAGACATCACACTATTAGTCAACACATAGTATGGCATGACACTATCAGTCAACACATAGTATGGCATGACACTATAAGTCAATACATAGTAAGGCATCACACTATTAGTCAACACATAGTATGGCATGACACTATCAGTTAACACATAGTAGGGCATGGCACTATAAGTCAACACATAGTAAGGCATCACACTATCAGTCAACACATAGTATGGCATGACACTATCAGTCAACACATAGTATGGCATGACACTATCAGTCAACACATAGTATGGCATGACACTATTAGTCAATACATAGTCAATACATAATAAGGCATCACACTATCAGTCAACACATAGTAAGGCATCACACTATCAGTCAACACATAGTAAGGCATCACACTATCAGTCAACACATAATAAGGCATCACACTATCAGTCAACACATAGTAAGGCATCACACTATCAGTCAACACATAGTAAGGCATCACACTATCAGTCAACACATAGTAAGGCATCACACTATCAGTCAACACGTAGTATGGCATCACACCCTTAGTGTTTTCTCCGTTCTTGAACATCGAAGAGTCCTACAACTGTCAGATGTAGTCATACATAACATTAAGACCATTTCAGAAAGTATGATTTTAAGATATCAATCTCCCGACTCAAGATGGAAGCAGGTCCCAATCTCAAGATGGGAGCTTGTCTTGAATCAGGCTCTACACTCAATAAGATTATTATTACCTACAGTATTTTCTAAGTCATTAGGTTCCCCCCTCCACAACAACAAGCAAACCTTTTTTTTTTTTTGTGAATGAGGGTATAGAGTGTTACCCAGAAGCTCAAGCACTGAAGTAACAGTCAACAATGGGATACTGTGGGTACAAGAAAGGAAAGCTGGAAGGCTCTAAGGACCTCTTGAGAATATCCAGAATCGTCATACCCTATTGAGCACTCAAAAAAGTCACTCATGACTCTGAAACCATAGAACAGAAAAAAAGTTGTCAAGCTCGTTACAACGTAAGAGAGAGAAGAACCAGACCGAACAGCCTAGTGTTTATCTATTGTACTATTTATATTGACTAGACAAACTAGTACTGTTTATCAATGATACTTCTGATACTAGTGTTTATTTTCTTCTTATACACTATTTGCTATTATTTAAAACAGAAACTAGTATTTGTTAATCTATTGTTCTACGGATACTAGTATTCATATGTATATGTGCCACAGGAAATAATATTATTTTGCGTTACTATTTATCTAAGCCGGTGTTTAAAAAAAAAGTTTTCCTTTTTAGGAACCTTATAGACTATAGGGCAGATGATGTAAAGGTCATCTGTTTCCGTGGCCTACGGTTAACGAGGGTGTCATGTGGCCAGCACAACGAGCAACCGCCTTTACTTTCCCCAACTAATGTCAGATATTCATTAGAGCTGGGTGGACCAGAGGCACCCAAGGATTCCGAAATTCAAAATCCCAGGATTCAAACTCGGGACCCTCCGATTCAGTAGCTTCCTGGGGTGAATGTGGGGAAATGGTTTAGCAACGTCGAAAGAACGTGTTCAAAACCTTGATTTGGTGTGTTATTGTCTCGATATCTTTTGCCAGTTCATGTGTGGTTCTAGCTTACTAAAGCTTTGTCTTAGGTTTCTCTCCAGTGTTACTTTATTTCATATCACAATGCAGTTGATCAATTATAAATGATCTATCTATTGATTTGAAGCTCCTGTTTGACCACTGAAGAGTTCAAACCGCAGTCCCTAGAAGCATACATAATGTATAAGCATCACAATTTTTTTTCTTTCGGAATTAAAAAAAATATAGATACAAAATCTAACAAGGGTATCATATCTATTTTAGTATAGTAAGGAAATGTTATCAGTGATTCTTTTAGTTTTATGATTGTAAATTTTTAAATGTTGTTATTCTTAAAATGTATCTTACGTATGTATTTTGAAAACATGTTTTCTTTTGTGTGTAATTTGGATATGTCCTTTCTAATGTCTTTTGGATATAATTTTCCAACCACTAATTTCTTTGCTTGATTTAAAGTCCCACATATGCACTGTTAGAGTTGTAGAAAAACTCCAAATTAAGAGAAAACAAGAATGTTTAGTCTGTCAGCTTTTCATTTTAAACAGTCGCTTTCTTGAAGAGAAATGATTTATAATATTTTTAGCGTCCTCCGAAAGGAGAAAATACGCTATTATTTTTGTGTGAAATGTCTGTCCGTCCGTCCCGTTTAGATCTAAATAATTATATGTATATATTAGATAAAATCAGTGCTTAAAGGCAATACCTTAAGAACACAATTACACAATGACTAAGAAAACAAAAATTAAATGTGGATGACATGCTGGCGATGGATATGCCACATCCTTTGCTATTCTGCATCCAGCATTACAAGACAAGCCTTCACTTGGCACCCTAAGGAATGGAAGGGGGTGGACCAAACAGACATGGCGCTCATATTTAGAAGCAGATATTAAGCTCAATTGGGCACGATTGGAAGAGACTCGCGGAAGAAGCTGGTTTGTGACCGATAGAAGGGAATAGATGAGATTAGTTTAAAATCACTATTCATGTATTCCTATTTTTGAAAAAAAAATCTTTGCTTTTCTGCTTTTTAGCGGCCCCCGAAAGGGAAAAAGACGCTATTAGTTTTGTGTGAAATGTCTGTCCATTCGTCCCGTTTAGATCTCGTAAACTAGAAAAGATAGTGAAAATACGACATCACAATATTTTATACCTTTACAGTTCTGATGAAACGGCTACTTTTTTCTCTTCTGAAAGCAAAAATCTATTTTTTTAAATCACTTATGCAAGCAGTTTTTACATAAAAATACACCACTTTTACAACTATTAACAATTAAACACTCAAACACGTGAGGCTCTTTATTAGGGGTGAAGACCGTTTTCAATATTCTTAACACATTTATGAAACAGTTTTAGATTTTTTGCAAATATTTTGGTTCTATATTTGTATTGTTAAGTTATATAATTCTGTTATACTAAGTACTATATTTACACACAAACAAAGCTGAGCGTTAAAGCGCTTGTCTTCCGAACCGGGGGTCCCGGGTTCGAATCCTGGTGAGGACTGGGATTTTCAACTTCGGCATCTTTGGGAGCCTCTGAGTTCACCCAGCTCTAAGGAATACCTGACATTAGTTAGGGAAAAGCAAAGGCGGTTGGTCGTTGTGCTGGCTACATGACACCCTCGCTTACCGTAGGCGACAAAAACAGATGAATCCGCCCTATAGACCACAAGTCTGAAAGGGGAACCAGCTAGGCCAGACTCACATCTAAGTTTACATTCATTTTCACCTATCCTTTGATCTGCTGGACCGTTGGGGCACTACACAAGATCCTTTAACCTTCTTTTTCCATTCTTATAAGTCATTTGTCGTTAATATAATTTCATTCGAATGTTCTTTCTGAAAATATTGAAGCCTGCCTGGGTGGACCACTGCGGGGGCCGTTTTGAGTTTGTGTTTCCACACAAACTGTCTTTGAAACCATGTTTATTATTGCCTTTGTTTCGCTTAAGTCTAAGGTAGTGTATTATCTGATAGAAGCTTTCTGTTATGGACACACATCAAGGCATGTTTAGTCTTCTTTCTCAGCAACAAATACCCACCGTGCATTAGTCAGCGTTGCCATGATACACAATCAATCTTTTTGTAGTGTAACTGAGTTGTTTATTTTCTGCGTGTGTCAGATGATCATGTCCATTGTGTGTGTTGAAAGTGCTTAAACAATCAATCATGTGAGACGTGTTTGTTTACTGTTTACTTCAGTCTAGTTGAATGAGTTATTACATAGTATGCTATTCAAACAGTTAATCTATTATGAATTAACTATCTTTTGATTATAAGTTATTGTTGGGTCTCTGAAGAGCTCTAGCCGCAGTCTGTAGAAGCCTACATAATGTATCGGTATGACACTTGTTTTCTTTCAAATTTTTAAAAAAAGAAAATGCTGAATCTAAAATGTGTTTCATATAATCAATACCTTAATTCTTAAGCTTGATTTAAAGTTCTAGTTAATTTTAAAGCCCTACATCTGTAGGTTATAGTCGCTATAAAAACACCCAAATTCTTTAACGTATTAACTTACAGAAGAATATGGTGTCGGTTTACTTTCATGACTCTTCAATTGTTAAGTTTATTATTTACTCATTACCATTTGGGTTCCCCTGTTCATCGTAATTGTAAGTGTTCAATAAAACAATACTTTTGGCCAAGTATTCGTACTGAGAATAGTCAATGCCTTTTGCAACCATGTTCATTTTTAAACAATCGCATACATCAAGTAGTATGAAACATACAATTCGTAGGCAATCTACACCTTACAGTGTGAAAAGCAAATTAAGTCAGAAAGGTCTAAACAAAATGTGAACACATTCTTTTTTTTTTAACTTTTATATTAATTACCTGCTTCTAATAGAATCGACGGGAAGACAGTCTCAAATTATGGGCATGTCTGGGACTGGACAGATTCAGAAACCCCATTGACAACGAACAACATGCTGGGAATTACTCCCTTAGAGCACGTGAGAGGAAGCGAGCAGTGAGTCTTAAGGTTGCCTTGTCCCAATACAAGGACAGCCTTTGTGTCGGCCATGAACCAGATGTCTCTCTATCTAATCCTTGTCCCAATCGTCCTTCGTGCAGAACTCTGCATTCGTAAAGAATGTGGTCTATTGTTACGTCGTTCTCCATGCAATGGCGACACCGTGTGTCGTGGTTGTCCTTCCACCGTCCGAGGTAAGCACCAATTGGACAGGGTCCGACCCGGAACTGGACTAGGACTGCCTGTGTTTCGCACGATTCAATGGCCACCATGCATCTCTTTTGTCTGGTCTACTCATTGCCCGGTAAAGCTCACGTCCCTTGTCCGAAGAATCCCAGCCATCGTGCCAAAGTTTCAACATGCGTTTGTCGACTAGGGCTCGTACACTTTGATAAGTGCACGGTTCATCATGTTCGAACACCGTTGCGACCGCTGTTTTCGCGAGCTGGTCAGCCAAGTCGTGGCTGACCACCCCACAATGGGCGGGCACCCATTGCAAAGTAACGTTCACGCAGAATCGTAGGTGACGCCCTCCGACCGTTAGGACGTCCCATACCCTTCTAACACCTTCATCAAGCCCTTCTAAGGCCTCTAGTGCGGCCATCGAATCCGTGAAAAGAACTATGTCGTTCGACTACGCAGTCCCGTTACGTACCTTCGTTGCCACCCAGTCCAGTGCTTGAAACATTGCTTCGAGTTCAGCCTCGAGGCTGCTTTTCTGCTGACAGGATCCCCTGAACTCGTCTTTTTCGGGATTGCCAGAGAGTCGAACTACCGCCACGTACACAGCTTTTACAGTTCCCTCGAGCGTCTGCACAGAGCCGTCTGTGTAGATGGTGGTTACTCCGGCTGGATATGATGCGATAGCCTCCCTAGCTGCTTGTAGTAGCCGTGTGGGGTGACTCTGCCTCGTTACCACTGGGTCAAGTAGGCCCCTCCAAATCGTCGGCATGCCGAGGGCCTCCATCGGGAAGATAGAACCGGACGGGGAAAGAGCTGCCCGCTCCACCGGCAGATTCGCCTCTCTGACCAACCCACGCGCCACATGCATGAAGCAGGGCCGGTTTTTGAGGCGTCTCCTACCCTCCCAGTTGTCGACCAAACTACTGAGTGGGCATCTATCTTCCAGCCGCATATATCTCTCGTGAGCTAGTATGACGGCTCGCTCTCTGCGCAATTTCAACGGTGGGATGTTTGCCATAATCTCGCCAGCGGCAATTGGCGTTGTCCTAAAGGTTCCACAGATTAGTCTTATGGCTTGGTTCGGAACAGCATCTAGGTTTGCTAGAGTCGTTTGCGAATCCCAGACTTGAACAGGAAGACTGTAGTCCAAGTGAGAGCGTACTGCACCGATGTACAGTCCTCTCAGCACTCCCGCTCTCGCTCCCCACTTCGTTCCAGCTAGTTTCTTTACGATGTTCAGCTTCTCGGTAGCTGTTTCGTTCACCTGCTGAATATGATAGCACATAGTCAGTTTCTGATCGAGAATTGCTCCAAGGTACCTCATCAGTTTCAACAACAAACTGGGCCTCCATACCCTGTCATAGGCCTGCTTAAGATCGATAAATACCGCTAGCGTCGACTGACCAAGTCGATTTGTGTTGCCCCACTGGAAGGAATCCACAACTTTCTGCATGAATAACGTCACTCGATCGATCGCATTTCGTTGCCTCCTGAACCCGCCCTGTTCAGGAGCAATGAGACCCTTCGTTTCTAGAAACCATGTGAGCCTTCTGTTGACCATGCGTTCGGTCGCCTTCCCGACGTTGGACGTCAACGAAACGGGTCGGTAACTTTCTGCACGATCTGGGACCTTCCCTTTTTAAACAAGGGAACAATCGTTGCAACGCGCCAAGCCTTAGGGAAATCCCCCTTAGTCCAAGTACGATTAATCAAAGCCAACAATTTTCTTCTGCCAATAGGACCGAGATGTTTCAGCATTTCGTTGCTGATCCCATCTGGCCCCGGTGCCTTGCGCAACTTGCACTTCCGAAGTGCAATATCTAGCTCTCCGTAGGTAAAAGAGTTAATGAATGTGCTCGTCTCGTCCTCACCATAGACGTAACTGCGTTTCGCTTTGGCCTTCCTGATGCAGTCTAGAGCTTTCGACACTTCGCTCCTGTTACCCGTCTTAGAGATGGCCGCAAAAAGCATGGTTTAGAGCGTCCGACCGTTGAGAGTCAGTGACCACCAAGCCTTGAGCCGTTTGCAGGGGCACAGCTGCTTTTGGTTCTTTCGCCCTGGTTAGATTGTTGAGAAGTTTCCATGCCTGTCGTCCGTCCCAAGATCCAGGTTAGCACATGTCTTGGCCCATTTCTCTCTCGTACTCTCTCTTTACCTCCGCCGTAAGCTTGTTGTAAGCGGGAGACCAAAAGTGCCTAAACTTGCGCCCCCTGTATCACCTCGGGATAGCTTTTCGAGCAGCACCTAAGAAGGCTTTGACAAAGAGTCCGTAAGTCCGGTTAATGCATTCTGCTTGGATAACCAATCCGTTCAGAGATACATCCGATGCACTCCTGAACAGATCCCAGTTAGCACGATTATACACCCATTTTGGTTCTGTGTATGGGGTACTCACGTTGAGCTTTTCGAGTTCGATTGTGACCAAGTCCGGCAGATGATCACTACCGACGTCGTAAGTCCACTCTCGACTGTGACCTTAAGTCAGTTGACACCAGTGACAAATCTGGTCGCGACATGCCCCCATGCCCGGTGTGCAGAAAGGTCGGGGGGGGCTGTCTTTGCCCTGCAAAACAACCAGGTTTGTTTCGTCACAAATCTCAAGTAGTCGGCGCCCTCGGATGTCATTTTTCTTGGCATCCCCACCTGCTACGATCATCCTTTTATCAAATGGCTCACGCAGTTTGAATTGCAACTCAGACTTAGGTGGATTGTAGAGGTTTACGCATGTGAATCGCTGACCATATTTGTACACCTCCACTGTCAAAGTGTCAGTCCCACCGGGTCCCGCAGGGGAGCTGGATTCCACTACTCGAGCCGTAGGCGTATTTCGTACTAACGTTACTAATACCTGGCACCTCGAGCAGGAAAACCGGTAGGCTGTGAAGCCTGAGCGTAGAGTTTCTTGACACAGTAGGACATCTGCCTCGTATTGCTCTGCTATCGTATAGACCTAAATCCGTTTTAGTGAGAACTGCAGATTCAGATTGAGGTGGATAATCCGAAGCTGTTTGCTTCGATCGTTCCCGGGTGGGAGTGCACCACTCTCCCTCGCCTTGCCTCCTGGTGCGTTCAGCTTTCGGGTAGGTGAATGAGGGTGTACCACGTCCTCTAGCCTTGCCTCCTGGTACCGTCATCTTTCGGGTTTTTGTGAGGGGCACAACTCCCCCGTTTGTGCTTGTGGCGCTCTGAGACAGTGGGCTGTGCCCGGGCGTCGCGCATGAGGGATGCTGGCCACCTGACTCACATCCTAAAGTATTGCTGGTCTTTAGGGGGGGGGGGGCACGACTCCCCCGTATGTGCTTGAGGCCATCGTGGCGCTCTGGGATAGTTAACTGGGATCGGGCGTCGCACCCGAGGGATGCTGGTCAACTGACTCACATCCAGATGAAACCGTTTCCTCCCGTGTTAACTTGTCCGATAGTAGCACATTTTTCGACCACAAACCTATCGTTGCTGTTGTGTGGTCGGAGCCTGTTTGACCTCGTACCCGCGTTTTTGATTATTGACTTTTGCATAGATAGAGAGAAATTTGCCCCTGGGAGTGGGCGGACTGGTGGCATGTAAGACACATAGGCTGTCCCCATCGTTGAGACAGTAGCTGAATGTCTTGGACTGGTGCCCAAGACCGCTGAACCCATTGTCGGTACAGCAAGCTTGCCCTCGAGAGAGGGGAAATTTTGGAGACCGTCTCTTTCAACGTTCGTTACCAATGCCTTCGGCGTGGCGGCTTAGTGCGATGCCGGTGTCTCCATAAACACTGGCCCCGAGGTCCCCCAACGTTTGTGGCGCGCCGTATCTAAACACGCTGGACTCCGATCTTTTCATCCCCGTACTCAGCCTTGTGAGCCGAATACAGTGACTACTAAGTTAGCCATGCTCCCCCACTCGGTGGGAGGCGGAGACGTGTGGCTGTTTTAATTTTATATTGATTACCTGGCCTTTAAAACCTATAATCAAAAACCAGTTCCACTTAGCCCCCCCCCCCCCACATTGGGTGTTCACGCGACAACCACGATGAGGTGGGATCTGGAATTGCCGCGGGGACTGGTCAAGATTCTACTTATACTTCAGGCAAAGAACAGAGAGGAATGGAGGAAGATGGTTGAAAGATCATGTGTGGTGCACCAACGGTTCAACAGACTAAGGAAAAAGTAAAAGTGAAGGTGATTATCTTCTTTCATTCTTGTTTCTTGAACTCAGTATTAAAAATTTTGGGGATTCACTGATCAAATAAACCGAGCTGTTAAAATAAACCAAAACAACTGTATCCTAGATAAAGAACAATATAAGTAAAAATATTGTTGCCAAGAGATGTTTTCAAGTAAAAATGTACCCACTCATTGTCTACACTACACTTTTAGTCGTGGTCACGTCGACCAGTGCTCTCTACGACGCTGCCAGGTTCAAACCTTCGCAACAGAGTTCGAACTATGAAGATTTTTACGCGTATCTAGGAAACGATGGAGACAACAACGATAACGTATATTACAAACATTGTCAGCATACAGAGTACCAGTATGCTCCATGGTGGATAGTGGACCTGCTGGGTCAGTTTGAGATTGAACAAATTAGATTAACTAACAGGTAGTATTGTTTAAATACTTTTTGTTTGTTTGTAGTCAAGCTGAATTTCAATTCGTTTGGACCAAAAAAAATATTATCTTATAATTTCGAAGCGATTATACTTTAAATATAAAATGTTTTAGTTTAAAAATGTATTTAGAGCTACATTTTAAGATTTTAAAAATGCGTCTGGTTTGTCTTTTTTTTTTTGTAAAGCTGGAGGATTTACAAAAACCAATTTGAAAAATAACTGCACAGTTGATTTGAAATCAGCAGCTTTTTGTAAAAGTGTGTCTTCTAGGACCAGTCTATTTTATCGGGCCTCTGCAGTTTGCAGGTTTAGAAAGAAGTCAGCATCTCTGGTGATACTTCTGAAGGGCACGTAACAATGTCCACTTCCTGAACATTGTTCATGCTGATGTGCCCTGTTCGGAGGTGAAGCAGTGTTCGTAGATCATGTCGCGATAGCTTGTAATATTTTTTTTTTCCTGAATTTTGGGTAAGAGTTTGGTCCATTTTTTTAAATTATACTACTTCATTTCACATTCTTTATCTCTTACGTGAAAGATGTACTTTTGAGCTGCCTGTTGGTTCTCTCCCATATTAGAACTCTATCTCAGCGTTTTCATTTTCCCATCTTTAAATATGTGCAGATATAGATAGCATATATATTTTTTTATCTATTATTCTTAAGGTTTATATGAACTCTCTTAAGTTGTTTAATAAAGAAGTTGTTAAAATACTCATAAAGTATCGTTGAAGAGAACAATTGGCTCGTGTGATAGTACAAGGCTTATCATCAAATGAGCTAAAAATCTTGGCATTTGCAATGACTGAAAACTTGTTGCCCTCACAGCTGTCCCACCCTTACTTCTTCACAAAGCGTATGTGTCGGAAAGGAACGGCATGTATCCGATACAGTTTTAGACCAGCGGACTCGTGTTACGATGTGTGCTGCGACCTGCTAATAGGTCACATGCCCTTGATTTATTCACAGGGTTGACCTCTAAACTTTTCCAATGTTTGCAGCAGAGGTTTGTATTAAGACGTTAGGCCTCAGATGAATGCTAGTGGTGGTAGCATAGTTTTAGGTAGTACAGTATCCATTACCAATCTCAACAACATCTATACAAAGCTTAATCTTTAATAAGATACGAAAACGAATCTCTATAGATGCAGTAAGCGTAGCAAGGTCCCCTGTGGGTTCCTGTTCCAGAATATGATCGAGGGTCCTTTCCCCCCGTCCACTTCAATCAACGATACAAGTAATATCGTCGATAAAGTTTACCCTTGATTCTAAAAAATAATAATAATATCTTATCTTATCCTATATAAAACAGACGTTACTTCAAAAAAGAAGATCATTACGTCCTACGCGTCATGCATTTAGTCATGCATATTAACCAATTACGTAAATTCTGCAAAGTCACTGGTTTTCCTGGCTAGCTCAGGCAACCCATTCCATGCTCTAATAGCACTAAGGAAGAAGGAGTATTTGTACAAATTTGTCCTAGCATATGGGACGATGAATGTGCATTTATCTTTGTGTCTTTTAGAGTATTTTATTAAATTTTGTTTTTGCATTTGAAGATTATGGTTCAGTGTTTTATGTATAATTGCTACTTTACTTTTGAGTCTTCTGTCCTGAAGGCTTTCTAAATTTAGTGATTTTACTATAGGTGTTACTCTAGTCAAATGTGAATATTCATTAGTTATAAATCTCACTGCTCTATTTTGTGTCTGTTCCAGTTTCTAAATGTTTTCTTGAGTTGAGGGGTCCCAAACGGAGGATGCATATTCTATTATTGGCCTAACCATTGTTAAATAACATTTTAGTTTTATGTTTCTTTAAATAAATCCTAATGCTTTGTTTGATTTTTTTTATAGTTTCATCAATATGTTGATTCCATGACAGTTTTTCATTTATTATAACACCTAGGTATTTTGCGTTTTTAGTCTGTTACTGGTTTGCCATGAAAAAGATAAGTGGAATTAATTTGTTTTAGTTTTTTTGTTACTCTTAACAACTGACATTTTTCTGGGTGGAAAGACTTTCTCCAATTCGATTCCCATTTCTGTAATTCATCTAATTCTCTTTGTAAAATATCTGTCTCTTGTGTTGTTTTTATTGTTCTATATATTATGCAATCGTCTGCAAATAATCTGACTTTAGTTCCTGAAGTAATGCAATTTGGTAAATCATTTATGAAAATTAGAAATAGTAGTGGACCCAAGACTGTTCCTTGAGGTACACCTGAGTTAACTGTTATTGGTGTTGATTAAGAGCCATTTATTATTACAGTTTGTTCTCTTCCTATCAGAAAATCTTTAATCCACTGATGCAGTGGACCATTAATGCCAAAATATTTTAATTTTTTAAGCAAACTATGGTGGTGAACTTTGTCAAAAGCCTTAGAAAAATCTAGTAAGATAGCATCTATTAGTTCACTATTATCTAAACCTTTAGA
Organism: Biomphalaria sudanica; assembly: GCA_036873155.1. Classification (NCBI taxonomy): domain Eukaryota; kingdom Metazoa; phylum Mollusca; class Gastropoda; family Planorbidae; genus Biomphalaria; species Biomphalaria sudanica. The sequence continues at coordinate 14,116 of JAZGLO010005625.1, read as the reverse complement.
AAAATCATCAATTAGTCCTATTAGTTGTGTTTCACATGATCTATATTTCCTAAAGCCATTTTGGTATGGTGTGAGGACATATTGTTTGTCTAAGTGGTTTATGATGTTGCTACATATTATGTGTTCTAGGTTTTACATGTGATGCTGGTAAGTGATACTGGTCTGTAGTTTCCTGGGTCAGATTTTTCTTCTTTTTTAAAAAGGGGGGTGACATTAGCTTCTTTCCAGTCCTTTGTTACTCTGCTTTGGTTAAGTGAAGCCTGAAAGAGTAATTTGAACACTGGGGCTAGCTCATTGCTTAGTTCTTTGAGTAATCTAACTGGAATACCTTCAGGTCCAGACGCTTTATTTGGTTTGGTGTTGGATAATAGTTTTTGAATTCCATTTTCTTGTACTACTATATCTTCTATGTTGTCTACTTGGTTTAGATTCAGTAATATGTCTTTGTCTTCTGGGGCTGAGAATGCTGATGCAAAGTATTTGTTTAGGATGTTTGCTTTAGTTTCATTATCATTATGTACTATGTTATGTTCATCTTTTAATGACGCTTTGCCTGTTGTTTTCATTTTCTTAGACTTAATGTATGACCATAGGTTTTTGTTGTTATCTTTAGATGTTACATTGTTTATGTATTCACTCTGCAGCTGTCTGCTTACTTTTTGGGTTAAGTGTTTAATTTTTAAATACTTTTTGTAAACTCTTTCTGCTATAGTTTCTTTAAATTTTCTTTATAGGTTTTCCTTCTGTTTACAAAGCTTCTTTAGTCTATTATTAAACCAGCATTTATTTATTTTTTTTGATGTGTATTTAGTTGGTATATGATTTTCTATAATGATTTTAAAATGGTTTTTAATGAAATTCCAGATGTCATCGACTGGTTCGTTAATGTCTTTTTCTAAGAATGTTTGTTGAAAGTTTAATGTAGCTTGGTGTAGTTGTGTTAGGTTACATTTATTCCAGAGTAAGATTTTTCTTTTCGGTTTTGTATTGGCTACTGCTTTTATCTGACTGTGTATTTTTATGATCTCATGGTCTGATAGACCAGGGATAATATCATAATCAACTACTAATCCAGGTCTGTTTGTTAAGAAGAGGTCTAATGTGTTGTTTAATCTAGTTGGCTTTTTAATGATTTGATCTAAACTTAGGTTGTGTAAATTTTCTATGAAAAGCTCATTTATGTCCTTAAGGTTTTGGTATTTATATATGGTAAGTGTTTTCCAATTTATATCAGGTAGGTTGAAATCATCCATAATCCAAAAAACTGCATTTTTATTTGTCTCTTTAAGTGTAGTAATCTGATTACATAGTTCCTGCATGTATTCTAAACTAGAATTCGGTGGTCTGTAAATGCTGCCTATTATTAGGGATGTTGAGGTAGTATTAATTTTACAAAATGTTGATTCTATATTTTTTGAGTTAGGTAAGGTAATTTCTTCTTCTATAAGAGTGTTTTTTATTGCTAGAAGAACTCCTCCATGATTATCAGCCCTATCTTTTCTAAAAATTTCATAATTACTATTGAAAATTTCTGCATTATAAATTTCAGGATTTAGCCAAGTTTCTGTTCCTGCACTTATGTCTGGTTTCTCACATTCTAATAAAATTTCTAAGTCTGCTGTTTTGTTCCTAATGCTTGAAAATTTATGCTAAGGTTTTAAGGTATTTTGGTATTACTTCTTTAGTAGGTTTGTTTAGTGAGGCGGCTGTATTAATTTTAGTAGATTTAGGTTTAACAGAAGTGGATCTGGCTAGTGGATGGTGAGTTTAGTTTGGGATGGTGTTTAGGATATTGTATGGGTTAGAAATGTCTGCATCAAAGGAATGAAACAGTCCCGATGTAAACTGAGGTAACCCACACGGTACACAGTGCCATGATGCGTCTTTGTTGCCTAAGGCATAATACACAGGTGTATTCATATGGAGACATGATGCATGGTACCATTCATCGCAGGTGTCACATTGAATGGCTTTCTGTTTCCTGGTGCATACGTTTTTGTAGATGTTGCATCTATCTTTAGATCTAGGCCCTGGATTTGACTCTACATCTCCTGCTATTAATATTAAAAGTGATAGGTATTTATTTCTGCCGTGTCTGATTGAGAACTTCCATTTGTGATGGGTGATCTTCTTTAATGTTATGGATGTGTATGTTAGGTTATTTTTGAAGTTGCATTGATCTAGAGTGTGATGATTGATTATGACTGTTGTTTCCTTTTTAAGTTTAGTGTTAACTAAGATAGATCTATTTCTTTGTTCAGATAGTGTGTATTTAGTAATTATTAGGATAAATAAAAATACATGAATAATAAAAATAATAATAATAGTTTTTATTGTCCGTATGGATATTTGTCTTATAATTAGTGCATTACACCAGTGGTTATCTTTCATTGGCCCGAAAGCCAATACCTATGTTTGTGTTACACTTGGGCTCAGTGAGCTTCTTCACTTGATGGATCTTTCGCCACTGGTTATGTCGTAGTTCATTAGCTGTGTTAAGTGTATACCTACCTTATGATCTTCGAGTTGTTAGTAAAAGATAAAGTAAAGTTTTCCATTTTCGATCTTGCGATTAGATGATGTTAAGGTCATTTGTTTCTATGGCCAACGGTTAAAAAGCAGGGTGTTATGTGGCCAGCACAATGACCAACCGCCTTTACTTTCCCCAACTAAATTTAGGTACCCATTAGAGTTGGGTGGACTCAATGGCGCCCTAAAAATCCCGAAATTCAATATCCCAGTCTTCACCGAGAATCAAACTCAGGCCCCAGGTTCGGAAGCCGTGCGCTTAACCACCCAGCCACCTCACCCCGAGCTGTTACTTACTTAATAAATGTACTGATTATAAGTTTCATTGTAACTGACGCCATAAAGTTTCCATGGAGAACTTAAACATTAAAGTTAGCCAAGAGCTTTTTTCCTACTCAGTCTCATACCTCAAAACTAAAGTGTTTTTTTCATGCTATAAATGTCTAAATCTTAAATTATATATTTTTTAAAAAAAATATTTCTACATCATAGAGGCGATCAATACAGTGGCGCCATAAGGTTGAGAAACTTTACTTTTGATGTATTTGATGAAGATCCAAGAAAACTTGCCAACTTTCCAAATATAACTGGTAACATCTGTTACTATCAAATTGACCCACTAGGACCAGGAACATATCTGTTTAACTGCAGCACCTCAGTCATTGGAAGATACGTCCGAATCGGCATAAGGTATGTTTTAAACCTGTTTTCTGTGATAATTGTTGTTTGCTTTGTTTGTGGAACTAAAGGAAATATTACTGTTTATCAATTGTTAATCATTACAAAATAGTATACTTTACTTTTGTATTTCACCTTCAAACAAACAAATAATAAAAATAAACGTAAGGAAACAGCTAGTAGAAGATCAACTATAGCACGCGGCTTTAATCGCTTTCTAATTGGGAAAATAAGCTGGTCGAAACTAGGTGTACAAAATTATGCGAAACACTGTATTCATCCTTAAACTTCGGAACCAAAGACACTGCCATTAGGACTTAGTTACTCTAAACCAGCAATTATTTCACTAGCAATACAATAACGATCTTTCCATTGCTTAGGCCAACCTCTTTTTAAAGTTTCTTTTATTTGGTTACGTAACCATCTCCTTCCCATACCTTACTATCTATAGGGCAGAATTGTCATCTCATCATAGAGCATTGTTAAGTGAGACCAATGTCCTTAGACAGTAGTGGTTTTGTGTGTAGAAAACATGTTTTGTGAGTTTTTAAAACCCATTAAAACAGATTTAATGTCTCTTTGAGTTATTTTTAACCGATGAATCTTCCAGTTTCTCAAAAAAAAGTTCCAAAACAAAAAGATGAAAGGTGCGCTTATTTATATTCATGGTTTATATTTTATTTACATTTTTTTATAATTAGATTCAAACAGAAACGAAATCGCGGGCAAAAAATTTAACAAGATGTTGCCTGTGTATCATACTCACAAGGTGAATAGTGGATAGATCTGGATTTTCTTAATTCTTTATAACTTATGAAGCCGTTGTAGTGACCAACCACTTATGGTATCATATGTTGGATTATGTTACATAATCATACCATTTTGAAAAAAAAATTCATCGCTAACCAAAAAAAAAATCTTTTTGTGTCACAGAAAATATTCTATCTATATATATAATTCTCTTCGTAGCTGAAGAGTTTTGACGAGAAGAAGAAGTAAGAAGAAGGAAAGGAAAGATCACTCTCTTATTTCTGTGGATATTCAACCCACGAAAAAACAAGGGGGGGGGGGAGAACAAGTATTTTTTTTACCCGTCGCTACGAATGGCTGCCTGGTCGTGCGGTTTACGCGCGGGACTGTTGTTTGAATTTATCAAACCCTGCCCGCTACCATCTCCCTTCGTCCTGCGGGAGGTTTGGACTAGGAAGTAAACTATCGTCAATTCTGAAGGAACATCCGAAATATGTAAAACATTTTACAAGCAAACATTTTACAAACACTAAACATCATCACCGGACTTAACCATTGTGACCAAGAAGTCATGGAAAGAGAACAGGTAATCTACTATGTATATTTACAGATCACTAAAGAGCAGGGTGGGACTTATCATTTGTGGGGTCTTATGCGAAATGGATTTCGCTGGGCCAAGTTTGGGTAGGGAAGCAGATAATAAGTGAAATTTAAGAGCTTGTATTAGAAAATAAATTGCATTTTATTAATTCTTTACTACGTACAGAATTACTTTACAAGCCTTATGTGTAGTAAAGTCATACAGTATATCATAATAATTCTGTTTTCTACATAGATCACCCTAAACAGCAAGAATTACCAAATGTTTCAATCTATCTATGAGAATTGGTGATCTCAAGTAATTCTTCATAAGTTTGAGGCGCGAGAAGCTTCTTTCACCAGATTACACAATGCCGTTTTTATTTATGGCGCGTAGGATTGGCGTTTTCCATATCTAATGACAACCCAAAATGACAATTTTTGTCTATATATTCCGTATATTTTAAGGACTTTTTCGTATCTTTTGCAATTTCGGGAGATTTCCAGGAGCTCCTAGTAAATCGATAGTTATAAATTGGTGTAAGTTATAAATTGTTTAATTTAATAATTTATACACCTAGAATTAGTGAGGGTCATATGAAAGTGCGGGTCCTATTAAAGTGCGGTGCCCACTGCGGTCGCATATATTGCAGTGGCCTAAGGCCGGCCCTGCAAAATAGCGGCGTATGCTAAGCTGCCGATCGAGTAGTTTTAATTATTTTAGATCAGAATTCAAAAAATTTATAAGACTTCAATTTTGAAAAAAAAAAAAAAGTTTTTAAAGAGGCCACCACAACATAATGTTTTCTTTTTAAAATATTGTTTGAATAGTAATTGTTAATTTTTTTACAAAATATGTAATTGTTTATGAATATTCTTAAATTACTTTTTGGATATTGCTATATGTTCGTGAAGCCGACTTGATTTCATAGCCTCATTTGAAAATGTAGATTATATATACTTTTTTATCTGATGGCTTTTCAATAAAACTTAGAAAGGAAAGGGGGGGGAGGGTGTGTCTACAATAGCGAGGTTTCCTTAAGACCGATTTGTTAATGCTTTCATTGTTTAAAAAGGTTAAATTATATTATTTGAATTTTAGTTTTAGAATTAAAAAAATAACATTTACATATTGTTATAACTAGGGGTGCACCGGGTAGTAATTTTTTATATTCGGCCGGAACCGGAGCCGGATACCTAATTCTCTTGTTAATAGCTTGTTTTTCTGAACATTTTACGAAACTGTAAAATAACATACCTATATTGGTTGGTTTTATTTTTTTTCCTTTTATATACCTTATTGTTTTCAACTCTTTTACTGATTGATTTATTCAACCTTAACAGTATTTCTAAAAATCTGTATAGCATGAGTGTGACTGTGTGTATGTACGATGCCAGCAACTGTAAAGGATATGTGTAGGAAGGTCAATGTAAATAATGTTAGTATATATTTAACTAGTTACTAATGTAAATCTCATAAGTAAAGTGCAATCTGCTTTGTATAGTGGTCGGATGTATGTGTTCATGAATTTCAGACCAACAACCTGGTCAGATATACCTTGTGAGCTTACACATGTAGTTCTAGTGTAGTGCGTATAGTTGTTTGTGTTAACCATCAAGCATTGTTTTTTCCTTGAGCATACGCACGCAATAGAGTTGGGTGTCAGTCAAAAAAGTCAAGGGTTGGGGTTTTTTTACACTCCAGCATATTGTTTCTTTGTTTGCTAGATCTAACTGTGGTACTATTATTCAATTTATTTTATGCGATTTTAAAATTTACTGTATGGTTTTCCGTTATTTATGTGTAAAAGTCGTCCTAGCCTGATACACAGTGGCTAAGTACGCATCTTAAGTAAAAAAAAATAAAAAAATAACAAGGAGTTAATTGACTGTCACAAATTATTAAGAATATTATTATCAAATCAAGACACTTAACTGCAGGAGTAATATTCAAGTTAACACGTTAGAAAATATATTTAACCGTAATATTTATTGGCAGTGTAATATCCTTTGTTAACACGTTGTGTTTTTTATTCTGGCATTAAAAATGGTCAATGTCTATCAATAAATTGGGTGTCAAGAACCAAAGAAATAAAATAAAGAGTAGGGGGTGTTTAGCTCACCATTTCAAGATAGCCCTGGTCGTGTCTTCTACAAAATAATTAGTTACTGGCTTACTGGGCTATATAATCTCGCGGTTTGTGTTCTGTGTAGCTATAGGTCACTCGTTTAGGTGTTTGAGATCTTTAGTCTAGCTTACTAATTGAGATTTATGTTCAAGTAACTCGGCACACTTGAAAAGGTGTGGCCTCTAGCCCAAACACGTGATTAAGATTTTTCTCCAAATAAGCAAACTCTTTGTCCGGATACCCGTGTAGATGTTTGGCTTGAAGTCCAGTCCACCCCCCATACCATCCCCAAATTAAGCTACTAAGTAAACAAACATAGTTTCCTCGTGTGACCTCTAGAGAGTGCTTACGTCCATCGTATCTGACTTGTGGTCACCTGTCAATCAATGAACTCAATGTGATGGACTAAACAAATAAAAGGGGGAGGGAGTTGTTCATCTGGAATTAGACTTGGTTACCTTAGACGTGTGGCTATGGTAGTCCAGCCCCAGTAATAGAGATTTACTACTTGTTACGTATCTAGGCGTTGTTTTTTTTTCTTTCTTTGACCTGTTGCGGTCGAGAGACGAGTAGGTTGTCTGCCCCTTGTGTAATAAGTTTTTTTTATTCGTCAAGCCACACAGACAGTGACCGGTCCTTGACCTGTGTGTGTACCTCTGGTTGAAAAGGAGGGTGTTTTTTTTTTCTGGTCTCTTTGAAGAGCGTTCTAGATCTGGGTGTTGATGACTTTCTATTCTAGAAGTTACGAGATATCGACGCGCGGTAGATTATATAAGGACCGCCCGCGTAACGTTGACAGACAGACATACGGAGACAGCCGTGAGACAGATAGCGGAGACATTGCGTGACCCGTGCGTGTATACCATTTATCGTGTAAGTTAATATTTTTTTTTAAGGCCTTGCTTGCTTGTATTTGTAATTACATTTTCAAAACTCTTGTATTGTAATATTTTTACATGCCATTTTTGTAAAAAGGGTTTTGGTCAACACCTCAATTCTGTATTGAGTAAATGTTTATTTTTTTTTCTTTCTTGTAATTTTTATTTGATTAAACATTCAGTTGATAGTTTACCTTCCGATTTCTTGTGTCATTCTTTTTTGTTATTCATTGTAAGTCTTTGATTAAATCAGACTTAAGATAAGTGACACAACTCCTTTTCTATTGTCACGTTCCCCTAGGCAAGCCATTTTAAAAATTAGAATTCAATTCGTAATACGTGACAAAAGAAGTTTGAGGGCTTTCGTCCCGGATATTTTTCTGAACCTATTTTCGTCTTACTTGAGTAATTTTGTAAAGGCGAAGTTGACTTTAACAAAAATTTTTTTTGTGTCAAAGAGTCGGAAGTAAAGTATCAATAGTATTGACCAAACTCTCTTAAGGTTTTTTTGTTGTACTGATTTTGTACTGTATATTTACATTGTATACATTTTTTTTTTGCTTGTAATAGTTGTTAGTTAGCCATGGATATTCAGGTTTTTCTTGCAAATCCCTCTGTGGAAGAGCTTGATACTTTTACTAGGAAGGAACTGGTCCTTAATTCTAAACATTTAGGGTTAAAAATAAAATCAAATGCCTTAAACAAGAAATCAGAGATAACATTGTAATCCATTATGTAGACGAGGAAGTGTTTTTCTGAAGACCTTTTAGAAACCCTTAGACCCGATGAGGGTAAATCAGATTTAGAACTTCAGATAAAATTAAAACAAATGGAAATAGAAGCCCAGTTAGCTTTAAAAGAGAAGAAATTAGACAAAAAGAATTAGAGCTTGCAGCGGCTAGAGAGCAGAAAGAATTACAAATAGAGTTAAGAAAATTAGAGTTAGCTGCTAATGTAAGACCAGATTCTTCCCCTGCCAGTCATACTGCTGAAGCAATAAAATTTTTGAAAATAATTCCACGCTTTAATGAAGCCACAATTGACAATTATTTTCCACAATTTTGTAACTTGCTGTGAAAAATTTTAATGTACCTGAAAACTTTGTGGCCCACTTTGCTGCAAACAGTTTTGACTGGTAGAGCTGCAGAGGTATTTTGTTCTTTGACCATTGAACAACAAAAAGATTATAATGTTGTTAAGGCCTTAATTCATAAGGCATATGAACTTGTTCCGGAAGCTTACCGAAAGCAGTTCAGGGATTGTCGCAAATCGGATGGCCAAACCCATGTAGAATTCCTGCGGGAAAAGGAGCGACGCTTTGAAAAGTGGCTCACTTCCAAGGAAATCGGCACCGACTTTGCCAAATTCAAGAACCTAATGCTGATGGAAGAGTTCAAGAGTTGTGTGCGGCTGGACGTCCGTACGCATATAGCTGATCGTGGCGAGGAAGATGTGCACAAGGCTGCAGTGTTGGCAGACGATTATATAATATCACATCAATTTGCCAAGTATACGACGGATGTCAAGCCAAAACAAGTCAAACAGCCTGAGTCCATTGCTAGCAACTCCATCAAGAACAGCAGTACAAAATGACAGAAAACCTACTACAAGTAAAGCTACTTGTTCCTACTGCAAACGAGAAGGCCATAAAGTTGACGATTGCTGGAAATTGAGGAAGAGAAATGAAAAAACTCCTTCAAAAGTCAGCGCTTGCACAGTACAGTGGTCGGCGAGGTTTACTCCCTCATCATCAAGTCATATCAAGAATACCTCGACACCACCTGTTTCAAATGTATTGACTGTACAAGGACTCTCCGAAAATGTCTCCACGGTGTTCAAATGACTCAAACAGTGAGTTCTTCAAATTCATCTTTACGATGTTCCAATGACTCAAACAAGAGTTTTTCAAATACATCAAGCCGATGTTCCAATGACTCAAACAAGAGTTTTTCAAATACATCAAGCCGATGTTCCAATGACTCAAATAAGAGTTTTTCAAATACCATCAAGCCGATGTCCAATGACTCAAACAAGAGTTTTTCAAATACATCAAGCCGATGTTCCAATGACTCAAATAAGAGTTTTTCAAATACATCACATCGATGTTCCAATGACTCTATCCAGATTCCCATAATACATCACCCCGATGTTCCAATGACTCTATCCAGAGTTTCCCATAATACATCATCCCGATGTTCCCATGACTCTATCAAGAGTTTCCCATAAGACATCACCCCGATGTTCCAATGACTCTATCCAGAGTTCCCATAATACATCATCCCGATGTTCCCATGACTCTATCCAGAGTTTCCCATAAGGACATCACCCCGATGTTCCAATGACTCCATCAAGAGTTCTCCAAATACATCCACAAGATGTTCTACTGACTCAAGAAAGAGTTTCTCCACTGCGTCTCCTAGAGATGTCAATGACTCCAGCGAGTGTTCGACCCAAGTCCAGTCTGCATCAACCAAAATTGATGTTTTATTAGAGGATTTTAAGCCTTTCATTTCGGAAGGATTCGTATCACTACCCGGTGATTCTACAAGTCTACGACCTATTACCATTTTGAGAGACACAGGTGCTTCACAATCGTTACTTTTAGAGGGTATCTTGCCCTTGTCTAAATCATCATCGACTGGGAAGAGCATCCTGTTACGAGGCGTAGAGCTTGGATGTATAGATGTGCCCTCTACATCTAATCGACATAAAGTCAAATCTCATTACTGGACCGGTTGTTGTAGGTGTCCGACCAACATTACCATTGGAAGGCATCTCGTTGCTGTTAGGCAATGACTTAGCAGGTGGAAAGGTGATAGCCGAACCCATCGTCACTCAAACACCCGACTTATCTGCCACACCCGAGGAAGACCTAGAGTTATATCCAGCGTGTGCAGTAACAAGGGCAATGAGGTTGAAAGCATCTCAAGAAGAGAACGTCGTCAAGGCCAACAGTAACCAAGATGATGTGGACTTGAGCACCACATTCTTTGCTTCTCTTGAAGAAGAACCAACGCCAATTCTGAAAAGCCGGCATCAACTCGAAAACAGTTGATTGAGGACCAAAAGAAGGATCCAGAGCTCGCCAAACTCCGAAAAAACCGCAATGACATCACAAGAGGCAGAGCTAGCATCAACGTGCTACTACATCCAAGATGATATGCTCTTCAGGAAATGGAAACCTCCAGACGCATCCAACGAAGAAGAATGGAGAATATGCCATCAAATCGTGTTACCAGAAAGATACCGAGCGTACATCATGAATCTGGCTCATGACACACCAATGTCAGGTCATCTCGGCATCCACAAGACATACCACAAGATTATGTCACACTTCTTCTGGCCACGTTTGAAGAAAGATGTCATCCAGTACTGCCCGATCCTGTCATGCCTGTCAGATGGTTGGCAAGCCAAATCAAAAGATCCCTGTTGCTCCTCTGAAGCCGATTCCAGCCTTTGAAGAACCTTTCAGCAGAGTACTTATTGACTGTGTTGGTCCTCTCCCAAGGACAAAAGCTGGCAACCAATACCTGTTGACCGTTATGTGTGCTTCAACTCGTTTTCCTGAGGCTATTCCTCTAAGGAACATAAAAGCATCAAACATTGTGAAGGCCTTAATCAAGTTCTTTACTCTATTTGGTCTACCAAAGTCCATCCAATCGGACCAAGGAACGAATTTCACGGCCAATCTTTTCAAGCAAGTCATGACTCAGTTGGGCATCAAACACTGCATGTCGAGTGCGTATCATGCCGAGTCGCAAGGCGCTCTTGAGCGATTCCATCAGACTCTCAAGAACATGATCCGAACCTATTGCTTTGAGCACGAAAAAGACTGGGACGAAGGAATCCACATGCTACTGTTTGCAACCCGTGAATCCGTCCAGGAATCGTTGGGATTCAGCCCCTTTTGACTTAGTCTTTGGCCATTCGGTGCGCGGTCCCTTGAAATGTATAAAAGAGACTTTGTTGTCACCACAACAGCCACTGAAGGACTTTTAGACTATGTAAGTAAGTTTAAAACTAGACTTTATGATGCTTTTGTTCTGGCCAAAAATAACTTACAAACACCCAATCCAGCATGAAACGCTGGTATGATAGAAAGGCCCGTGTTAGAGAATTTTCTCCCGGGGATAAGGTGCTTGTATTTTTGCCCATACCAGGTCAACCCTTGCAAGCCAGATACTTTGGTCCCTATGAAATTGAGACCAAAATTAGTGACCTCAATTACACAATCAAAACTCCTGACCGTAGGAAAAAGACTCAGCTATGTCATATAAACATGCTGAAGCCTTATGTATCTCGGCCAGATCACTCAGAGAAGAATAATTGTGTTTTAAATACAGTCAAAAGTTGTTCAAATAGCCATGTTTCTCCTATTGATGATGATATTGTAAAGGAGAAATTTGGACAATACAAAATACCTAATTCTTTTGCTATTACAGAATTTGGATGTAAAACTGTCTCATCTGTCTCGACAGAAGGCCAGTTATCATGAAACTTCATTAATGAATTTAATGACATTTTTTCTGATGTACCAAAACAGACTAATGTTATAATGCATGATGTAGATGTTGGCGAGGCTACTCCAGTCAAGCAGCATCCTTACAGGGTTAACCCTGAAAAACTTGCCATACTTAGGTCAGAAATCAAGTATATGCTTGAAAATGACCTCATTGAACAAAGTTCCAGTAGCTGGAGCTCCCCATGTGTCTTGATACCTAAACAGGACAAGACTTATCGTTTTTGTACAGACTACCGTAAGGTAAATGCTGTAACAAAGACCGATTCGTTTCCTATCCCTAGGATAGACGATCTCATAGATCGTATTGGTGACGCTAAGTACATCACCAAAATAGACCTACTTTCAGGTTATTGGCAGGTTCCCCTGACTGATAGGGCAAAGGAAATCTCCGCCTTTGTCACCCCTGATGGTCTGTACCAATACAAAGTGATGCCATTTGGCATGAAGAATGCTCCTGCCACTTTCCAGAGAATGATAAATGCCCTGCTTGCTGACATGGAGAATTGCCACGCATACATAGACGATGTAGTAATTTTTAGCCAAGATTTTTCTAGCCATTGTAAACAACTGCATTGTCTTTTTACTAAACTTTTACATGCAAAAATTACTGTAAACCTGAGTAAGAGTGATTTTTGCCAGGCTTCCATCCAATACTTAGGCCATATTGTAGGACAAGGCCAGGTGAAACCTGTAATGGCCAAAGTAGAAGCTATCCAAGCTTTCCCTATTCCTGCTGATCGGAAACAACTCCGAAGATTTTTGGGAATGTCTGGATATTATAGAAAATTTTGCGAAAAATTTTTCTGTCATTGCCAGTCCCTTAACAAACCTCCTGAGAAAGAACGTCCGATTTACTTGGACGGATGAATGTCAGAAAGCCTTTAACCAGATCAAGCAGATATTATCTAGCTCTCCCATTTTGATGGCTCCTGACTTCGGAAAACCTTTTAGGTTAGCTATTGACGCCAGTGACACAGGTGTTGGGTCAGTCCTTTACCAAGAAGATAATTTCCAAGTAGAGCACCCTATTTGTTTCTTTTCCAAGAAATTTAATAGACATCAAAGAAATTATTCTACTGTGGAAAAAGAATGTCTTGGGTTGATTCTTTCTATACAACACTTTGACTTTTATATCAGTGGGTCCAGATGGCCACTGGTTGTATTTACTGACCACAATCCCCTTACATTTATCCACAAAATGTCTGGCAAGAACCAACGACTTCTCAGGTGGAGTTTATTTTTACAAGAGTACAACCTAGATATTAAACACATAAAAGGCAGCGAAAATGTTATCGCCGATGCCTTATCTAGATTGTAAAAAGTATTTTGATGTATATATATTTTTTTATATATATCATGATAAATACATTCTGTAATGTAAATATTTTTTGTAGTTCTAAAAAGATTTCCATTTCGTGGAAATGTAAACTTTTTATTTTTAGGAGGGAGGTGTTACGTATCTAGGCGTTGTTTTTTTTTCTTTCTTTGACCTGTTGCGGTCGAGAGACGAGTAGGTTGTCTGCCCCTTGTGTAATAAGTTTTTTTTTATTCGTCAAGCCACACAGACAGTGACCGGTCCTTGACCTGTGTGTGTACCTCTGGTTGAAAGGAGGGTGTTTTTTTTTTCTGTCTCTTTGAAGAGCGTTCTAGATCTGGGTGTTGATGACTTTCTATTCTAGAAGTTACGAGATATCGACGCGCGGTAGATTATATAAGACCGCCCGCGTAACGTTGACAGACAGACATACGGAGACAGCCGTGAGACAGAATAGCGGAGACATTGCGTGACCCGTGCGTGGTATACCATTTATCGTGTAAGTTAATTTTTTTTTTTTAAGGCCTTGCTTGCTTGTATTTGTAATTACATTTTCAAAACTCTTGTATTGTAATATTTTTACATGCCATTTTTTGTAAAAGGGTTTTGGTCAACACCTCAATTCTGTATTGAGTAAATGTTTATTTTTTTTTTCTTTCTTGTAATTTTATATTTGATTAAACATTAAGTTGATAGTTTACCTTCCGATTTCTTGTGTCATTCTTTTTTGTTATTC
>JAZGLO010005624.1:0-247068 GCA_036873155.1 Biomphalaria sudanica | reverse complement strand
CTATATGGATTATAAATGTTTGACTAGATACCTAAGAGAGAATGTGTGACAAGTTGCCCAATGCCTGGACAAAGAGCAAATATTAAATGCGCGATCTGGTGCACAGTTTCTTGCTCTACTCATAAAAATCCCTCCCCTCCCATTCTAAATGAAATCGTCTCTCCTTTCACCTGTCTTTTCCTACCCCCCCCCCCCCCCAATGTTTAACACTTCAGTTGGTGATGCTTGGTTAAGCAGACACCAGACGTCTGCTCTTCACTCTTTCAAACATATCAAAATATTTGGACCTAAACTGCATACCTTTGCTGACCTAAATATTCCAACTTAACAGGTAAGAAATTGGGGGGGGGGGAATGGAAGCGGATTAAGTCAGTTGTATGAATAAAGTGTTTTAAAGGAGACAACCTTGTGGAGGAATATTTCACGGACTAAGATATTTAGCGCCTGACGCTCCACTCCCCCCCCCTAGACAACTCCTCCACTCCCCCCCCCTAGACAACTCCTCCACTCCTCTCCCCCTCCATTTCTCCTCATTTCTTCCTTTTCTTTTTTTTTTTTTCTTCAATGTTAAATGTATCGTCTTAAAAGGGGTAGTAAACGACAAGTGGCTGATCTATGCATAAAGAATGAATGAGTTGAAGTCTGAATGAATGAAGTCCCTACACCCCCCCCCCCCTTTTCTCCGGACACCGGCTGCTTTACAACTGTCTTGTCACTCAATGATTAGGTTCAGTGGTTCTCAACATTTTGTTAAACATTTTTTTCCCAGTTTGGATGGTCCCCGAACTGGACACAACATTGTAATGAGACATGTTCCGGGAGCTGAAAGTTTGCCCCTGTGGAGTGTCACCAGATAATGGTATGCTTTATCGAGAGGCACTTTCTCTTAAAGCACCTCTGTAGAACTATCTGGAGAGCTCCCTGATCTAGAAACCACTTCGTAGTTTATCGCTGATATATGACTAGTTATCTGAACCCCCATATGACTAGTTATCTGAACCCCCCCCCCGAACATAAAACTTAGAACATAGAAGAAAAAGTAAAAGTTTTCCTTTCAGACCTTGTGATCTATAGGTTATCTGTTTCGGTGGCCTACGGTTAACGAGGGTGCCATGTGGCCAGCACAACGACCAACCGCCTTAACTTTTCCCCAACTAAAGTCAGGTACCCATTAGAGCTAGGTGGACTCAGAGGTGCCCAAAGATCTCGAAATTGAAAATCTCAGTCCTCACCAGGATTCGAATCCGGGACCCCCGGTTCAGAAGCCAAGCGCTTTAACGCTAAGCCACCGCGCCTCCTAGAACGCCGAAGAAGCTTCTATTTCTCAAGTTCTGTCTTGAATGTCTAAGGTCCCCTGAGTGTGCTGTGACGTGAGAACCATTGATCATTGAGAATCTTGTCATCGTCGCCCTTGTCTGTGTCTCTAGGCCAGTGGTTCTCAACCTGTGGGTCGCGACCCCTTTGGGGGTCGATTGACGATTTGCCAGGGGTCGCCTAAGACTATCGAAAAAATGAATTGTTTTTGTCCATTCTTCTATTGCTGTGTGTGTATGTAGAGGGGGGTCGCGGCAGAGTGGGGGGGGGTTGTAAAAAGGGGTCGCTGAGCCTAAAAGGTTGAGAACCGCTGCTCTATGCCCAACAGGGGGCCGAGTTACCTCGCAATTTTGTTGACTGTATTTCATTCTGGAATTCTTTAAGTTACACTTTGTGTAGACATTGACGAGAAAGATGGGGGCGAAAAAAAAAAGGGGGGGGGGGACTCTTCAGAGTCTGTAGAGCTTAAATGAAATAATAGTGAGATTCTGTTTCAACAGAGGAGGCGGCTTGAAATACCAGTGTAGATATAAATCAGGGACTTGGAAGTGGCAGAGGCGTATATGTGGTGGGTCCTGAATTATCTCACCAGAAGAAGCTCGGCCTTTATGATTCTGTTTCAAATTGAGTACTTGAGAGCCTGTTTAAAAAAATACATATAGCATAATTTTATTATTCCCAGGCGTAATATTACAATTGACAGATGATTTCATTGGTGTAACTTAAGACACCAATGAACATTAAACGTAACGGTGCCGAATATTATCTCCCCCTGCTCGCTCGTAGGAACCGCTCAGCAGTAAAAATTAACTCCCCTTGAACCTATAAGTATTTAATTTCTACATGTGCCCAAATGTAATGGCTTATTAAAATAGGAATACATTTCTTGTCACATGATATCCACAGTGAATGATAACATGTCTGGCTTTTTTTATTTTGCAAGAATTTAAAAGATTAAATTTTAAGTGATATTTAATTGTCTTTATCATTTTTGTCATTTTTAATTAGCATTCCATTCTTCTCTCTTCATAAAGATATATTCTTTATTTTTTTATTTGTTCTCATCCCTCGTTTTCTCATTCGTTTCTCTCTTCTCTCTTTTTACAAAGCTTATATCAACTCTGTCTGTCTGTCTGTATGGTGAAAAGTTACTTCTAACACACCCATTCTCGGATTAAGCTGAAAATTTGCGCAATTATTTTTACCTGACAACACAAGAATACATTTTTAAAAAATAACCAATTTGTTAATTAACTATTGTTAATTAATTAGTTTGTTTGGTATATTGAACAAGGGAAAGAAATCGTACTTAACATGTGTCAACATTTTTAAATTCATTTAAAAAAAACGATCATGTAAACATTCACGAAGATACCCTCCTTCTTCCCTCCCCATTTTACAAGTGGTCCAGACAAGTGATGCGATCATAGCGCATTGAGAAAGCTGAAAGCTAAACAACAACAATTGGTAATAGTATTTCTAATCGCAAAGATTTATCATGCATTCACTTACCGCGTGCAACTTATACAGTCTAATTACTTTATAAGTATACTTAATATACGCTTTTTTTTTTTTTGTTGTTGTTTTAGTCGTCTGTCATGTTTCTCTTATATTTCATCTCCGTCTCTTCTTTCTCTCACACATTATCTCCCCTTTTCTTTTTAAACTTTTCTGTCTTTCCTCTTTGCTCTTTTATCCTCTCTCTCTCTCTCTCTCTCTCTCTCTCTCTCTATTAAGACAAAGCGCGACGTCATCAACTAATGAAAAGTACCCCCCCCCTTTTTAGATACAATATCAATTAAAAGAATCTCCTTTGGGGAGAGCCGTCCACTTGTTAGCTCAGATGTGTTTGATTCCATTAAGTGACTCCCTTGCCCAGGTTTGAACTCGATACTCCGCTGAGCCACCAACCACTACCCCCCCCCCCCGCACACACACACACACCTTTGCACTTGCTTGGCTAGACATGCTGGGTGAATGATCCTTCAGAGACAAGACTCAACACACTAGTACTAAGTAGGTGCAAGTTTTCAACGCCCCGTTACAGGTCCACACACACACACACACACGTCTCACCCGCTCCCTTAACTCTTAATGTCGTAAGTTATCACTCCAATGTGACTGCACGAGTATTCAGAGGTTCTCAAACGGGTGTCACTGGTTTTTAAAAGTGTTTTTTTTTTTAATCTACAACGCGCTCCTTGGCGGTCTAATTAAGAGCTTTATTCACACCAGGGGATAATACATTGAACGCCCCCCCCCAACTCTCTTATCCTTCCCCTCCCGGTATCACACCTTAGTATGAAGTGTCCCATCATGCTACTCCTCCTTGATGTAGGCTGACAGAATTGTAAGACGGAAGTCACAGGTGGGTGTCTCCAATGCTTGAGCGGGCACTGTGATTTAAGGTTTGGCTGCATTCGTTGTCGCAACTTTTTCTGTCTTTATTTTTTTAGGTCAAAGGTCGTTCTTTCATACGCTACCATTAGTGACCTATTTGACATTTGCTGATATAAATACAAATTGGACTATTTTTAGTACCCTGTAACAAAATGCTACACTTGATTTAAAACACCGTGGTTAAAACAGATCATAAAATATCGCAATGTCAACTTCAAATGTTATCAAAATATGTTTGCTCAATTTCATTTTTAGCGGCCTCCAATAGATAGTTTTGTGAGGTCTGTCTGGCAGTTCGTCCGTCATCCCATGTTAAAATTTTACGAAATTGTCAGCTAACAGACCATCTATAACTGAGGCCCATCCTTCGGCCCGCGCGACATTTCCGGTCACTCTAAACTTCTGAACAAAGTGCATTCTTAGGCTCGGTACCATTGAGCTATTTCTTTTCTTTTAGAGGCCATGTGGTCGTGTGTTCTGTCTTCCATTCTTGCATGCTCTATGTCACGTTTTATAAAAAAAAAAAAAAAAACCTTGCGGTCTTTGTCTGTAACAATTAATCACTGTGTGTGTGTGTCAAGCCAATTGGGCTATTCTAAAAATATATTTATTAACAGTTGAATCCAATGTTTTAAGTCCCCGGTGATGTGCGTGTGTGTGTTGTCAGAAAGTCCATTACTCCATTTCCCCGCCCCTTCCACATCCGGTGTTAGAGGTTATAATTTTATTTAACCACAAGTCATTCATTAAGATCCAAAGTTATGGACAAAATGGTCCATAACAGAACCTATGATGAGAAACGGGCGAGAGAGACAGAGTGACAAAGAGACAGATTAAGTGCGACACAGAGAGAGAGAGAGAGAGAGAGGTTGAGTGATGTAGAGAGTAAAGACTGCAAGGCACGAGGAGAATTCTACCGGAAGAGTGAAGAGTAGCAAGGTGTAGGTAGTGGCATCAAATATTTGCCCTCTGTGTGGGAGTACGACTCCTCGTCTTCTGAATGCCATTAGGTCACGAGAGCTAGTTTCAAGTAGGTAAGGGCAAACTCCATCTTTCTCTCTTTCCACAGATGTCTCTTGGTTGTCTCCTTCTTTCCCTCTTTCCATTTTAATTTTAAAATCCCCTGCCCCGTTTTCTCTCTCACTCTCTCTCTCTCTCTCTCTCACTCTCTCTCTCTCTCTCTCTCTCACTCTCTCTCTCTCTCTCTCTCTTTCTCTCTCTGACATCTCCAACAAATGTGTCTGAGTATTTGTCTTTACTGGTCTGATCAGTTCATCACGTCTAAAGCAACTAATGAGTGTAATAAATAGATTTTTATTTTACTTATTTGCAATCTTGTACAATGAAATGACCATGGCTGACCACTACCACTAAACGCATTGTTGACATGAAACTGACCAGTATCGTGGAAATAATATAACTTTGAAATTATCGGAAATTAACCATCTCCATTTAACTAATTACTGTCTTTGAACTAAAATTGAAATACATTTAAATCATCCTAAGCTCACCGCTGTCCCGCAACTGACCTTCATCACGAAAATAACTGAGCTGTGTATCTTGAAACTGACCATTACCATGACACTGAGACCTCACTTGAAATAACTGATTAGTGTGAAGATACTAATGGGTCGTCGTGTCTGGAGGACAATGTGAACGTGAAACCATGCCACTAACTAATGTGTTCAGTGTCTGGTGTAGAACATTGTCTGTGACGTAGCGGGCTCGTGTATATTTTGATCAATGGGAACTTCTCATCTTAAACTGAGCTCATTGAACGAGGTCTTGAAACGCTGGAGCTACATTACTTTAGACAAGACATCAACTTTAGGCACAACATCGTGTTTATACAAGACATTAACTACAAAACATCGTTTTTATACAAGACATCAACTTTAGACATAACATCGTATTTATACACATCAACTGGAGACAAAACATCATTTTTATACAAGACATCAACTTTAGACAAAACATCATTTTTAGACAAGACATCAACTTTAGACAAAACATCATTTTTAGACAAGACATCAACTTTAGACAAAACATCATTTTTATACAAGACTTCAACTTTAGACAAAACATCATTTTTATACAAGACATCAACTTTAGTAATTACATCAACTTTAAGAAGAGGAGGTTAAATGGCGGATTAATTTTTACATACAAGTAAACGAGAGAAACCTACACAGAACGTGATAAACAGAGAGAGAGACAGACAGAGAGATAGAGAGTGGCAGAGAGAGAGACAGACAGACAGACAGAAAGAGAGGGAGAGAGAGACAGACAGACAGACAGAGTGAGAGGGAGAGAGAGAGACAGAGATAGGGAGAGAGACAGACAGAGATAGGGAGGGAGACAGAAAGATAACAAGAGAAATAGAAAGAGAAGATGTTAAATATGTACGCAATACTTATTGTTCTTATTATCGGCGAATACTGGACATATAGAAGAAACATATGGCCATTATATGCACATAGAGAAGAACTAGTGGAGTGTGTTCAATACAATAAGGAATACTAAAGGACGGAGACATATTATGGAGATGTTTTGCTTTTAAAAACAGTATTTGGGATAACGCGAATGTCGTGGGTTCCATCCCCATACTGGCCTTTTTTTTATATTAAATGACAAATAAAATATGAATGTTTAGTTTACTATGAGGCGCAGTGGCTGAGTGGTAAAGTGCTGGGTCGCGGGTTCGAATCCTGGTGAAGACTTGATCGTTAGGGCGCCTCTGAGTCCACCCAGCTCTAATGGGTTGCTGACATTAGTTGGGGAAAAGTAAAGGCGGTTGGTCATCGTGTTGGCCACCTGACACACTTGTTGACCTTGGGCCACAGAAACTGATGACCTTTCCATCATCTGACCCATAGATCGCTAGGTCTGAAAGGGAAACTACTTAGTTTACTATATTAATTAAACATTTTAGTAAACTTTAATTTTCATTTTTACCATCTCTTGTTAGTCAAAATGTTTGCATTAAATCTAGAAACTTCACACATTTCTTCTTCCCCCCCCCCCGGGGGGCCAGTTCTTAAGTTAATATTGTTACTCTATAACCTGGTCACATGAGCTGTCATCTGGTAGCTAGTCTGGAATCTCACTTTGCGACATCGGCTTACATTTCTCTCGAGCCATTAAAATTCCATTTCCTATTCATCTCAACACCAGGTATGGTTGGAAAAAAGGAGGAAGGGGTGGGGGAGGTTGATGGACAGTTGCTTCTGGAGAACTTGATGTGCCAAAATCACAGACTAGTGTTACATCAGATACGAACCCAGGAGATACAGAAACTGATATCGGTAGAAAGTTGACGTAGACGCTCTCAGTTCTCAAGACCTTTGCCGTTACACAATAGGTCCGACCTTAGACCTGTCACAAATAATTATGCGGAGAAAGCAGGAAAGGGGGGGGGGAGGAATGGTAGAACTAAGGTAAACGTATGCTTCTCAAATACTTCTCGTCGCGCTTTACAACATCTTCACACCCTAGACGTCTTTACACACTGTAACTCTTTACACGCTTTAACTCTTTACACCCTAGACGTCTTTACACCACTGTAACTCTTTACACCATAGACACCCTGTAACTTTTCACACGCTTTTAACTCTTTACATCCTAGTCGTCTTTACACCACTGTAACTCTTTACACGCTTTTAACTCTTTACACACTATAACTCTTTACACACTATAACTCTTTACACGCTTTTATCTATTTACACACTCAGCCTACGAGTTTCTTTCGGCCCTTTGTCTTCTGTATTCTGACTATTCCTGCTAATAGTCTTGCCATAGTTGTGCATATTGTCATTAGCCAGGAATTCCGTTTACACCTGCTCCGAATTGTAAATTGCTTTACCTCTTGAGATCATGTTTGATACCCCCCTGTGATGTAATGCTCCCCCCCCCCCTTTACACACACCGTCTTCCATTGTGCCTATTCGTGAATATTACATCTAGGAACGTGTTATGACAACTAGATCTAGATGTTTTTACTTTGCTTAGATTAACATTGTTTTAGTTGCACTGGCCTGCATGTATTAACATTCTAATGCCAGTGTTTCTCAAACTCCATAACGGAGCACTTCGCACATTCTGAGTATTAAACGGAACACTTTGCATTCAATTGGTGGCCCACACCTTAATTATTTCAATAGGTTCGTGGAACACCTATTCAGATCTCGCGAAACACAGTTTCGGAAACGCTGCTCTAATGTGTTAGTTGCACTGGCCTATATGTTTTAAACTCTGATGGTTTTGACAATTTTTTTTTATATAATGTGTGTTTTGATTTTACATGTCGTAGGGTTCAGATCAGTAATCTTATATCTGAGATGAATCGCGCAGTGGTTTCCAGATCAGGCAGTTCTCCGTATAGTTTTTATTCTATAAGTGTGTTTTGTTGCCAGTCTTGTTTGGGCCGCTCGATATAGTATGCAGCTTTGAAGGACGTGGTCAGCGTTCTCTGCTTATGCCCCACTTGGGCAGGTTTCGCTCGTCCCGACTTTAAGCTTCCGGAACACATGTTGTCTCATTCTGTTGTGTCCGGTTCTGAGTCGAAAAATTATGCGTTGGTCAATCATTCCTTCAAGTCTAATGACTTTCCTCAAATTCGGACTTGTTTATTTTCATTTTCCTTTGTCTCACTATTATCCTGTCACCCGGTTAACTCTTGGTTGACTCTCGCCACCCCGTTGAGTCGCCACTTGCTTGACTCGCCACCCCGTTGAGTCGCCACTCGTTGGACTCTCGCCACCATGCTGAGTCGCCACTTGCTTGACTCGCCACCCCGTTGAGTCGCCACTCGCTTGACTCTCGCCACCCCGTTGAGTCGCCACTCGCTTGACTCTCGCCCCTCGGCTGACTTTAGTCTCGTGAACTCTCCCACAGTTATGTTCTCCTAGATTCTATTCGTCCGTGACCTGACATTTTGAAGACTCGCCAGAACATCTGATGCGCCCTCCTGAACAGGACGCTACCAGGCCAAGTTCTATAGCAGAAATATATTGGTAACAAGTTTTTATTTCCGCGAGATGTCTTTGAACGAGGGCAATCAACGGTAATCCTTCAATCGGTATTTAACTAGGTCACTGGGTCATGAGTACCCTGGCACTGAAGTTGAATCTCTATGACAATCTTATCGTTCAGAAATCTTTCTCATCCGAGCTGATGACGTAACAAGAGGCTGGGGTGAAAGTCTGGCCTGGGGGGAAGGGGGTTGTCAGTACAGCCCACTAACTTAGGATAGCTAGTACTGGAGCGGGGACGGGGGCACTTGTTGAGTAAACCAACTTAAAAAAAGACTTACAGTAAGTGTATGTTATCTGCTGGTTGTTTTCAAAAGGAAAGGAGGGGGGCGGGGAATGCGCAAAGTTTCAGTATTTCCTGACGTCAGCATTAAGTAAACGGTTTGTGTGAACTAATGTGTTGAGGATGACGTACCAGTCTCTACACACACACACACACACACACACACATACATATACATATATATATATCTATTAAATAAAACACACTAAACTGAAACTATTTTTAAAAGACACTAAAAATAGCCATAATTCCAAGTCATCGATGAAATAGATTAAATTGACATTTCTAGATATATTACAAGAATCAACATTTTGATTTGTGACGTTGTTGTTGTTGTTTTTTGCATACTTATCTTTATTTATGATTAATCAATTACAAGTGTAGATTGACAAAGGCTTAAGACACTTGTTAAAATTATAATTTATATAGGCCTACCAACCCTGACCCACATAATCTTTATAAATCACTCTCACACTATGTCACATAACCTTCACAACATTTTTCTGAAGTAGTACAATGATCCAATTGTTTTCTCTATTCCATCAGATGCTACATCGACAGACGACGTGGATCTTCTCAGTGTACCGGGCGCCAAGATGCCAGGTGTGGACTTTACGAAAGGCACCTCAGGATTCCCTTCTTATGAATTTGATGACAAGCGCAAAAGGGTACACAATGTGAAAGTTCCTGCCCAAGTAGTGTTCCGAAAGCCTCTGTATGAGACCTTCGCCATCAAGGTTCTCTTCAAGCCCTACGAAAACGACGCTGGCATCCTCTTCGCCGTGGTCAATCCTTACCAGACCATTATCCAGTTTGGTCTTGGTGTCCGTGACGCCGGCAAGGGAAAGCAGGACATTGTCCTGTACTACACGCCCAGCCCTATCACGAAAACTGTTTCTGAGGTCATTGCCAACTTTACCGTGGACAGCATGAAGAACAGATGGACACAGATGAACCTGAAGGTGGACACTAATACAATCTCCCTGTATTTGAACTGTAAGAGCCAGGATGACATTGCATGGACCAGAAGAGTGTCCAGTCTGAACTTTGAACAAGGCTCGATTTTATATTTAGGGCAAGCAGGGCCACAACTGAATACTTTGCCCAAATTCAGGGTATGTGTTTTTGTTACAATAGTCTGGGGGGGGGGGTATTAAGACTCTTTTTTTTACTAGTTTTTACTAGATGATTTTTGTGTTGCCTCTAATAAGTATCCTATAGATACTTGATATATGACTGTTTAAAATTCTACCCCAGGGAGCCTTAATGGACCTAAGAGTGAGTGCAAACAGCGCCCTGGCTGAGGACGAGGATTGTGATGACGTAAGTTCATTTGAACATTTGGTTCATAAAAACATTGTCTATGGTTCATAAAGATGTTGTCTACGATTCATAAAAACATTGTCTATGGTTCATAAAGATGTTGTCTACGATTCATAAAAACATTGTCTATGGTTCATAAAAACATAAAAGTTCATGAGGACTTTACTTATATTTATGGCCAAGTTCATGTTCATTTGAACATTTGGTTATAAAAATGTCTAAGGTTCATGAATACATTGTCAGATTAATATATTTATGGCCAAGTTTTGTGTTTTTTTCATAATAGTGCTAAAAAGTAAACCCTACACAGTTGCAGTATTTGGCATAAGCCATAGATACCGATCTACTAAATCTCATTTAGTTCCAATTTTTATTTTTAAGATGACAATAACAATAAACGTATTGTCTTGGTCTGTGCATGGTTCTGCTGTGTTTAACAAGTGGTCATTTTAACTCAAAGGAGTGTAGCTTCATTTGTTATTTTCTTCTTGTAGATAATCAGTGGGTCAGGAGATGGTGGAGAGTCAGATACAGATGACACTGAAGTGGAGAAGCATACTGTAAGTAGGGCCTAAAGTTAGTCTATATGCTAATACATTCTCATTCACTTAAGATAGTACTAGCTCTTCAATAATACAAGATAAAATTTGGCTTCGCTAACAAATGACCTCTTCTGTTCCCCAGGTAACAACAAAAACAACCAAAGGTGAGAAAGGGGATCAAGGATTGAAAGGAGATAAAGGTGACCAAGGTCCACCTGGTAACCCTGGACTAGAGAGACCTCCACTGATAACGCCACCTCCACCAGATCTTGATGGGCTTCGTGGGGAAAAAGGTGAGTGTGTGTGTCAAAGGCTGCACTGCACTCATTAAAGCAAGTTTCTATACAGGTAGACAGGTACAGGCATGAACTTTTCAACTTGATGTTCATTTAAAAAAAAAGTTTTCTTTTTTTTTTTTTTTGAGCAAAAATAAACTTTTGTGAGGTTAATGTAACCCCTTTGTTTTTTCAAAGTCATCAAAACAGAACATCCAGGCTTAAATCCAGGTTTGAGATCGTAAGGTCAGGATTAAGCTTCTCCTCCCCCCCCCCTTTTTTTTTTTGCTTCTCATATAGATGAAATGTTTAATGACAACTTTTCAAAGTGGAACATTAGAATACCTAGAACATCTTAATACAAAGAACTTTAAAATATATAAAACAGTAAAAAAAACACACATTTTTAACAGATTTTTATATAATAGCTTATGTATTACGAATTCTAAAACAAAAAAGATGATGATTTGATATTTTTCGTACAGATATCTGTACCTAGATGATAATTTGATATTACTCTCACACATATTTCTATCTAGATGATGATTTGATATTACTCTCACAAATATGTGTATCTAGATGATGATATCTGTACCTATAGCTGTGTTTCTTGTAGTATTTTTTTATTTTGTTTCTATGCAAACATTTACTTGTTATTGGCACCAGTCTGAATGATCATTTTGTCTGTTATGTCTCAGGTGACAAAGGTGATCGAGGCACACCTGGAGAGATTGGCACACCAGGCTATGTTGGACAGAAAGGAGAGAAAGGAGAGAAAGGAGCATTGGGAGAAGCTGGCTTTGAGGGGCAGAAGGGAGAAAAAGGGGAGCATGGAGAACAGGTTAGAACTGGTTTTACACTTCAATTTGCTTCAAATTTGACTATCTATTGTTAACCCTTAAAGTGCTGAGCTGTTTTACAATGAATGCATAAGCAATGGAGGCTAACTACCACACGCGCCATAAGGGTTGAGGCTTCCGCGCGGTGTTGATTCTTGGAACTATAACTAGTGTAGATCTACGTCTGACTGGAAGTAATGCTCAACTCGAATTACTTCAGTAACACCGGCGAAAGGCCGAAACAATCAAAATATGTAGTCGACGCTGATGTTGTTCTACAAATATATTTAATCATCAAGAAGGGAATCGTCCGATGTCAGCTATGTCCGTAAATCCGTATATCTATTCTACTGCTCTCCACGAAGCGTCTTCTTTGTAGCGTCACTTAGAGCGTTCTTGTTTTTTAACCAACTTTACGTCATCGTCGCTAAGTAAAACTTTACCCTATTCCCGAAACAAATAACTCATTCCTAATCATGTCATCACACTATATTATAAAGCAGAAAGTAAGGTGTATGTATGTATGTCCCAAATAGAAATCAAAACCGTTTGACCAATCTTGATAAAACTTAACATAAATGTTCTTTAGATCATGGCGGAGACCGTAGTGTATGTTTAATGTCCCTCCCACAACTGTCGGGGCATAAAAATAGACAAAAGTACCCAATTGTATCTCTGTTAAATAATGAAACTTTTTTTTAACAAATCGGGTAAACCCGTTTTTCACATTTATATTGGATATGAATGGTTAAGCCCATTTTCATACTCTAGTTTTATTTTTGTGGCAAAATAAAAAAAATTGAAGGGAACATTCTCCACGTTGACATTATCTACATTCAATCCGGTACATCAGTAATACCCTTATGAAGGACCACATACCGCAGTTCTTATCGGGCTAGTTTCTAATATTGGCAGCTATAAAATATATATATATAAAAAAATGTCAAAATCTTGACTTCTATTAAAAACATTTCAGTTCAGCCTCAGGGTTACATAGTCGTGTGGTCACCCCTCACAGCTGTTACCTCCATGCTGTCCTACATGAGGAGGTTTGGGCTACTTTGTAAAAATCCTCATTTTTGAAGGAGCATACAGGCATAAAGCTAAATGCTGGGAGTGCTCAACCTTTTGAAACAAGTGTAGACAGTCCCAGAAAATGTAATAGCTAAGGCAATGTCCACCATTTCACGGTTGCGGAAAAGAGTCTGGGACAACATATTGCTAACTAACAGCACTAAAGCCCTAGTCTACCGGACCTGTGTGTTGAGCAACTTGCTGTACGGAAGTGAAACATGGTCAACCTACTCATGGCAGGAAAAAAAGCTGAATGTCTTCCACCTCCGATGCCTAAGGCGAATCTTTAAAACAAGGTGGCAAGATAAGATAACAAACAAGGAAGTGCTACAAAGAGCAGGGTGCCAGGACATCCGCTCTATTATCAGCAGCAGACGCCTTGGCTGGCTTGGCCACGTTTGTAGAATGCCAGTGGGTCGACTTCCACAGGACATTCTGTATGGCAATGTAATAGAAGGCAGCAGAGCCGAAGGTCGCCCACTTTTACGTTATACGGATGTATGCAAACGCGACATGAAGCTCTTCAAAATTGACACTAGCAGCTGGGCAGAGTTGGCACTGGACAGATCCACATGGAGAGAGAGCATAAAGGAAGGGTCACGGATTGCAGATGCCATGCACAACAGAATCAGAAAGAAGGGTGAAAATGCAACGGCCCCTGGTGATTACATATGCCCAACCTGCGATTGCAGCTGTGTATCAAGGATTGGCGTCTTTAGTCACACAAGAAGTTGCAAAGGGAAAGATCGTCACTCTCGAGACGTAAAATGCCACAGAGACAGTCCCAGAAAATGTAATAGATTTGATTTCGACTTTATTTTATTTAGAATTATTTTCATTTGACTTGTAAAGCTGTATAAAAAGAATGAAAGTTAGAACTGAATTTTTGTTTAAAATCAAGACCCTCTATTTATAACCTATTTATCCACTAGGGTTTGCCTGGATTAACTATCGCTGGACCAAAGGGTGAACCTGGACCTCCAGGATTAGCTTCTGATGTCATACCTGATGCTGTGATTGGTGCTAAGGGAGAACCAGGAGAGCCAGGAGTAGGAATACCTGGACCTCA
Source organism: Biomphalaria sudanica (assembly GCA_036873155.1). Taxonomy (NCBI): domain Eukaryota; kingdom Metazoa; phylum Mollusca; class Gastropoda; family Planorbidae; genus Biomphalaria; species Biomphalaria sudanica. The sequence goes on along the minus strand of JAZGLO010005624.1, from coordinate 232,919 downwards.
AGGAGATCGAGGGGAGAGGGGAGAGAAAGGAGAACCTGGAGCAAAGGTAAATTATTCATTGTCACACTTTTTGTTAAGTCCCTTTTTTTTGTTAAGTCCCTTTTTTTTGTTAAGTCCCTTTTTTTTGTTAAGTCCCTTTTTTTTGTTAAGTCCCTTTTTTTTGTTAAGTCCCTTTTTTTTGTTAAGTCACTTTTTTTTGTTAAGTCACTTTTTTTTGTTAAGTCCCTTTTTTTTGTTAAGTCCCTTTTTTTTGTTATGTCACTTTTTTTTGTTATGTCACTTTTTTTTGTTATGTCACTTTTTTTGTTATGTCACTTTTTTTTTTGTTATGTAAATTTTGTTTGGTTATGTAATTTTTTGTTATTGTCACTTTTTTATGTCCTTATTTTTTGTTATGTCACATTTTTATACACTTTAAAAATTTTTACTTGTCATTTGTTTCTTCCATCTGTCAAGTCTCATTTTGAAGTGTGGGGTGCATGGTGGTGTATTGTCAAGCTATTGATTTCTGAACTGTGGGGTCTATAGTTCAAATCCTAGTGAAGTAGAATTTTGAATTTCAAGGATTTTTAGGGTGCCTGAAATTACTTGGGGAAAAAGTAAAGGTGGTTGGTCTTGCCACATCTGTCCCATAATTATTTTACAACTTTTTATACCACAGTTAGATTTGAACCTACACTAATTCATACACATTTTAAAAAATTTATAATGCACTTATGTGAAAGTCATTTTTTTTAGAAATATATATTTTGCATGTTTCTTTTTTTTTTATTCTTGTCAGATTTTTTCTTCAGATAAATTTGTGAATATTATTATGTTCTAATAAGAGAAGATTATTTTATTGATCCAAATAAATGGAAATTCAGTTAGACTACAATACCCCACTTCAACATTATGACAAAATAGATAAGTATATCAGTGCAAATACATACAATATACAAGGTGCAATGGACACCCTACATATTAACCATTGGTGAAAGCAAAAGATTACCTTAATAACATAGTCCGAAAAGGGGAACTTATATGAAAGTAACTAAATTATAGCTTTTATGTAGCGCAACTTTCATGCTTATAGCATGATCAGAGCGCCATGGTCCAATCTCATTTGTGGACCAGTGAAGAGGTGGGGATGGAGTAGGTTTTCCATGCTGCCTTTAGGCTCCAGTTAACACAACTCTGATTGAGTCAAGTGTCAAACCTCGAGCCCCCTTCATAGATAGCCAAGCTAAGTGAAATACAATTGAACTTAGCCTCTTACAGAAATAAATTTAAAAATTGGCTAGTTGACTACTCTTTACATTTTTGTCCCCATTCTCCAGACAATTTTAATTTGATAATTCTCTTCACCTCATTGTTATTTCAATGGTTATCAAATCTGAGATTCCATGCATTTGTGTTACTTAATGTGTTTGAATGCAGGGATTTCAGTTATTTGTTACTTAATGTGTTTGAATGCACGGATTTCAGTTCTTTCTGACTTAATGTGTTTGAATGCAGGGATTTCAGTTCTTTCTTACTTAATGTGTTTGAATGCAGGGATTTCAGTTCTTTCTGACTTAATGTGTTTTTTATGCAGGGATTTAAGTTATTTGTTACTTAATGTGTTTGAATGCAGGGATTTCAGTTATTTGTTACTTAATGTGTTTGAATGCAGGGATTTCAGTTCTTTGTTACTTAATGTGTTTTAATGCAGGGATTTCAGTTATTTGTTACTTAATGTGTTTGAATGCAGGGATTTCAGTTATTTGTTACTTAATGTGTTTGAATGCAGGGATTTCAGTTATTTGTTACTTAATGTGTTTGAATGCAGAGAGTTCATTTATTTGTTCTTTAATGTGTCAGTTTGCTACAATTTCATTTATTTGTTACTTAATGTGTCAGTGTGCTACAATTTCATTTATTTGTTACTTAATGTGTTTATGTGCTGAGATTTCATTTATTTGTTACTTAATTTGTCAGTGTGCTACAATTTCATTTATTTGTTACTTAATGTGTTTATGTGCTGAGATTTCATTTATTTGTTTCTTATTGTGTTTATGTGCTAAGATTTCATTTCTTTGTTACTTAATGTGTTTATGTGCTGAGATTTCATTTATTTGTTACTTTTTGTGTTTATGTGCTAAGATTTCATTTATTTGTTACTTAACGCGTTTGTATGCTAAGATTTGCCTTGTAAGTAAAAAACGCTTAGGGAAGGCTGCCTCGACATTCGCTAGACTCAGACCAAGAGTTTGGGAAAACCATAAGCTAACTACAGTGACCAAAATGGAAGTCTACAAGGCATGCGTTATGAGTACACTGCTGTATGGCAGTGAATCATGGACCACCTACGCAAAGCAAGAGAGAAAACTGAACTCATTCCTTTTGAGATGTCTTCGTAGGATCTTGATGTCACATGGAAAGAAAAAGTGTGCAATACTGAGATCCTTGCGCGATCAGGTATTCCCAGCATCTTTACAGCCCGCAGACAACGCCATTTGCGCTGGCTTGGTCATGTTCGCCGGATGGAGGACAAGCGCATCCCGAAAGTCATCCTCTATGGTCAACTGGCGACTGGCACAAGAAAAACTGGTCGCCCCACCTCCGTTACATAGATGTAATAAAACGTGACCTCAAATCAGTGAACATCAATACTGACAATTGGGAAGACATAGCTCTAGACCGCAACAGGTGGAGAGAGACAGTGACCAAGAAGATATGGACAGTGAAAGTACATGGGTCTCAGCCCAGGAAGAGAAACGCACAATCCGAAAAACGCCCAGCTCCTCTACCACCGAAGCAAAAGCCACCTTAACCTGCGCTATCTTCGGACGGGAGTGTCTCTCCAAAATAGGGCTCCACAGCCACATGAGGAAGTGCGCTCTGAGATGAACCATAGTCGTCCTACGACTGAAGGAGGCCAATATATATATATGCTAAGATTTCATTTATTTGTTACTTAATGTGTTTATGTGCTGAGATTTCATTTATTTGTTACTTAATGTATTTATGTGCTGAGATTTCATTTATTTGTTACTTAATGTGTTTGTGTACATGTGTGTTTGTTTTTCTAACAATCTCTCTAACAAACAATTTGATATGCTATACATTTATGATGTGTTTCTTTCAGGGTGACTCTGCCATTGGACCTCAAGGAATAAAAGGGGATGTAGGACCAAGGGGCCTTCAAGGTTTTCAAGGACCCCCAGGTCCTCCTGGTCCTCCAGGACCTGCCGGAACTACAAGGTTTTCTGATGACTTGGTGGGCTCAGGTGATGGGGAAGATGGTAAGCCTGGACCAAAGGGAGATAAAGGAGAGAAAGGTAAGACATAGTTACATAGGTTGTGTCCCTTTGACAACTAGATCAGTGAAAAAAATGTTATTTTTATGGATCTCATTGGTATCAGTGAAATATAAGTAGTTGTATACACTGAAACTAAGATATAGGCACATTTCTTATTCTATATACTAGGATACATTCTTACAAGTGCTGAATCTTCCCTAGTGCCATTAGAGCATAAAATGGGCTGCCTGAATCAGCAAGGAAAAACAATGACTTATTTAAGTTTAAGAAGTTGCGGTGGTTGAACAGTAAAGCCTTTGGCTTCCGAACCGGGAGTTCCGGGTTTGAACCCTGGTGAAGACTGAGATTCTTTCAGCATCTTTGGGTGCCTCTGACTCTTATGGGTACCTGACATTAGTTGGGGGGAAAGTAAAGGCAGTTGGTCATTGTGCTGGCCACATGACACCCTTGTTAACCGTATGCTACAGTAACACGTGACTTTTACATCATCTGCACTATAGACCACGAGGTCTGAAAGGGGAACTTTTTATCTACGCTTAAGTCCCTGATTAATATGCATGGCTAAATTAATTGCTGAACATGAATAGGACTTAATAATCTTCTTTATTAAAAGTAGGCTACATCTTAGATTTTAATAAGGTATTAAGCTAAATCAGAACTCTTTTATCCATATCACTTCTCTACAGTGATTGTATTCTAAGTTTGTTTCTGTCCAAAGGTGAATCTGGCAGAGATGGTACACCTGGTACTCCAGGGCTTCCAGGTAAATTTGAAGGAGACCTGAAGTTAATCACTGGACCACCAGGTCCTCAAGGACCTATAGGACCTTCTGGACCACCAGGAAGAGATGGACAAAATGGTTTACCGGTAAGTCATCTTCTGAGGGGCATTCACTGGAAAACAAGGGGCACCATTCATGTGAATAATTCAAGTCTAGAATGATCTTACCTTTGAAAATAATATACTCCACAATTAAGTTTATGAAGTCTCGAGACAAGAATTTTTTTTTTTCAATATTTAATTCAGCATTTAAGTTTAATTAATGGTTCCTAGAGCAGCTTATGTAACATGTTAGCAAGCCCATCTGTAAGCAGCCACATATATCTACACTGGATGGCTGCAAAGTCTTGTGGTATGTGCTCCAGACTGTTGTCTCTTTGGTCCTGGGTTCAGATCCTGCCCTCTGCCATTCCCCTTTGTCCTGCAGGAAGTTTGGACTAGAATGTAATAATCTTCAATCCTGAAGGACATATGACAAAACATAAAATAAACACAAGACAAACACCAGTTTTAATATTTTCTTTAATTTCAATTAATAAGCTATTTTATTGATCATTTATTAATCCATTGCCTGGGTTGTCAGTAAGTATTAATTTTATCTATTTGTAACAATTAAAAGAAAAATGAAACTAATTTTTTTTTTCAATTTTGTTTAATTTTTTTTGTATCATATTTGTGCTGCATGGATTTTATTTACTTGTCATATTTCTATTTGTATATGTGTTCACAGTCTCATTTTAAATTATTTATTATGTAGAAAAAAAATCTATGGTTTAGTCCCTTTGGTCAGAATTATTTTCCTTAAAGTAGATATCTTCTTTAAAATCTATATTTTCTGATTCATTTGAGTAACTCTCATTTTGGTTGACTTGGTTTACTTTACTTTTCAATTAAAAAAAAAAAAATGAGTTCTGCAAAGTGCTGTAACTCTTGGTTTGCTTACCCACCAGGCAGGGTTATCTTTTCACTTTTAAATATACGTATTGAATTTTCTTTCGAGTTTAAATTGGTTGAAAAAAAATGAAGCAATTATTTGAATAAAGCAAACTAAAAGTTTATACTGCAGTGAAATACTGTATTTAATTATAATAAAGATTTACTGCTGCAGGGGTAAACGACTGTATAGAAAATACGAAAAACATGCATATATGTAACCCTGCCGGACCAAGTAAAACACGACTCCAAGAACACCTTAGAGACATTCGTAACTTTGCTACTAAGCCCGTCTCTATCCATTTCAATAACACACATCATAGGGGTACCACCGACCTCCTCGTCACTGCCATACAACAATGCAACGACAAAAACACCCGTCTGCAGATCGAAAACAAACTTATTTACATGTCAGGCACCCTCCAACCTAACGGGATCAACAACCAGCACACTTTTATTTAATAAGCGATGGGCACTAACACTACGGTACCCCCTTTTCCCATTCATATTTGCCTGACATCTCCGCCCCCTTCCGTTTTCCCGCGCTTTTACACCAGCGCAGCTCATTTCTTTTCTGCCTCGATAGAGAACAACATCGGACAGATAAGTTAACTTAAGACTATTTTGTGTTAATTGTTTTTTATTTTTTGTTTGTTTTGTAGCTGATGAAGGCCTCGTGGCCCAAACGTCCTTTGTTTTACTTGGTCCGGCAGGGTTACATATATGCATGTTTTTCGTATTTAATTATAATAGTAGTTGTTTTCATTATGAAATGGCGATTCTGTTTCTTACAGTGATCTCCTTCACCTCTTTGTTGTGGATGTTAGTCTCCCTGGTTTGATGTAGGTGGGAAAGGAGGAGGGGGGGGGGCTAAATATTTGCTTGTATTAGTTCATTTTTTATATTTTTCTTTTTTTTAAAATTATTTTAGAAACAAAAAATGATGTTGAACTATTTGAATTAAAAGTGTACTCTTATCAGCTAGTAATTTTCATTTTGTTAGCAGTCAGAGAGAGTATAATAATCAGTTCAATGAAGATGCTAGCAGCAAGTTAAATGACACATAGAAGTTCAAAAAGAAAAATAATAATTTCTATAGTTTTATACCTACTATTTTTTTTGTTAAGCAATTATTAAATACAATAGTTGAGAATATGTGAAAAAAAAGGAAGTATCTAAGTATCTCAATATATCTCAATATTAGCAGATGAAAAACCTTGACAGCAATTCAAATTTTATTTTGAAACATGCAATTGATAATACTCATGAAGTTCTAAACATAGCATTTATGTGAATTGTTTTTGATTATCATTGCCTTAGTAACCCTTTGTTTCTCTTGATTTTATTGTTAGTCAATATCTCTGACAAATAATTGTTTTATGGATTCATTTTATGCCCAACCAGAGCTGTCGCTGTCTAGTGGGCACTGGTTTATTTGATCTGTAAGCAGCGGGTTTGTAGTTCAGCGGGTATGTAGTTTAGTGAGTCTGTAGTTCAGCAGGTCTGTAGTTCAACTGGTCAAGGCCAATGACACAAGCTCCAGCTGGAATAACCTGCCCAGTATGCAGCCAAACATTCCGGGCTCACATAGGTCTCACCAGCCACATGAGGAGGCATAAAACCCTAGTGCAAAGCCCTCAGCCCCATGGATGACAAAGTGGTCATCATCGAACCATGATATATAGTTCAACTGGTCTGTAGTTCAGCTGGCCTGTAGTTTAGCAGATCTGTACTTCTGCAGGTCTGTAGTTTGTTATGCCACGATTAGGCCTTAGTTATTTGTATCGCTAATAGGGGAAGTTTTGACTCTAGAGACAATGATGCAACAATAAAACAAGACTTTTGAGAAAGGTTATAAAAAAAGAAACCGATTTCAACAGACTACTTTTGATGGCTTTAGAGAGAGAGGCTTTTCTGAACATAAAAATTTAGCTTGATGACATTCGACGGTTCCCTTTGTTATTATTAAACTTCTTGTTCGACATTCAGTATCAGCATAGAATAACTTAAATTGTTGGCCTTTTGCCTGTGTTAATGGATTTCATTATTTGAACATTTGGTTTATCTGCATTAGGCACAGCTTGGAAGCCCCTAACAGTTCAAATAGTGTGTAGCTCAGCCAGTCTGTAATTCAGTAGTTGTTTTTTTTGTTGATGGGAGAGCATTAAAAAGGAAATAACTTTTCTATATTGTTTTGTTTGTATATCCTCCTTCTTGTTTTTGTTTATTTTTGTTTTTAATTGGACATAATGTCTCCAATTTTAACTTACATTTTATCTGTAGGAAAAACAAACTAACAACAAAACCAAACCTGTGCTTAATTGATTGTATTTCTTTTTAAAATGTAACTTCTTCACACATATGAAAATAAATGTAAAACATTTTTTTACAAGATTAATGTTTGTAGCCTCAACAATATCTTAGTAAACCTAAATCTGGACTGGTCATTTTTTTTTAATAACCAAGGCAACCAGCGAAGATTAAGTCATTGGTTAACATGCATGACTAAATGCATGACACGTAGGACGTAATCATCTTCTTTTTTGAAGTAACGTCTGTATCTTATAAGATAAGATAAGATTCAATGAGTACTTCCCTTAACAACGATGTAATTATTTTTATTGAATTGATTGATTTCTATTGTTCTCTTCTTAAATGGTGTTTGAAGTAAGATTTAGAAAAGTAACCAATATCACACACTATAGTCTGCCATTAGGTTTCTATTTTACTTCTGAAAACTCTGACCTCTATTATCTCTCTGACCTGTATCACTAGTATTTCACTGTGTTAGTAATCTAGCATTTGTTTGCTGCAAACTGAACTAAATGTTTTGATACTGTGAGAAACATTGAGTGTGGTAATAAGACAATGTTCTCATTTGTATCATGCAAAAAGAATAAGATAATTTATAATAATATAATATAATATGCCACCACTGAACATTATTTATCCACTTCTAGGGTGTACCTGGTCCTCAAGGATTGACTGGACTAATGGGACCTAAAGGAGAACCGGTCAGTACAATCTAGCTCTTTCTATTGAGATATTAAAATCTATTTAATAATAATAATAATCTTTATTGTCCGTATGGAAATTTGTCTTACAATTTGTGCATTACACCAAACAAAAAACATTATAACTATAAGAAACCAAAGTGTACATTCATACCAGACGCACTCATAATTTACATGTGACAAAGTTTATATCAGATTGTTCCTATTTAATGATTTGATTGCTAGGGGAACAAAAGAGTGTTTGTGTCTGTTTGTCTTTGCCTTTGGTGTCTTGTATCTCTTTTGTGATGGTAAAATCACAAAATCCTGACACAAAGGGTGATTTATTTCGAGTATCTTGTTAGCTTTTTTATAGATGTCAGTACAATCTAGCTCTTTATATTGAGATTTAAAATCTATTTAGTTATAAGTCAGTACAATCTAGCTCTTTATATTGAGGTATTAAAATCTATTTAGTTATATGTCAGTACAATCTAGCTCTTTCTATTGAGATATTAAAATCTATTTAGTTTTCAGTCAATACAATCTAGCTATAAGTTCAGATAGCAATTATTTTATTTTTTGAAGTAACATCTGATAAGATAATTGGTCAGAAATTAAGATAATTATTACCTAGTTAAATAATCTTGCATTATGATTGGCTGATGACTGCAAATTCCCATTTTCTATTTTGGGATGTGTGGTCGAAAGGTTAAGTACACTTGAACTTGGCTTTGGCTTGGCTACCTATGGAGGGGGCTTGAGGCTCAACACCCGACTCAAGTAGAGTTGTGTTTTCTGAGCGCCTAAAAGCAGCACCGAAAATTTTTTCCCAGATACCCCCCTCCCCCCACTGGTTGACAAATAAGATTGCCCTCTTTATTGTAACAATTTATGGGATCTTTGGTAAAGTTCTTGTAGCTTTTAGACTATAAATCTGATAGTTGGACTTTATGACTCTTTCCTGAATGTGAAGATTAATTATTGGACCTTAAATTTACAAATATTTTTTTACATCAGTGTTTGTATGATGTAAACTTTGCTTATCACCGACAGCAAGAGCTGTATCTGTCTGAGATTTGACATAATATGTTCACAAGTGAGTTTACAAATAGGTTCACAAGTGGGTTTACATACCATTTAAAATGATAATTTCTTCCTCAGTCTTTGAACTTGAAGACAATGCCTTGTTATTATTATGAACTACTCTTTCCCATTACATAAATGGCCTACTAAATTGCATTAGTTTGGAACAAATTTTAAATTATTTGCAGATGATTCTAGAATGTATAGAACTATTGTTAATAATTTTCTCTTTTGAAGTTCTGTAATTTGAACATAAGAAGAAGATAAGTAACCTATATTGATTTTCACTTTTCATTGTGCCTTCACGTATAATAGAAATAATAATAATTTCATTTCTAAAGTGCGTTTAACAAACATAATGTTAGCACAAGTTCCTGTGACATAAATGTGAGAATTAAAATGACAAACCTATCCCTTGGTCTGTTGGACCATTGGGACACCACACATGATCTGTCAACATTCTTTGTCCTTTTCTATTTTGCCTTGACTAGATTCTCTTTTAATGACAGGCACTTCTTCATTCTTTTATCCCATTGCATTCTCTGTCTGCCTCTACATCTTTTTCCTTAATAGTGTTCCCTGGTAAGAACATCTTTGAGAGTCATGATGACTTATGGTATCACCTGAAAGCCTTTACATTTATTTGAATTCTGTTTATATTTTACACATTTTTTTTTCCCAACTTTTGATTAGGGCAATCCTGGTGTACCTGGAACTCCAGGTGATAATGGACTCAGAGGAATACCAGGTATTGATGGAATCAATGGAATACCAGGTGGCATTGGACCAGTTGGTCCTCCTGGGCCACCAGGACCACCTGGACCTCCAGGTTCTGGCAAAAACGTAGGTAGTTTCTTTGATGAAGAAGGTGGCAGCTTCAGTGGAAATGGGGAGGTAAGTGGTTGTCACTTCTGCTTTCACTTCTGTCATTTCTGCTTTCACTTCTGCTTTCGCTGATGATTGTCATTTGTCAAATACAATAAGATTGAAGCTGACATGCTCAACTTTTTCCATCTTTTATTTTAAAACATTATGTGTGTGTAATGCAAATTAGAGCCATGTGGCTCTTATAACCAATGAATATGCACATTTGACTTAGAGTATCGCTATTCATAAAAGCAATAAATTTAAGAAACTCCAGGACAGTATACTGAGAATTATATTTTTACCATTACCATATAATTTTAATGTTTGTAAGCAATTAAATAAAATATTAAAGTCTTCATACATATAAACAAATAATTACAATCTGTATCTTGTAATCAAATGTTCTTGAAATAAATATTAACTCTCTCCGTCTGGAATCTTGTACACATTCTTTTACTTTACATTCTTGGACTTCAAATAATTAATGCAATTTCCCTCAATATAGATTATTTTACTTGTGTACTGTGTAATCATTGATTCATATATATTTGAAATGTAATGACTTTCTTCTACCTTTAATATGTGTATACAGAACTGGCTTACAGAGATATTATTTACAGTGTGTTTTATATACAACTATAAATACTTTGCTGTTAAACTTCTACCTCTGTTTATCTAACAGATGATAACTGGCCCTGGACGAATTGGTCCACCTGGACCTTCTGGACCACAGGGACCCACTGGGCCACAAGGTATTGCTGGAATAAGAGGGGCAACAGGCCCAGCTGGTGAGAAAGGAGAGAGAGGCCCCATGGGCTTACAAGGAGACAAAGGAGAAAGGGTATGTTTTATTCTAGGACTGTTTATTTTTAAACTGTTACGCTTACACAAAGCTAGTTTAACCCAGAGGAAAGCTTGCCTAGATATGATCAAAGTTTTTTTTAAACTTAGATCAATGTGAAGGCTGGGATTTTTATTTTGGGATCCTTGGGCCCCTCTGAGTCTACCCAGCTCTAATGGGTACCTGACATCAGTTTGGGGAAAAGTAAAGGAGGTTGGTCGTTGTGCTGGCCGCATGACACCCTCGTTAACCGTAGGCCACAGAATCAGATGACCTTTACATCATATGCCCTATATATCACAAGGTCTGAAAGGGGAACTTTACTTTTTTTTCCAACGTTTTTTAAACCTAGATGAATTTTTTTTTTTTTACTAGATAAAAGCAAAAGCATTGTCTTAGTTTATAGATGCTTATGTAATTACAGTTTTAGTGAATGACTTGAAAGAGTCACTAGGAGCTATATATATGCTTCATGGTTTTAACAATTTCCTGTCATGCTGCTTGGAGGTTTGTAAGAATCTTCAAATCTGTATGAAGAACAGTAATAAATCTCCATTTTTGTTAATTTATGAGACTAAAAATTTCATCATTTACTTGTTTGTTATATTTATTGTGGATACCCTCCCGAATCTTTTAATTTATTTGCTGGACTAGGGATTGGTGGCCCAGGTACGCTATTCTGCCTCATCGAGGCACCTGGGTGGAAACGGCTACTTGAGGGGGTAGCTAGGCTAAATGAATGGCGAAACATAACTCCCGTGGGGATGCCCACAGGTAGACGAGAGTCAACCTCTTGCACGGGCGGGGTTGTAAAAAAGCCCTCACGAACATGTCACACATCCATGCGCTGTTCTTCAAAGGGACCGTTACATAAATGGCGAGTCCCCCACGGCTAGCTCGGTATAACGAAGGAAAATGGCGGAGGCTCCCAGTGTCCTCGGCCTTTGGCCATGTGCAGCCAAGCGTGCGTCGGGGGCCAAAGGCATTGGAAACAGCAATGCTTTACATAGGCATTGACTCTGGTCTCTCTCAAACAGAACTGTGTTCACACAGGTTGTTTTTTTTTTACTGTTTGGCGTCCAAACAGGTTTTTTTTCAAACTTAGGGCTCGAAGAGCCTTCGGCTCAGCCCTTGGACATCAACAAGGGATTGGCGGATCCTTTTTTTTGGCACCTAAACAATACTCCCATTTGTATTAAATTCTTGATTGTCATCATTGCTCAGGGTTACCAAGGAGACCCAGGCACACCAGGAGCTGCAGGATTACCAGGTCTTCAAGGAGACTTTGGACCTGTTGGGCCTAAAGGAGAGAGTGGAGCACCAGGTAGAGATGGAATAAAGGGAGAGAAGGTGAGTATCGGAGATAACTCCTTTCCTTTGTTCTAGGTCTTATATTTTCATAGTGTTTTAATTCTACTTTATGTTTTGTTAGCATCACTATTTATTATTTTAAAAAATCATTATATATTTGATATTATTTTTTTTGTCTGCTTTAATTGCATTAGAAAACAAAAGGTCTGTGACCAATAGAAAGGATCTACAGCCAATCTCTGCAATATCTTGCATATTTTGATGACATTGCCTTATCAACAGGACTGGAAGAAGCATCTGAACATGTAGTTCTTGACAGTCAAATCAAGTCTGGCATATTAATAAGAGAGAAGAACAATATATTCAAATTACTGAAACCAGTTTTAAAATGTAGAAACTAAGAAGGAATTCCAATCTAAAACAGACTCCAGTACACCATAAGGTGATTGAATAACAGCAGGCAACAAGGCATTCTCTAGCAGCCAGCACAGACTTAGAAGTCAAACAATATAAAGAAAAACTGAAAGAAAGCTATCTACAAAACCATCATAAGACAGTAGTTATGTAAGTCAAACCTTGACACCGAAAACTACAGAAAATCTTCTAAATACTTTGGAATAGAAAGTTATTGGAAAAAATCTATGGTGCTATCGAAGATGGAACTGAATGGTGAAAATAAATTAACCAGGAGATAGATCAGTTATACGAAGACCCCTCTACAGTGATGGAAAAATAAATTGGGGTAAGGGTAGGTCACTTTGAAATAATGTCAGATTACAGAGGAGCAAAAGTAGTATACCAGCAAAAACCAAGAGGCAGACAACCCAAAGGCAGACTACAAACAGGATGGTTTGATAATGTAGAGGCAGATTAACAGCAGCCTAGAGAGTTTGGGCATAGAGACAAAAAGCCCAGGAGAGATATGAATGGAAAGATGTGTTGAAAGCAGGCTATTATATAGGGACACCATGGGCTGTAACTCCAGTCTATAAACTTAGTTAAAGTAGCTTATTGGTGATAGGGTAGAATGAAAAGTTATTGGAGAAGAGTTGTATGAAATATATAACAATACTTTGTGAGCTTGGCTCTAAAAACTAATAGCAGATCTGAAAAATAGTGATTTTGTTTCTACAGGGTGAGCCAGGATTGCCAGCACCCAGAGAGCCACCAGGATATCCAAGGGAGGGACCCAAGGGAGAGAAAGGGGATTCAGGACCAGTAGGACCACCAGGCCCGCCAGGCAAGACTGTTCAGGATCTCAGTGGTGATGGTGAGGTAAGTGTACAGACTTTAGTGGGAACTATTTCTAATGGATGAAACCTTCAGCAGCATTACAAATGAAAAACTGGCCAAACTAAAACAGAAACCTCAAATCACTTTTTTGTCGATGAGATTTTATATGTTAGATATAAAAGAAGTAATATTTGTTTTTTTTTAAATCCAACTCTTCTTTCTATTCAAATAATAATAATAATAATATTAATGACACTGAAAAGCAAAAAAGAGAAAAAAATACTGGCTAGTGTGGGGATTGAACCCACAATATTCACACTCCATCAAGTTATGTAACAAGACATCAAGACATACTACAATGTGGACATTTTTGGCATGAAATTCAATTGTTACTAAGTTTTAGACTTTAGAAATTCAATGTTTACTCAAATTTAGACTTATGAATTTTTTATATTTTTTTTGGGACTATAAAGAAAGTGTGAACTAATTGTAGCTACTGTAAAAATGTAAACAAATTTTATTGAAATATTAAACAGTTTTTAAAAAGTGTGCTGGTTTGAGTCGGTTCAACAGTTTTAGCCTTTTTTGTGCAGGCATTAGGAAATTTCATTTTGTTTGTTAGTGTTTTTACTGTTTCTTTTAGCATGTTATGTACTACAATATCTTAGCAATTCTGTCTCCTAAATATTTTATACATCTCAATGTTTTATAATGTGATAATCACAAGTCTCTCACAGTCACAGCATAGTAGCTGCACCAGGTATTAGGAGTGGTCTAGCCAAAAATGGCAATATTGTCTGACACCACTCTAGAGACTTTAGTTCAAAAATATTTCTGACAAATTTCTTACAATTTTGACAGTTCATGTTTCTCTTGGAGAACCTTCAATCCCTAACTCATTTAGTCCCTAAATTCAACTGGAGTTGGACTGTTATCCATTTTGTACAAAAAAAAAATAATTCTTTATTGTAAAGTAAAGTTGGCTTCAAACTCTTTATGACATTTTTATCAGTAGATATTCAGTCTGTGTGTGAGACATCTCAACTTAGTCATTCTTCTAAGGTTTTAGATTTACCCTAAATGAAAATGTTCAAAGTAGACCAAAAAAAAACCAAAAAAAACACATTTAATTGTTTTTAAATTGAAACAGGTTTTTTTAGTGTCAAACATGACATCAAATTTGGTCCAAATAACATATATCTCTTCTAATAACATATAGTGAGTCACATAATCATTTTAATCCTTCTTCGCTCAGAGATAATATGAATGTTTTAGCTAATAACATACAAAAATTGCTAACATCTACAGAAACATTCTCAGCCTTAAAAAGGGTTTTGACGTCTATACTATTTTCTAAAAGTTACATTAATTAAAGTTTTAATTAAGCTTGAAAAAAGCATGAGTTCTTTACAATGTAGATAATACTAGTAGAAAAGGAACAAAAAAGGTATATTAAAATATTGAAGTGTCTTCCTTTTGAAACCAAATGGAAGAGGACTTTTTTTCATGTAGTTTAGGCTTAAAACTTCTCTTAAATAAAAATAATTGGAACCAAGGTTAACACTCACAGCAGAATGTCATGAGATGACAGAAAATTCTGGTGGAATGAGAAACTAGTAAAAATCTGAAACACTTTGCACATGGCCAGTCCAGGTGAATAGGTGTAGTGCAGGCAAAAAGGGAAAGGGAGATAAAAAGGCTGTTTGAAATGAGGGTAATAAACTCAGTTTGTGGAAGACCAAACCAAACAGATCTAAGTAAATATCTACACTAAGATGAATGGAACATCGCTTTATTTATTAAAGACAAAAGTAAAAGGTTTTTAAATGGATAAAAAATGACAACGTATTTCAAAGATTTTGCAAAAATATGAGACTTATGTAACAGTAAGGTATCAATCTAAAGCTAGGCTTAATTCTAGGCCGTAGAAAAATTATGTATTATTTTACAAAAAAAAAAGCTAATATCTTAACCAACTCCACATATTTGAATGCTGACAATGGAAATTGAGAGACTTCTTATTCAACCTCAACAGATAGATAATCTTTTGTGATTGGTAGTTGTTTCCAGTTTGTCGACTCTTTTATTTCTTCGGGGTCTCAATAGCTTCCATCACACTAACAAAGCAAATTATTTGATCAATGGTTCAGATACAATAACCAATTAAAACTGTTGCTCATTTTTAGCTATAATAATAATGATAATAATAATAATAATGTTTATTATCCATAAGAAAATTTGTCTTACAATATGTGTATTGCACCAAACAAAACTTTGTAACTATAGAAAACCAAAATAGACATTCACACTATCCACACTCAAAATTTACTTGTTAGATTTTTATATCAGATAGTTGAATTGTATTTAATCATTTGATTGCCAGGGGAAACTATTCCAAAAGCTCTCATTTAGAAAATTTCAATAAGTTTCAAATATAATTAAGAAATCAAGTTGACTTTACCCCCCCCCAGCTTTAAATACCTATTCAACAGGTTAAGCTCACACATCACCCACACACACATCACACACACATCTGCCACACACTTATCTCCCACACAACTACTTTGCCATTGGGACTGTTTAACATTTTATGTTCCACACAATACTGCCTTTTTAGTTCTGCTTAGTGCATCACAGCCTGTCACCAGACTTAGCACATCATTCCAAATGTCACTTATGTCATTTCAGACTTAGCACATCATTCCAAATGTCACTTATGTCATTTCAGACTTAGCACATCATTCCAAATGTCACTTATGTTATTTCAGACTTAGCACATCATTCCAAATGTCACTTATGTTATTTATAAACTGTTTCAGTTCATTCAAGGACCTAGAGGAGAACCAGGTCCCCAAGGAGTGCCCGGTGTACAGGGTCTTCCAGGATTACCTGGTGATAAAGGTGATGAAGGTCCTGTGGGTCCAGCTGGTCCAAAGGTAATATATTCTTAAATTACAATATTGGATGGCAGTCTGTCATGTAGTATGCACCCTGGACCTCATCTCAGTAGTCCAGGGTTTAAACCCTGCCTGCTGTCATCCCCTCCATTAGCTCTGAGGTTTGAGTTAAATTCTGAAGGAATATGCAACACATGTCAAACAAACAAAACCATATTGACCTGTTATGTGGTCCATTTTTTCATACCTTATAGTTGTGATGATTTAATTAGTAATTAATATCACATTCAGATATTTTGCTAATTGTTCTTCTCTTGTGAATATCAACTACTTATGACAAATCTTTATGCTCTTTTTATGCTTTTTCTTGTTTTTTTTAAAATGTTTTCTTGAGTTGAGGGATTCTAGTTTGTAGGTCAGTCTAAAATTAAAGTAAGGTTAAACTAAGGTCAAGGGTCATTTTTTTTCTTTTTAAACTAGTTAAAAATATGTTTTGATCAACTCTAGGCCTTGTTTGATTTTCTTGTTTTGTTAATATGGGAATTCCTTCCATAATAGCTTTAATATTGTTAGAAGTTTTCTTCTTGAATCCTCACAAATAGTATTGAAGTAGTCTCTTGAGTCGACTCAGCTTATCCCTGAACAGAACTAGAATTGCACCATTTTAATTTTCCTAGTTTTAACGTTGGATTCACAACCACATGAAAGAAAAAGAAGAAAGATTTAAGGTAATGGACAAAAGACAGGAGTGCATGTTAAATACACTAATTTTTGAAGTGTTCAAAAATATGTCAACTTTTAGGTTTTTTTTTTATGATTTTATTCCTCTACCCCCCCCCCCCCCCCCCCCGGTCAGTTCTTTGTTGATTTAATTTCTGAATATTAAATTTTCTAGGTATTAAAAGTAATATTAATTGCAATGTATTCTTCTTCGTTCTCATTGTTATGTTGGAGTGTTCAGATGACTAGACCAATACATGAGATGAACTGCACAGTGGTTTCCAAATCAGGGGGCTCTCCATATAGTTTTCTTTCTATTGGGGAGTTTTGGGGCCAGTGTCTTGTACGGCCTCTTGGTAAAGAGAGCAGTTTTGGAAGACGTGGTCAGCATTCACTGGGGATACTCCACATGGGCAGATTTCACTGGTTCCAATTTTGAGCTTCTGGTACATGTGTTGTCGCAATCTGAGTGTCTGGTCCTGAGTCGAAAGATTAGACGTTGGTCTTGGCGGGATAGCTTATAGTAAGCATCATCTTTCTTGTGATTTGGATGAGAGCTCATCCATTTCTCATTTATTTCATTTACAATTAATTTCTTCAATTCTTCTGGATAGAGTGCAGAGTTTATTTGTGAGTTAGTTCTCCCAATGTATTTGTGTGTAATAATTAATTTATAATTTATTATTACTTTTAGTCCCAAGATTCAGCCCAACAGACACACCATACACACCCAGTTACACATTAACTAATATAATAAACAATGTGTATGTTGATTTCAATTAAAGCTATAAATTTAATCTAATGATATTTATACAAGAAAATGGCATATGACTAATGATAATGATATGGATACAAGTATGTATATAGTATGATATGATTCAAATTAAATACTTAAATAGTATTTTAAAGAAATAGTTTTGACCTCGTCAATATTCCATTTCAAGACAAAGATTCATATGTAAATGTTCATGGTGACAATGAAGAGAACATCCCTAATAATAGGCAGCATTTACAGACCACCAAATTCTAGTTTAGAATACATGCAGGAACTATGTCATCAGATTACTACACTTAAAGAGACAAATAAAAATGCAGTTTTTTGGATTATGGGTGATTTCAACCTACCTGATATAAATTGGAAAAAACTAACCATAGATAAACACCAAAATTTTAAGGACATAAATGAGCTTTTCATAGAAACTTTACACAACCTAAGTTTAGATCAAATCATTAAAAAGCCAACTAGATTAAACAACGCATTAGATCTCTTCTTAACCAACAGACCTGGATTAGTAGTTGATTATGATATTATCCCTGGTCTATCAGACCATGAGATCATAAAAATACACAGTCAGAAAAAAGCAGTAGCCAATACAAAACCCAAAAGAAAAATCTTACTCTGGAATAAATGTAACCTAACACAACTACACCAAGCTGCATTAAACTTTCAACAAACATTCTTATTAGAAAAAGACATTAACCAACCAGTCGATGACCTCTGGAATTTCATTAAAAACCATCTTAAAAGCATTATAGAAAATCATATACCAACTAAATACACATCAAACAAAATAAATAAATGCTGGTTTAATAATAGACTAAAGAAGCTTTGTAAACAGAAGGAAAACCTATATAGAAAATTTAAAGAAACCAAGGCAGAAAGAGTTTACAAAAAGTATATAAAAATTAAACACCTAACCCAAAAAGTAAGCAGACAGCTGCAGAGTGAATACATAAACAATGTAATATCTAAAGATAACAACAAAAACCTATGGTCATACATTAAGTCTAAGAAAATGGAAACAACAGGCATAGCACCATTAAAAGATGAACATAACATAATACATAATGATAATGAAACTAAAGCAAACATCCTAAACAAGTACTTTGCATCAGCATTCTCAGCCCCAGGAAACAAAGACATATTTCTTAATTTGAACCAAGTAGACAACATAGAAGATTTAGTAGTACAAGAAAATGGAATTCAAAAACTATTAGCCAACACCAAACCAAATAAAGCGTCTGGACCTGATGGTATTCCAGCTAGATTACTCAAAGAACTAAGCAATGAGCTAGCCCCAGTGTTCAAAATACTCTTTCAGGCATCGCTTAACCAGGGCAGAGTACAGAAGGACTGGAAAGAAGCTAATGTCACCCCCCTATTTAAAAAAGGAGAAAAATCAGACCCAGGAAACTACAGACCAGTATCACTTACCAGCATCACATGTAAAATACTAGAACACATAATATGTAGCAACATCAACTTAGACAAACATAATGTCCTCACCCCATACCAACATGGCTTTAGGAAATATAGATCATGTGAAACACAACTAATAGGACTAATTGATGATTTTTCAAAAGGTTTAGATAATAGTGAACAAATAGATGCTATCTTACTAGATTTTTCCAAGGCTTTTGACAAAGTTCACCACCATAGTTTGCTTAAAAAATTAAAATATTTTGGCATTAATGGTCCACTGCATCAGTGGATTAAAGATTTTCTGATAGGGAGAGAACAAACTGTAATAATAAATGGCTCTAAATCAACACCAATAACAGTAAACTCAGGTGTACCTCAAGGAACAGTCTTGGGTCCACTACTATTTTTAATTTACATAAATGATTTACCAAATTACATTAATTCAGGAACAAAAGTCAGATTATTTGCAGACGATTGCATAATATATAGAACAATAAAAACAAAACAGACACAGACATTTTACAAAGAGAATTAGATGAATTACAGAAATGGGAATCAAATTGTAGCATGTCTTTCCACCCAGAAAAATGTCAGTTGTTAAGAGTAACAAAAAAACTAAAACAAATTAATTCCACTTATCTTATTCATGGCAAACCAGTAACACAGACTAAAAATGCAAAATACCTAGGTGTTATAATAAATGAAAAACTGGCATGAAATCCACATATTGATGAAACTATAAAAAAATCCAACATAGCATTAGGGTTTATTAAAAGAAATTTCTATAAATCAAATAAGAACTTAAAACTAAAATGTTATTTAACCTTGGTTAGGCCAATAATAGAATATGCATCCACCGTGTGAGACCCCTCAACTCAAGAAAACATTAAGAAACTGGAACAAACACAAAATAGAGCAGTGAGATTCATAACAAACGAATATTCACATTTGACTAGGGTAACACCATTAGTAAAATCACTAAATTTAGAAAGCCTTCAGGACAGAAGACTCAAAATTAAAGTAGCAATTATACATAAAACACTGAACCATAATCTTCAAATACAAAAACAAAATTTAATAAAATACTCTGAAAGACACAAAAATAAAGGCACATTCCTCGTCCCATATGCTATGACAAATTTGTACAAATACTCCTTCTTCCCTAGTGCTATTAGAGCATGGAATGGGTTGCCTGAGCTAGCCAGAAAAACCAGTGACTTGGCAGAATTTAAGTCATTGTTTAATATGCATGACTAAATGCATGACGCGTAGGACGTAATCATCTTCTTTGTTGAAGTAACGTCTGTATTATATAAGATAAGAAGATAAGATAAGGTAACCACAGTTCAGGGCAGCACCACAAATCATTTCACAATGTAACACCAAGCCTGGATATAGAAATCTGGAACCTCAGACTTGCAACCCAAAACTTGAAACCTCAGACGAGAAACCTGGGACGAAAACTTGATATCTCACTCCTGAAATCTGAGACTTGAAACCTCAGTCCTGATACAAAAACCCTATATAAAGACAAATAACAGATTCTTCTAATCCTCTAACCCTCTAGTCTAATCTAATTACAAAATACGAATACGAACGAATCCATATTAAGAATAACTTTACAATGTGAAAATGAAACTACCCTAAACAGGGGTCAAAATAATCCTTCAAGAATATATACCAAGACCAATGATAAGGCTATCCAATAACGAAGACGCAAGTATAATTCAGGAATTCAAAAGATACAACCTGCTTCAGTCGAGCAACATGGCGTGAATGCATCAAAGCATCAAAGAAGAAAAATTTGACCTCAAAATAAATAAAATTTACACCAAAGCTACAAGGGGAGAGCAACTAGTACACAATAACAAAATAACATGAATGACGTCATCATCTATTGATGAAAGCAGCGCTATTAAATTGTGAACATATTAAATATGAAACTAAATAGATAGTGGCGGTTCTACATCTAGCGTAGTTTGTAATCTTGGGCTCTCTTGATATTGTGGTTCTGGTTGTTCTGAGATGTCAACTGGAAAGTCATAATTATTGTCAAATCTGTTTGCTTTCTCAGAAGACTTTCTGATGTTTTCTGTTTCTTCTGTAGACCTTATTTCTGCTTTTGACATTATATGATCTAGGCTTAGAATGCTTCGAAGCTACTGTTCCTGGTTTCCACTTAGAATTTAGTTGCTTTCTGACTGCCGATCCGTCTTGTAGTGGATTATGACTCTTAACTCCTTTCATCTTGTCATAATAATGTTTCTGAGACTGTTTCTGTCCCTGGTCAAGTAGTCTTAACTGTACCTTTTCGTGTATGACTCCACTAATAATCAAATCAATAAGCATATCGTCTGGGTTGTCATATTCACAGTCCATAATGAGAAGCTTTAGGTCTTTAACAAAGTTATCAAAACTTTCTCCTTCTACCTGCTTTCTCTGATGTGCTCTAAATCTAGACACTCTTTTATTTTGTCTTGGCCTTATGTAGTCTTCTATTTTCTTTAATAGCAATTGCGGATCTCCCTCTTCACTATCATTAATATTTAGAGTTTTGTAAACTTCACGGCCTTGTTGACCTATCCACATTTCCAGCCATCCGGCTATTTGTCTACTATCAGCACCAGCTAACGGTCCTTTGAAACAAAAGCTCTCCTGCTGTTGAAACCTTAAAAACTCTTGATACAGATCTTTAGCATTCCAATTCAAGATTGGTTGCTCAAAATAAAAGAAGCCATTAATTAATAAAAACCTGGACAGCTTTTTAAGTTTTACTCTGACACCATGTAGAATATTTGTATTACACAAATAACAAACTAGTGTTTAAGAGGGAAGACATATTAGGAACACCATTTATTACGTAAACACAAGCGGTGTTGCACTGACGCGCTAGTGTGCAAATGTACATATGTTACCCTCCCCCCCACCAATAAAATCACATTATTCAGTATATTATAATAACTTTTTATAAAACTTTCTAAGTTTATACAGTTATGGCAAATTTACTACAGTCAACAGTCAAGAATATAAACTTTTTTATCTCTGTGAATAGAAAAACATAATAGTTCCTGTGTTCCTTAATCTTTGAGGCTCTATCACTTGTTAGAATTTTGCAGCATTAATTTCATTACTGGGCCTGTCTTCATATTTTAAACAAAGGACTTCTATATGTTTTTCTTTGTTCACATTTTATTTTGATTTACTGAAATCCAATTCCAATTTGTAAATATCATAAAATTTAATTTCTAATGTTTGAAATTTGATCTAGACTTTGAGTGTTTTTTTATGTCTTGTTTAAAATTAAAATAAAAAGTATTCAGTGTGATATTGTTTTATGCTATATAGTTTGGTTATTTTGTGATATTTGGTTGTAAATTATATTTTGTATAGCGCTTACAGGCGCTGTACAAAATCAACTCAGGTGCCTTTTTGACCACACTGGCATAGAAGAAAGTAACTGGCAGAAGATGGCCTCTGAAAGAGATGGTTGGAGAGCTTTCACAAGGCTGTGTGGACCCATTAGAGACCCTACAAAAAGCCCTTATTGAAGACAGAAGATGTAAAGAAAACTTAAATAGACCCCTGGTGGACAATGGCTTTGTCTGCATCAGTTGGAGACAAATAATCAAAGACATTGCCATTATATTTTGTATGACTACATGATTATGTATTGATATTGTATTTATAATGTATTTATAATATTCACTTTTTTTAATTGATTCCAGGGAGAACAAGGTTTAACAGGATCAGTAGGACCACAAGGACCTCCTGGACCAGGACTAAGTGAGCTTGAATTGGATGGAATAGGACTGAAGGTAGATTGTAACAAATTTCTACACATTTGGGGACATTTTTGATGTACTTTCCAGATGCAGTACTTTTAAAACATATTGTTTTCCACAACCAGATAGACTTTTTGAACATGAACCATATTAAATTTCATTGACATATTGCAGGCATAGGGACTTATTTTTTTTGTTCCCTAATTAACTTTTCTTGTCTGCAGTATTTGTTTTTGGTAATGCATTGTTAGATACAGTCTGATACAGCCATCACAATAGCGAGCTGTCACAGCTGTTGGGTCACTAATATTAAAAGACTCTTGGATTCTATAATAACAATGTTTATTTTCTCTAAAAGGGAAAATTTTTTCTTTGTTTTCTAGTCAGTCTCTATGGTTACTAATTACTCTCAAGCCTAATCTATTACCATTTCCTGCCAAATCCTAACCAACCTTTTTGGTTCTAGATTATAACAGGACAATTAATACAACTATTTCTTAGTTCTACAAACTACTTACCCTGTTAAGTATTTGTATTAGTCATATGTACCATTGAAAATATAAAGATGTTTTTTGTTGCCTTCCTTTTTTTTTAGGGAGAAAAAGGAGACCCAGGGCCACCTGGACCAATAGGCCCAAGAGGATTCCCTGGAGCTAAAGGAGAAATTGGCTACCCTGGACTCCCAGTAAGTTGACATTCATTATTTATCTTTAGATTGACCAATTATCTTATGTAAAAAATTAAAGATGTTTCTTCAAAAGAGAAGATAATTATGTCCTGCGCATATCCATGTGTCAATCTTGTCATGCATGTTAATCAGTGGCTTAAAGTTTGCCAAGTCGTTTTCAAAAGCTTTAAAATTTCACAAAAAGATGAGCTTGTATGTTAATACACTTTATAATGTCAACAAAAAAAAAAATGAGCTATATAATTTTTAAATGGTATATTAAGATGTCTTATACAATGTACATTATGTGAGATAATAGATGCCTAAGTTTGGGTTTCAATTTTCCTAGGTGGATAGGAAACAAAGGTCAACTAATCCCTTTTGCCCAAAGGCATTTTGACAGCTTTGATTTAATTAAAGCATCTCAGCCTACTTTTCTTAATTGAAAACTCAATAATCATTGAAATGAGACTCAAGAACTCAAACTATCATGTTGTTTTATTTCAAGTTCCAGCTGAACTCTCTTACATTGAATAGAGATTGAGTTTCTCTGTAATCTTATCAAACAAACGGAGCCAGTCTTGTGACCTAAATACAAATCAGTTTGACCCTGGGTAACAAAAAGATGGATGGAAACTCTGGTCTTAAAAAAATTTACTTCCTTTTATTGTGTTGAAATGTAAATTGTACTAAAGCAACTTTATGTCCTCAATATACTTTTGAAGGGGATGGTCACTGAACATAAATTTTTTATACAAAATGATTCTAATTCATCTAAAACTACTAGCCATTTCAAGTTACTTGTTTCTATTTATTTTTATTTTGGTGTTTTTTTTCTTAGGGTCGCCCTGGTTTACGAGGAAGAAAAGGTGAAATTGGCATCGGTTTACCTGGACGTAAGGGAGAGCCAGGTCCACCTGGTCTTGGTCTACCTGGCAGTGGTGTTTTGGTTAAAGGAAATAAAGGTGACTCTGTAAGTAAATAGTGACCTGCTGCTTTTAGATATCTGAAACAGTGGTAATAAGTTCTGGGTTTGTTAGTGTCATCGACTTTTTTATCTAATATTTTGTTACTTTCATTCATCATTGACTTTTAATTGGACTTTTAGATTCACAATATTGTATCCACTCAAGCATTGATTCCTCTCTAAACTTTTTAGAACTTGATATCAAACACATTTTTGACTGCTTTGTATTTTTTCCACAGGGTCCTAAGGGTGATCGGGGTGAGCGAGGTCTGCCAGGACCACCAGGAGCTTTTACTGGCCCTGATGGTTTGGCTATTACAGGTAAAGCTTTAAAATGCATGTGGCTAGTTTTAGTTAACCCTTAAAGTGCTGAGCACATGAGTGCATACAAAATGGAATTACAATTCTAATGTTTGCAGGCTAAACTACCACACGCATCTTAAGTGTTAATGAGCAGGGCATAGGAAATACTAATCTCCACCTTTTAATATTTAATATTTTTCTTTTCCCATGAGATTTTGTAAGCTTACACTAATGTATATCTCATCTCTGCTGTGGTCCTGTCTGGGTCACAGGCCACCATCCAGTTTCTTAAATGCATCTCGGTTCTGCTTGAGGCTCTCCAACTGTTCCCACATCTTGCCTATCTGCTTGCCATCTGTTTCCAAATCATAATAAGCAAAATTTGTTTTTAGATTTACCTATTGACAGTGGTATGTAGTACTGTTTCTGAGTTCTCAGCAGTGACTTAATTATTCAGTCAATATTAAAATGAGCACTTAGCTATCAAATGTAGGTCACTAGATATAGTCTATGGGACTGCGGTTCCTAGCACAACCAGAGACAATGCGTTAATGCTGAAAAATAAAAATTGCTGGTTGCTTCTCAAACTGAACAGAACATTTGTTTGAAGGAACTCTTCTTGACATTACATAGCACTTTGTTCTAACATTTCTTCATGATTGTCGCAGCGACAGATTGTTAGGTGATCAAATAGGCCTACATCATCTTACATTTTATTTTAAAAGTGAAAAAAGAATGAAGTAGACCATATTTTCAGTGTTCACATTAATTAAAAAATAGAAAATATATTTAATGTTGTTGTTAGATAATTTGATGGTTTAAGGTTGCTATAACTTCAAGCGTCTTTATGCTGGTCCCTAAAGTCCATGTCTTTGTCTTTATTCTGCACTGACTTACATTTTCAATAAAGTAGATTTGGTCCAAGTCAGTTAAGGTTTCTCTGCAAATGTTGACTGGTGAGTCAAATGGACAGCTATCTAGAAGTTGGCCTTACACAAGGTACAATAGCATTGCTCTGAGTTCAAACCTAAATCCATCACTCTGTTTGCTACTGATCAACATTTTCAGCATTTTCCAAAATTACATAATTTTAATTAAGTGGGCTTAAAGAGATCAAATTTAACACAAGCATATATATGTCTGAATTAAGAAATGTTTATCTACAATTAAGAGCTTCAGTCTATCACAATATCCTTGTTACTAAAATGTTAAAATGTCTGACTGTTAGGCCGAGGTTTGCCAGGGCCTAAAGGTGAAAAAGGTGAACAAGGCTTCCCAGGACGTGATGGTATTGATGGCAAGCCAGTAAGTATTGCTTGGTGTAACTGTACAACTAGAGAATCAGTGGATAGAAAATAGTTTTGTATTAGCGAAATTCATTTAGTTTCATCATATTCACTTTGTTCTCTTTATTCACTGTGTTGTCTTTATTCACTTTGTTCACTTCATGTTTTTACCTTTTAGGGTCTGAGGGGACCTCCTGGTCCACCTGGAGCAGGAGGTTTTGGTGATGGTGTAGCAGTAGTTGGACCACAAGGCCCACCAGGTCCACCTGTAAGTTTAATTTTTTTCTCTCTTTGACTTTAGGATCATTAATCAGTCGCAATTTCATTGTTTTAAATTTTTTTTCTACCTACTTTATGCTTTAATCTTCTTCCTTGGAGAGTCACTGAGTTAAGGGAGTTGACTAGTGGTGTTAGGTTTGTGAAATGAGACTATTCACTTGTAATAAACTCTCTGCTTGCTATTTTTTGAGTTTTAGTTGTCCAAGAGCAGTGTGACTAGAACCAATTATTTGCCGCAGTTAGAAAGGAGAATTCCTATTGACTTGAGACGTCAACCGAAAACATAGCAGTCGTGTAGTTTAATTTGCAGTGGACGTTGTAAGGCACTTCTTTGCTGTCTTATTCAGATAAGTCAAATGGAGGTAACTCTCAGATAGTGAAATCAAATAACACAGGCAAAAGGCCAACAATATAAGTGAGTCAAAGTTGTTATGGCATGATTAGGAATTAGTTATTTGTTTCATAGAAAGGGAAAGTTTTGACTTACAGACAATGACGCAACTAGTAAAAACCAGAAAAGGATTTTAGGACGAATAGCAAAATATAAATGATGTAAACAGAATACTTTTGAGAGGCAATTTTTATGAGTGTAGCGATTTAGCTTGACGACATCCGAGGGTTCCCTTCAGTATCATTAAACTTCTTGCTCAATATTCGCAATCAGCGTCGACTTTTATTGTTGGCCTTTCACCTGTGTTATTTGATTTCGCAATTTAAGAGTTACCTCCATTTGACCTATCTGCAAAAATAGGACACAGTGTGGCAGTGCCTAACAAAGGGTACACAACTGAGAAACCTCTAGAGTCTAGACTTATCCAGAGTTGCCTTGGACTTGTTTGTTTAGTATTTTGAATAGTGAGCACAATAACTGGGAATCTATGTGAGCTGTCTTATGTTTTTTGTTGACATGAATAAAAGTATTCCAAACAGAATTTACTTGCCCCGGCATTGGTCTTATTACATTAAAGTAGCCACTCTTTGTTCTAATTAGATGTCAAATAATTGTTTAAATATCATTTTTACCTTGTTTGATTTATTATTTCATTACTAAGTAAAATTCTATAATACCTTAGCATTCCATCTAACCCCAAAATACTATAAGCTCATCTTATGAGTGACAGAACCTGAGTTTTTTTATGTTGGTTTCACTTAGTAACTACCTTTTATCTTTACCTATCCCTTAGTCTGTTGAACCTTTGGGGCGTCATGCAAGATTTGTCGACCGTCTTTCTCCATTCCTTTCTGTCTTTTGCCTTAGTTAGAACCTCTTTCAATAGCAGACCCATTTCCTTTATTCATCCAATTTTTAGGGGGTTATATTGTAATATAAAGTATACATATTTATTTTACTGCTAGCAATTGCAGTAAGCCTGTAGACTGGGTAGAATGTGCAGTCAGAGTTAGTGACTTTCTTGAGGCATAAAACTTATTGACGTAAGGATACCAGCAACACTATTATCAAATGGATGGCTGCTGGTCGTGTGGTTTGCGCACTGGACTGTCGTTCGGATTTATCGACGGTCGAGGGTTCAAACCCTGCCCGCTCCCATCCCCCGTCATCCTGTGGGAGGTTTGGACTAGGAAGTAAACTATCTTCAACTCTGAAGGAACATCCGAAACATGTAAAACATTTTACAAACATTTTACAAATCCTTGGTATTACCATACATCAAATCCATTCTTATTGATCTTCCACTTAGTTTTAGATTTTTAAAAAACTTTCTTCAGAATTTGATAGTTTCACATTGTTCTTTGATTGTTGTGTAATTGTTTACATGTTTGTTCACCAGGGACCCAGAGGTCTGACAGGAATGGGAACTGAAGGCCCACGGGGCCCACAAGGCCCACCTGGCAACCCTGGACCACAAGGCCCTCCAGGTGCTGGACTCAGGGGCCCACCCGGACCACCTGGACCACCAGGAGATTATGTCATCAATGGTGCTCGCTTGATCCAAGGTCCCCCTGGTCCACCAGGCCCTCCTGGCTCACCAGGTGTGACCACCACTTTAAATGGTGATGAAAAATTAGGATTTGGCAGTACTGTTGGAGCAGGTGGATCTAGAGTAAGTCTTATCTTATCTTTTATAATACAGATGTTACTTAAAAAAATAAGATGATTACGTCCTCTTACTTATATGTCCAACTATGTCCAAGTCTTGTATTACCGGTTTTCATAGAGATACATTTTTTTTATGTCTCTTCAACCTTAGGGTGCTGTAGTTTACCAAAACCGTGATTTGATGTTATCAATGTCCCAACGAGTGCCTCTAGGTATGATGGCCTTTGTGTTAGAAGAAGAGCTTCTATATATTCGTGTCAAGTCAGGATGGCGCTATATTCAGGTAGGGTGTAAAGAATTATCTGATTAGATTTGGGATTAATCAAGTTTTTTTTTTATTAACTGTTAACTAATACATAGATCAATCTTATAGAAAATCTAAGTGAACCCATCCTGATATTTCACTTCTGTTGTTGTGTCTACAGCTTGGCTCAGTTCTTTCTATTCCAGAAGTTATTCCAACTGTAAGTGGTTTCATTTTTTGTTATTTTACCAAGTTCTTTTCCATTTCTCTCTTTAATTTTTTTTTTTTTTTTTTTTTTTAATGAGTTTTATATTTTTTAGATTTTTTTCCTTTTAAATAAAAAACAATTCTTTAAAAAGGAAACAAAAAGTTGTAAAATTTTAATTGAATGAAGTAATTGCTCATTGGATCAGCATGCTGTTTTTTTTTCTTTGCATTTTGATTGGGTGATGACAATTAAGTTGGCACAAATCAGAGTATTGACACAAATTTTACTTTGAAGATAAATTAAACAGATTCCATTACAAACTAAAACTCTGATCCTTCATTTTGTGTGGTCCAATTGTTAGCAGCTTGTCACTTCTAGTCAAGTGCAAAGCGTTCACCCAGAAATTTAACCTCGGTCCAAAGTGGCACATACATGGCATGAAATCCTGGACTAGAACTTTGAAAGTCAAAGTGCATATTTGTATCTTGAATTTGACCTGATAGAAAAATGATGCTAAGAGTATTTCAATACAAAAAACTTGACTGTATGATTAACTGCAGTGCTAGTGATCTTATGGATCCAATTGCATTATTTATACATTTAAAAATCTATACAACTATTGGATTTAAATGCCTATGTGTATGTAGATTAAGTAAATTTAGCAAGTTGAAATTATTGCAACATATTAATGTTTTCTATGTTATGCTTTAAAAAAAAAAGATTCAATATATGAATTTTTCTTAGTTAAATGAAAAACAAAATTCTCTATTTTCTGTCATGTTAAGATTGTGAATTAAACCACATTAATATTGTGAATTAGACCACTTTAAGATTGTGAATTAGACCACTTTAAGATTGTGAATTAGACCACATTAAGATTGATCTTGTGTATAGCACCAAAATCTTAACTTTGCTACCATTCTGTACAGTAGTTGATATATGTGTCTAGATGTCACATGACTCATGATGTCACTTCAATATGTTTTTTTTTCTCCTTTTTTTTTATTTATACTTTCTCTCATTCTCATTTGTATTTTATGCAGTCCCTAATTATACATTCTTCTCCCTGGTCTTTCCACCCCACCCCCTTTCATATTCTCACAACCTACATTTCAAAATGTCCTATTATTGTACCTTTGTGTCTGGGCAAATTTTGTACGTTTGTTGTTATCACTTTTCATTGCACACTAGATCTACATACTGAGCAGGGGTTTTATTTCCTTCAACAACTCTTAATGCCTTAACTACTTGAAAGAGTTTTTGTTCGTTATTTTGGGTTAGTCATTTTCTGTAAATCATGTAGGAAAAGATTTGTTTCATTATGAAAATGATTTTTCTTTTTTTCCTCCGCTTCCTTGTGGGGACACTGTTCTTTGCATGCTTAGTACCCTAGGCAACCCGACAGTGATCAGAATCAAACCGATAGAGAAAATGAGGGCACCCTCGCAGTGGAAAATGATGGTTTCAGTGATGCTGATAGAGAGAGGCTTGTCAAGGAGATGTACCTGAGGCAGTTAGAAGAGAGAAAGAAGAGGAGAGAACAAGAGGAACAAATCAGGAGGTTGCAGTGGGAGAAGAAGAAGCAGGAAGAGGAGAGGGCTAGACTAGAGCTTCAGAGGAAAGAAAATGCTGCCAAAGAGGAAGAGCGGAAAAGGGCACAGCAAAGACAGAGGGAAGAGGCAGAGAAAAGGAGACTGCACCTGGAAAGGTTGAAGGCGGAGCAGGAAAGGAAGAGAGAGGACGAGGAGAGGCAGAGGAAAGAACAAAATGATAGGTTTGAAAGACAGAGGGTAGAAGAAGAACAAAGGCTAGCATTAGCGGAGAATGAAAAAAGACTGGAGGCAAGACGAAGATATGAAGAGGAGTATAGGAGGAGGCTGGCAGAGAGGGAGAGAGCTGAAAAAGAGAGGAAACAAAGAGAAGAAGAAAGAGAAAAACTTTTGCGGTTAAGAGAAGAAAGAGAAAAAGCCAACCAGCTAGCCATTGACAGACGAAGACAGCTCTCAGATTACGGAATCACAGGTCAAATTCACATAGTTGACATTGACAAAAACAAACTTCAAGGCCAAGGAAATACCAGCAGACCAGCTGCCACAACCAATGTCAGAGTGGTCGACCAAGATGATGACCAGGAACCTGCCAGCTATGTCCTAGATAAGCGGCGGGTAATGAGCTACTGTCTCTTGATAGTCTAGTAAAAAAAAAAAAAAAAATACTTATTCCATTGAAGTTTATCGCCGCTATTTATTTGTACACAACTTATTTAGGCTGTACATAGCAAGCAAACTAACATTTCTTTTGCCTACTGCAGTTCATGGATCTCCAGGTATCTGGGCTTGGCTATTGCAAACTGCTTCTAGATCTCTATTTAAATCCAAAGTGTTTTCTAGTAATATAGTAAATGATGTACACAGAAATATGTTTTGTATTGGCTGTAAACAAATCATAGACAGGTTAAAGTATGTCTCAAAGGAAAATTAATTAACTTAGAACTGCCTAGACCAAGATGTGATATATGCTCTGAACTGTTGTCTTGATGGTGCCATGTTAGAACCCTGCCTGCAACAACCCTCTTCAACATGTAGGAGGTTTGGGTTGGAATGTAATAATCATCAAATGAAATGGAAAATCCAAAGCATGTAAAACAAGAAAACACATTTTTTAAGAGCGATTGGGAAAAAAAAATCTGTTTCTGATTTGAAGAGCAATACAAAATATATCATGTTAATATTGATTGGTCAAATGAGAGATTCACTATCAAAAGCTGGGAAATTTAGTTTCTTTGTTCTATTAATAAATTTAGAGGTGATTGTAGATTAGTCTAGTAGTGTCACATCTTACTAGTGTACTAGTGATAGAGTTAACATAGCTGAAACCAAGGGGTATGACCTGTCTGTAATAAGACCCAAATGTTTACTGGGATGTTTTTAGTAGCAAGAAAATATTTTGTAACTTAGTAATGTGACTCCAGTACTTGATGGTAGGTCTACAACTAGCGATTAAAAAGATACAGCTTGTATCCTCAGCTTCAGCCTCAAATATTACTTAACCAGTTTCAGGTGGTTAAAATCAATGCATACATTTTGTCTTCATATAAATGGGGCAGGGTAGCTCAGAGTTCAAGCACTTGGCTTCCTTATTGAGAGTTTTAAGGCTCAAATCTTAGTGAAGAGTGGGATTTTGAATTTAGGGATTTTTTAGGATGCACCTGAGTCCAGCCAACACTAATGAATATCTGATATTAGTTGGAGAAAGTAAATGTTTTTGGTCATTGTGCTGGCCACATGACACCCTCATTAACCATTGGCTACAGAAACAGATGACCTTTACATCATCTAGTCTATAGATCACATTGTCTGTGGTACTTTTTTTTTTTTTATAAATGATCAATTCTACCCCCAAAGAACACTTGCCCTATTACTTGTAGATTATAAGATGATCCTCTTGGTTGAATATCTTTTGGCTTTGATCTCATCTCTTGTTGTGTCAAATTTGTCTTTGTGGTTTGATGTATTTTTGCTTTTAACCTTTCAGCAAAATATATTTTGTAAATGTTTGTTAACTATTTAAAGCTTATCCCCAGACTATCCTGTGCTATATTTAAAGCTTTAAACTTATGTAAGAAATCCTTCCCATACAGTAATGCTATGGGACATCAACCAATGATGTCAATAACTAAATGACCTGTTGCTTATAAGCCCCTTTACATTTCAGTTGGAACCAAAGATAACCACTGTAAGTGATAGTCCACCACACCAATGTGGGTAGAGGGGACCAATTGGAAGTGACTTCTGCATGAGCAATCACTATTTTACATAGTACATCTATCCACCCTGTGTCTTCAATGTTATGTCATGTAATGTCTGTCCACCCTTATATTAACATCTATTCATCTTGTGCCCTGAACATCATGTCATTTAACATGTGTACCCCCTGTGTTGACATTATCAAAGCATTGACATATGTCCACAATTTGCCCTTAATCTGGTACCATTTAAAATCTGGCTACTCTGTTCACATGTCATCTGTGTTACTTGTATCAGACTTGTGGAGGCACTGGGAATAAGAGATTTATTAAAAGTCAATTTTCAATGGGCTTTTAACACTTTCTGCCATAATAGACTACTTTTTGAAAAATGTTGCTAACTATAATTTAGCACTAATTAGCACATTTTGGGTTATGCAACCAAGTTTGATACAAGAGTTTTCATGTGTTGATTAAGAAGACATGTCACTAGGGAATGGTTTGGTCTCACTCCTTTAAACTAGGGCTCATGTCAACTATCTCACTTGCTTCTAACAAATTTAGCTTGCATATATTCTTTATCTGTAGTTTCAGTAGAATCTCACCAAATTTCTGTTGTTTCTCTGCACCTGACTTGTATACCCTTAACATTAGGAAAAACACAGCTTTCAGTGTCATTTTTTTAAAAATATTTATTTAATAGTTTAATTGTTGTTGTTGTTTTAATGTTACTTCTTTCAGACTAGAATTCTCCAAATATTTTGCTTTTGATTTTCTAAAAGTCTTTTTGTAAAGTATTTATACTCTGTAAAATTTTTAAGGGAGCATTCTTTTCATAATCTAATCTAATCATAATCATGGACATTTCACTTGCATACATAACATTGTCTTTTACATGTTAAACTTTCTTTTTGACATACTTCACCTGAAACTGTCTCAGATTGTCAGTTTGGAGTTGAACCAGAAGTAGCCGTAACTGAATTATTTGTTTAAATTTTGGTTAAAAAAAAAATTTTTTGTAGGTTGGGGATACCTTTGTGTTAACCACACCGTAGATATATCTTATCTCACCTCAGACATATTGTGCATGATGGATCTTTGTTTCGCATTTGAGTTTTTGTTATTTCATTAGCCTGGCAATCTAGTTTCTATTATGTAGACACACAGTAACTCTAGGTAGCTCTCTAGCTTTGCACTGTTTGCTTTTGTTTGCATTTTTTTTTCTTGTAGTAAAATGATTAGGCTTTTTATTGTCTCCCTTAACTTGAAGCCACCTTTAATTAGCCACTATCAAAATATGGAGCTTAGCTTTATAAAGTAATCTCACTGGTGATATTCAAAAACTTCAAATTAATATGACATTTTCATTTAAATTATCTTTTTATCATAAAGGAATTGTTAACATTGATATTAAATTGTTTTAAGAACTTAACATTTTCATGAATGAAATAATATTAAATGTTATGGTTTCAATCAAACAGAAAATGTAACATTTGGTTCAATGTAAATATTCTATCCAGATTTCTAAATAGTAAAAAAATCATCTGGCTCATAAATTATAGTTGTCTAATCTAAACATTGTGGCAGTGCTGCAGTCATCCCATGTTTTGTAGAATATTCCATTAGTGAAGGACTTAATCTCTGACTTAATTGTTTCAGACCACACCTCCTCCCAGGATTGAAATACCTCCAGCCAACTATGCCACTGGAGATATGGTAAGACTTATCTTCTTTGTTAAACCTAAAACACTAAAGCTTATAGCTTTGTTAGATTACATGACCATTATATAGACAGGGCTGTGGTGGCTGAGTGATAAAGGCTTGGCTTCCATAGACATGGATCTCGAGTTTGAATACCAGTGAAGACTGGGATGTTGAATATGGGAATTCTTGAATGCAACTAAGTCCACCAAATGCTAATGGGTATTTGACATATGATGCAGAATTGAAGGTGGCTCTTGAACTGGGGGTCCCCGATTTGAATCCTGGTGAAGACTGGGATTTTTAATTTCTGGATCCTTGGGCGCCTCTGAATCCACCCAGCTCTAATGGGTACCTGACATTAGTTGGGGAAAGTAAACATGTTTGGCCATTGTACTGGCCACATGGCACCCTCATTAACCATAGGACACAGAAACAGATGGCCTTTACACCATCTGCCCTATAGACCCCACAAGTTCTGAAAAGGGAACTACCTTTTATATTTAGAGCTGTCCCTTTGCATGACCCTAACTACTACACAACTACCTCTTTTTCTTTGGCAGCTCCATTTGATAGCCCTGGACAAACCTTTAGCTGGCTCTATGCATGGTATCCAGGGGGCAGACTATGAGTGCCACAGGCAGGCCAGGAAACACAGACTGATGGGAACCTATCGAGCCTTCTTGTCTTCAGAAACACAGAATTTGAATTCTATCATTTATTACACTAAAGATAAACAGATTCCAATTGTCAACTCTAAGGTAATTTTAGCTGTAAACGTTGACTTAACTCTAGTCCAATATAGTTTTTAAATGTGATTTCAATAAGGTTTCTCACAATTTTATAAACAAGTTTTCTATACTGGTTATTATAATCCCTATCTTATCTTCTTCCCTTGTCTTATAAATTACAGATGTTCCTTTAAAAAAGAAGATAATTCAATCTTATGTGTATCCCTATGTTATCTAGCCACTCAAGTTAATTAGAGACTGACACTCTGCCAAGTGATTGCTTTTCATGGCTGATTCACACTCAGGTGTCACTACATATTTGTCCTAGTTTATGGAAATAGAAATGTGTCTTTATCTTTGTGTTTTTCTATTTTATTACATTGTAAATTTGTATGGAATGGTTCTGTTCATTAACACTAAAGAGAAATATTATTTATATGAACTATCCTAAAACCTATATCTTTAAGTTCATCTGAGTCTTTATTTTATTGCTACATGATTTCAACTATTTATGTTGAGTTCAAGCCTTTTCAAAGTCCATTTATTGTTAAACTTGATGGAACACTGTGACATTGATTTCTAGTATACCACTATAATATGTGGGATGTCTGGCTGAGGGGCAAAAACTGCCAGAATACCTAACAAAAGGAGATGTGGTAGCAAAGTGGTAAAGGGCTCAGCTTCTAAACTGAGGATCTTAAGGGCTTCCCAGAGTCCAACCAGCTCTAATGGGTAACTGACATTAGTTGGGGAAAAGTAATGGCGGTTAGTCTGTGTGCTAGCCACATGACACCCTCATTAACCATGGGCCACAGAAACAGATGACTTTTACATCACCTGCCTTATAGATTGCAAGTAATAATATTTGTTAATGCAGCAATAAATCTACTTAAGGCGATACAATTGCAACAAAAATAAATTTATTGACAAAAAAAAAATAGTTTAAAAAACAAAGCTATTAGAATAGCTGAATGCAACATGAATTAAACTTTATACAAAATCTCAAATCATCTGCCCTATAGATCGCAAGGTCTGAAAGGGAAACTTTACTATCTATCAAAAAGGCTTAAGTTTGAATCCTTGAGCAGAGCTGTGTTTGCTGAGCAACTAAAGGCAGCACAAAAACTTTCTCCCAGAAACCCCTCTCCGCCCCTAGTGATTTAGTGTTTTCAAACAGGTTTTTAAAAATTTTCATTACTTTTAATGGTTCTAGTTTGTATGCTTTCAAAAAACTTTGCAGCCAAGCTAATTGAACTTAGTCCTCAACACATTAGTCTGCATTCTTGGTTTTGAATTTCAGAATCAAATTCTGTTCAAGTCTTGGAACTCATTAACAGATGGCAGTGGTGCATATTTTAACAGCCAGACACCAATCTATTCATTTGATGGCAATGATGTCATGTATGATCCCAAGTGGTGAGTCTTAACATTAGACAGCAAGCTTATGAAAGCTGAATTAAATTGAGACTTGTGACTTAAGACACACTAGATTTCAGGCATAAAAGACTTAATACACACTAGACTCAGACATAAATGACTTAAGACACACTAAATGTCAGAAGTAAGAAACTTTAAATTTGCTTGACACTACAGGATAGAGAAAGCTAAAAATGTTCCTTGAACCATCTTTGAACTAAAGATTATTTAATCTTGTAGACACTGATTGCAAATGATATTCAAGCACCCAAAATATTGACCTACTGAATGGCCAGTCCATTCTACAATAAAATGTGGATCAACTTTACAAGAGGTTGTACACACTTTTACTCTTTGGTGACTTTTACTTTATGGAAATATAATTTTACCAAAGATTTAAGAAAAATAACACTATTTCCATGTTTTATAATTCCTCTCATATAGCTATATGGTCTGAGAAAGGTTAGGAGTCACACAAACTTAGTTACAATGGATGCTGGAAGTTAATTCATAATCCAAACAGTTGTAACTTGATCATTCTCAAAGTAAATTTGTGGCTTAGTGTCTAGGGTCTTGAGCTGAGTTTGCTGAGCACCTAAATGCAGCATGGAAACCTCAAGGGTTCTTTTAAAAAGAAAATGGACCAAGCCCTAGACCACACTAGATGGAGAGAGACAGTGAACAATAAAGCTATGGATAGCGAAAAAAACATGGGCCTCAGCTCTGGAAGAAAAGCGTACCATGCGAGAAATGGCCAGCTTCTCTACCACAAAAGTGAAAGAAAGTGTCTCTCCAAAATAGGGCTCCACAGCCACATGAAAAAGTGCTAGAGATGAACCATAGTCGTTCTACGAATGAAGGAGGCCAACTAATAAGTTACTTGAACAGATGATTAACATCTTTATAACAAAATATAATCAGTATAATGATTAGTGAAATGTATTGTAAGGGTTATACCCCTTTGCTGTTTTGGGGTTGTTTCTATTAACATTTATTAACACTGACATATATATTATAATAAATTATGTTGCTCACCAAGTTTCACAAAAACTTATTTGACATCTTTCTAATGAAATATTTGGTTTCATTTACAGGCCTCAAAAGTTTATCTGGCATGGTTCTAATAACAAAGGTGAATTTGTGGAGGGCAAATTCTGCAACAAGTGGCACACTCGAGCAGCCAACGAGATGGGTCTAGCCAGCTCTCTCTTAAAGCACATGCTTCTGGACCAGGAAGAGTACAGCTGTAACAATGCTTTCATTGTCCTGTGTATAGAAAACACGGCAAGACGCTGGCCTTAAAGAATGACAGTTTAGTTTAGTTCACCTGCGTGTTTGTCTGCTTGGTGCTGAGTGTGGAGTCTGGCGGTCACGCAAATGTGAGATTGAATGGGCTGGCAGAGAGTTTTAAAAGCAAATTAATAAAATACAATTTTTATACATAAATATAAATATATTTATCTACAAATTTATCTTCATATATAAACATAATGTATTTCTCATGGGTCACGTCATTGCTCTTTTTGTACCAACAAATATGTTACGTTTTGTGGTCTGATGTGTTGACAAGATTCTATAGTACCATGATTTCTGTTGAACATTGTGTACTCCTGTGCCTTATAAATATCACATGTGTCATACCTGAGGGCTAGGAAACTTGTATTGACATCACATAGATCATTCTTGAGAGATAGATGTGTATTGATAACACATAGATCATTCTTGAGGGATAAATGTGTATTGACATCACATAGATCATTCTTGAGAGATAGATGTGTATTGACATCACATAGATCATACTTGAGAGATAGATGTGTATTGATAACACATAGATCATTCTTGAGGGATAAATGTGTATTGACATCACATAGATCATTCTTGAGAGATAGATGTGTATTGACATCACATAGATCATACTTGAGAGATAGATGTGTATTGATAACACATAGATCATTCTTGAGAGATATATGTATATTGCTAACACATAGATCATTCTTGAGGGATAGGAGATGTTTTGTGTTCAACTCTTTTTCTGTTATTAACTTGCTAGACATAGACCATAGATCTGTGCAACGTATTTATCTCGCTTAGTTATCACCCTGTTATTTGTTCTTTACAGCTTTAACCACCAAATCTATACAGAATGATTATCTCCCTCTAAATGGCTCTCTTTCTCTCCCCCCTTGTGTTCCCTCTAGTATTACTTTGTTGACTCACAAGTGAGCTGTGCATGACGCTGATTGTTTATGATTCCAGACTGCACAAAATAGATCCATCATGTCTATAATTCTTGACATTGCCTGTCAGATGGCCTTTCCCTGTCAGATGGCCTTAACTTGTCTGACTAAATCTCAATCATACAAAAACACAAAATCTTGAATTCCAAAATAGATAGAGTTTGTAGAAATTTGTTTTATCGAGTTTGTCAGTGAACATATTCTCTTAGGTGACAGGTTCAACATTTTTACTGGATAAACACATTCATTGAACTGGACTCTGTTCACAAGTTATGTCAACAGCTAGATAGAGTAGCTTGTAAAAAAAACATATTTCTTTTTGAAATCAATGCATTGTTGTTTGTTTCATGAGCCATTTGGATTTGTGTGTGTTCCTCAGTTAACTCCCTTCCCCAAATCTTTGGCTTTTGCTTGTTGTTAAAAAAATAAATAATTATCTGTCATTCAGTTGAGCTTTCCTGTGTGTGTGTGTATAAGCTTGCTTCTGTGTGTGCGTGTCATGTAGCTTTTGTAATACAGCTCAAATGAGACTAGATCTACAAGTGTGTATGTCTGGGACTATGTTTGCTTGCTATGCTAGAAACCTGCAAGAGATTGACTTAAAATTTTGTATATTTCAATCAGTTCAGACACCAAATTGGCATTAAGATTTTATTTTTTAAAGAGGCTCAAATGAAGGATGTAGATTTAGTGTAGACCTCTTGAGGCATATGTAACAGAGATTTGATCCACATTTTTAAGTGAAAAGGTACCTGCATATTTGTATTTTATATTTGTATAACAGTTGTCCCTAATTGTTACCTCCTACTGCCCGGAGAGTTACTAGACTAGACTTTGTTCTATGAACTGATTGCTGTGATGTTTATGTAAAGCACCTTTGCTTCTATTCAAAGCATTATTGAAAACACAAGACAACTAGAATGTTTGTTAGATTTTTTTTTTGTTGCTTCTTTTGTATGCCTCCTGTATATATACAGTGTTCCTCTTTCTCTTTCCTCTAGCTAGCATGTTGTCTGAGTGGTATAGCCTCCTCCCTCTTACTCTGCCATCACATTTATACATTTTTGATTTTGTGTATTTATTTTTTTTTAAACTCATTTTCTTCAAAGATCTAAATGGACTCTTATATCTTGGCCATGAAAGACTGCATCCTACAAATGTTTGTAAACACTTAACTGTCATTGTGTTTCATGTCATGTTCATGTTTTAGGCTAACCAATCATGTTCATGTTTTAGGCTAACCAATAACTTTCATGTTTTAGGCTAACCGTGGTTTGAAATGTTTTTAGTTTTTCTACCACATTGAGAAAAGAAATAGTTACTAGCAAATGTTCACCCACTTTGTTGACTATCTGTAGAACTCGTTTGTTTCTAAAGATCACAGATCACGTTTGAAGGTACAGTAATGCATATTGTTAAATCAAACTGTATCAATGCTAATATTAATGCTGCTGATAGATTTATGTGTGAACTCAATATAAATATTTGAAATGGTAGACGAATTGATTACATTTAGTCATTTGTACTTTTCTCCCAAAATTAATAAGTTTTGTTTTATATCTACCTTTATTGACTACAACTGATTGCAATCATATGTAACTTATACTTGGCTCTCTATGACTACTAATCTAAAATGGAAGACAGATCTTCGGAAATAATAGAGGTGGCACTTACATTTTGTCATTTCATGTATTTTAGATTCTAATTATCTAACCTACAGACTTTGACTTCAACACTACTGCAGTGAGATGTGGTTTGAGTCTAGATTTCAGTTCTCATCACATTGTCCGAGGTTCATGTCATAAATTAGTACCAGTACAATGTGGCTAGGGAGATTTCTCCCAAATAACAGTTATCAAAGGAAACATCTTTCAGTATTTCTTGTGTACAATATCTCATACATCAGTTGTCCAAGTCTAAATTTGTGTTGCTCTGGTATACACTAGGTGGGTGCCTAGTTGTATGGTATGCGCTCTGGGCTGTCATTTTGATGGTTCAAGGTTTGAACCCTGCACGTTGGCTTCCCGCCACCCTGCGAGAGGTTTGGGCTAGGATGTAATTATCTTTAAATCTGAAGGATCATCTAAAACATGTATAGCAAACGAAACACACTTAGACAAACTACAATTAGCTCTAAAGTGTCTGGAACCAACAGTACTCTGAAATCAATGGCTTCATTAATGCTTGGACTAACATGTTGTCTCCTAATGTCTTCTTAGTTTGAAGTTCAATATTCCTAGTTAAAAGTTGTATTTCCTAGATATGCTCTAACTCTAGTACTTTTATCAAAGACAAATGTCCAGTCTACCACTCATTGGGGGCTGAGTTTTGTAAAGAGTTCAAACCAAAGTCTCCTGGTGCTACACTTTTAATATTTGAT
The DNA here is from genome assembly GCA_036873155.1 of Biomphalaria sudanica. NCBI lineage: Eukaryota > Metazoa > Mollusca > Gastropoda > Planorbidae > Biomphalaria > Biomphalaria sudanica. Next base: position 191,766 of record JAZGLO010005624.1, on the reverse strand, counting down.
CAACAAGAAAAACAATAAACTATGTCTTGACATTCTAGAAGTGTTTGCCTTTTTGTGTTTGTATAGCAATGAATTATTATTGGGAGCCTCTACATCCTTTTCATTTACATTACTTGGTTTTTATACCCAGACTTTGGTTATATAGTGAAGGCTATATAGATCTACTGAAATGTCCCGATCAGTTTTACTTTCTACATACCCTCCCCCCTAAAACTCAAGCAGTTTAATTAGATTGTATGCTTACGTCTCAATAGATAATAGACACTCATCTTAATCATAACTAATTCAGATACTCTGAAAGACACAAAGATAAAGGCACATTCCTCGTCCCATATGCTAGGACAAATTTGTACAAATAATACTTCTTCCCTAGTGCTATAGGAGCATGGAATGGGTTGCCTGAGCTAGCCAGGAAAACCAGTGACTTGGCAGAATTTAAGTCATTGGTTAATTTGCATGATGCGTAGGACGTAATCATCTTCTTTTTTTATAAGTAACGTCTGTATTATATAAGATAAGAATTTTAAAAAAGTCTTCAATGTGAGAGTATATATATAGGTACGGATCAAGGGGTCCAAAGGGTCAAAATCTGATAATGAAACCTGAAAAAATCTTGGATATCAGTCCATTTTCTCAAAACAGAATCTGGCACTTAATGGGCATCACGAGCAAGTTGAAGAAGAATTGTAAAGACAATTTCTAGGTCATTTCTAGAAGTTGAAATTATTTTCCAAGTACGATCAACTCCTAAGAGTAGGCCTACATGTGCTCCTACCCAAGCTAGTGCCAGACCAAGTACGATGCACTCGTCATTGTACATGTGCTCCTACCCAAGCTAGTTCCTGACCAAATACGTACGTCCCCGCAAATTTAAAACAAACGTATTGTGATTACAAGCCATATATTTCTCGATTATAATATTTAGACAGTACACCTGACATCTCAAAACTGGAACAATTATCCCAAATGTTAAGGTTTCGTTGTCATGGACAATTACAATTCTTTAGTCAATCACAGACATCACCTCAGATATAGGCTAGATGCTTCAGTTCTAAACATTGTCTTTATCTGAATATTTCTGGCGATTGCGGTAAGTGATAAATTTATGACAGCGAATTGTTTTCAGACTTAGGCTAAGTGGATCAAGAATTAATTTGGGACTAATATGATTCATTAATGGGGGGAAATGGCAATACCTTAACAACTAATACACATTAGTTCGAAAAATAAAACAGTTTTTTGTTTGTTTGTTGTTTTATTTCGTTGGAGGTGGGCATCAGGAGACACGGCCGCAATTGGCATCAAATACCCTAGCTACGCCACTGATATATATATTTATACATAAACTCACATTGAAGACTTTTTATATATGAAAGATGTGTGTTACTATCATTGTTGGACAAACAAAAAAATACTCAGAAAGACACAAGAATAAAGGTACATTCCTCGTTCCATATATGCTAGGACAAATTTGTACAAATGCTCCTTTTTTTCTGGTGCTATTGGAGCATGAATGAGTTGCCTGAGCCAGCAAAGAAAACCAGTGACTTGGCAGAATTAAGGTCATTGGTTAACATGCATGACTAGATAGACCTAGGAACACGCGTAGGACGTAATCTGTAATCATCATTTTGTAGTAACATCTGTATTTTATACAGTTTGGGATCAGTAGCGCCGCAGGATCTGCCAGGCTGTAGAACGGTGTGCCACAGTTTGCCTAAGGGTCACCAGCTCCTGATTTTTCCTCAGGGTTGTCTCCCGAAGCCTTTCCCGTGTTTGGGTATAGCCGCAGGGCAGCGGAGGTTTGGATTCAGAGTTTTCCTTCTCCTAGATGGGTAGCCAACCAGGGCTAACGAGCCCCTTCTGCCCGAAGCTTACTGGTTTAGGCGCCAGTTGCTCGCCTTTGCCCCTTCTCCTGTCTGTGGTAACGGTTCCGCCAGGCTCAGTAACTGAGCCACACGTGAAGGCCAGGAGTTGGACTGGTTGTCAGAGGCTATTTGAGACGCATGCCATTGGAAGCACTTTGTAGGTAATGATGGGCTTAAGACCATTACCACTTCCGTGTTAACAACCTTGCGGTTTAGTCTTAAAATAGGTATTAGTGACGCAGAGGGAGTGTAGTGAGCAAACCTCGGGGAGCCTTTGTCCGTTTTCATTTACTTTTCCGACACCAAAACGCCCAATACAGCTGTCCCATGCAGAGTTGTCAGATCCAACGCGTGCATTGAGGTCGCCGAGGATGATAACCTGTTCCGTAGTTGGGATCTCGCTAAGAGCAGACGAAAGGTTGTCATAAAACATATCTTTGGCCTCTGGTGTGGAACTCAGAGTAGGAGCGTAGGCACTTATCAAAGTTACATGTCCAATAGATGTGTTAAGGCGTAGTGATAGGAGTCTTTCTGAACCGTTGCACTTCAGCTCTACTGTGTTCAGCAGTGTGTTCTTAACTGCAAAACCAACGCCATGTTCCCTTACTTCACTTTCGGCTTTGCCTTGCCAGAAGAAGGAGTAGTCTCTTTTTCTTTGATTGATCCAGAGTCAGCTAAACGAGTTTCCTGAAGGGCGGCAATGTCTACTTTGAGCCTGGACAGTTCATCGTTTATTATTGCAGATTTTCTGACATCTTCTATGTCTGGTAGGTTTTCATTAAGTCCAGTTTATAAAGTACGCACGTTCCATGTGCCCAGTTTAAGAGTGGAGCTCCTCTTTTTTTTTTCATGTCGACTGGTACATTGGCTTTGTACCTGCTTTTCAGATTTTGTCCTATCCTCGTGTACTCAAACGAGGAAGACAGGCATGACGGGACAGCACCTTATTGGCTGGGGGTGCCCAGCTTGAGGCGGGCGGTAGCTGTCCATTGGAATCCTAGGATCCCTCCCACCGGCGAAAGTGGCCCCTGGCGCCCTGCTCTACGTCAATTGAGCATTTGAGCTTATAACCGGTGACTGCCACTTCCCGTGTTTGGCCCCTGGCGCCCTGCTCTACGTCAATTGAGCATTTGAGCTTATAACCGATGACTGCCACTTCCCGTGTTTGGCCGACGCCAAAGGCGAAGCTGGAGTGTCCTCTCCAGTTTTTTAGGGTTAGGGCTTTGAATAAGTGAGATGAAAGCCTGGGCATTGTTTATGGTCGGAACGATGTCGCCCACACAGCAGTTCCCCCCTCTCTGCGCAGCTGATGTGACCAAATGAACGGAGTATCCAGTAAAAGTAAATGAAAACGGACAAAGGCTCCTCGAGGTTTGCTCACTACACTCCCTCTGCGTCACTAATACCTATTTTAAGACTAAACCGCAGCACAGAGTATCTTGGCGGCACCCTCGCTCCAAACACTGGCACCAACTAGACCTAATCATGGTAAGACAAAAGTGCTTGAAATTTTTCAAGCTTACCAGGTCCTACCACAGTGCAGACTGCGACACAGATCACTCCTTGGTATGTTGTAAAATCAATCTTCTCCCCCCAAAAATCCACCATACCAAGCAGATTGGAAGACCCCAATCGGATGTAAGCAAGATGTGTCAACCTGATCTCCAGATACAGTTTTGCGGAATCTTTTGAACGCGAGTATAAAATATCTATGAGAATACAGCAACTGAAAAATGGGAACACCTCAAGTCCACCATACAAAAGACTTCCCTGGAAATCTTTGGAAGAAAAATTACAAAGCAAAATGATTGGTTCGACTCTAAAGCAGTTATTTTAGCACCTGTCATCAGAGCAAAGAGAGATGCACTCGCTACTTACAAGGCAAAACCTACCCATCGCAACCTGCTAAACCTGAAGGAAGCTAGAGCCAATGCACAGAGGACAGCAAGGATCTGTGCCAATGAATACTGGGTAGAGCTCAGTGAGAGTATTCAGCTCGCAGCCCAAATGGGCAACATAAGAGGGATGTACGAAGGAATTAACAAGGCTCTCGGACCCTCCCAAAACAAGACAGCACCTCTGAAATCAACCACTGGGGAAATTATCACAGACAAGTGCCAACAAATGCACAGATGGGTTGAACATTACTCTGAGCTCTACGCCACAACAAGCTCAGTCTCTGACTCAGCCCTTAAAGCCATCATACAAGTACCCACAATGAACGAGCTAGATGAAACATCCATCCTTTCAGAGCTCAACAAAGCCATAGACAACATTGCTGCCCGCAAAGCACCCGGATGCGATGGTATCAACCCAGATCTTCTAAAACAATGCAAAACTACTCTAATCCAACCTCTACACGAACTGCTTTGTAAATGTTGGCAAGAAGGTGCTGTTCCACAAGACCTGCGGGATGCTAAAATCATTACACTGTATAAGAACAAAGGTGACAGAAGCGACTGCAACAATTACAGGGGAATCTCCCTCTTAAGTATTGTAGGCAAAGTCTTTGCTCGAGTGATACTTCCCAGGCTACAAAAACTCGCTGATCGGGTCTAACCAGAATCACAATGCGGCTTCCGCTCAGGGAGATCCACGATAGGTTGTCCACCCAAGCTACTAAATGTAATCATATCTTTCCACCAAAATATGATGAGCACAGTGCAATTAAACGGTGCCAGCTCTGAAAGTTTCAGTATAAACAGCGGAGTTAAACAAGAATGCGTCCTGGCCCCAACCCTCTTTGGAATACTATTTTCACTGCTAATCCACAACGCGTTTGACAAATCCACTGAAGGCATCTATCTCCATTCCAGATTTCATGGCAAACTCCTAAATATTGCCAGACTGAGGGCCAAAACTAAAATCAGAGCCACCCTCGTAAGAGATATGCTATTCGCGGATGACGCAGCGGTAGTGGCACACACACAAGAGGAACTTCAGTCACTAATGTCCCGCTTCTCTCAGGCCTGTAAAGAATATGGCTTGACTATTAGCACGAAGAAAACAAATGTTATGGGACCACCTACTACAGCACCACCCTCCATCCTCATAGACGATAACAAGCTGGACGCCGTAAGCGAATTCTGCTACCTGGGATCCACAATTACAGATGACCTGTCCCTAGAAGAGGAGATGAAAAAACGCATAGGGAAGGCTGCCTCGACATTCGCTAGACTCAGACTTAGAGTTTGGGAAAACCATAAGCTAACTACGGTGACCAAAATGGAAGTCTACAAGGCATGTGTTATGAGTACACTGCTGTATGGCAGTGAATCATGGACCACCTACGCAAAGCAAGAGAGAAAACTAAACTCATTCCATTTGAGATGTCTCCGTAGGATCTTGAATGTCACATGGAAAGAAAAAATGTGCAATACTGATATCCTTGCGCGATCAGGTATTCCCAGCATCTTTACAGCCCTCAGACAACGCCGTTTGCGCTGGCTTGGACATGTTCGCCGGATGGAGGACAAGCGCATCCCGAAAGTCATCCTCTATGGTCAACTCGCGACTGGCACAAGAAAAACTGGTCGCCCCCACCTCCGTTACATAGATGTAATAAAACGTGACCTCAAATCAGTGAACATCAATACTGACAATTGGGAAGACATAGCTCTAGACCGCAACAGGTGGAGAGAGACAGTGACAAAGAAAGCTATGGCCAGTGAAAGTACATGGGTCTCAGCCCAGGAAGAAAAACGCACAATCCGAAAAACGGCCAGCTCCTCTACCACCGAAGCAAAAGCCAAGGGGACCCTAACCTGCGCTATCTGTGGACGGGAGTGTCTCTCCAAAATAGTGCTCCACAGCCACATGAGGAAGTGTGCTCTGAGATGAACCATAGTCGTCCTACGACTGAAGGAGGCCAATGATGATGTATTTTATAAGATAAGATGTATTTCTATATTTATTTATTTATTTTTTTTGCCCCATGGATTAAATTAAAATCTCCACAAAAGTGTCTACCTTCATTTTTATTTTATTGGAAAACCATTCAGTAAAGCTTACAATCTCGTAAAAGAAATAGATCTAGGTCTATACAGTTAGATCTACGTGCTTGACTTACCATGGCAGTGTGTAGATCTACGTGCTTGACTTACCATGGCAGTGTGTAGATCTACGTGCTTGACTTACCATGGCAGTGTGTAGATCTACGTGCTTGACTTACCATGGCAGTGTGTAGATCTACGTGCTTGACTTACCATGGCAGTGTGTAGATCTACGTGCTTGACTTACCATGGCAGTGTGTAGATCTACGTGCTTGACTTACCATGGCAGTGTGTAGATCTACGTGCTTGACTTACCATGGCAGTGTGTAGATCTACGTGCTTGACTTACCATGGCAGTGTGTAGATCTACGTGCTTGACTTACCATGGCAGTGTGTAGATCTACGTGCTTGACTTACCATGGCAGTGTGTATTTTCTTGCCTGACCACTCAACATACAACACACACTATATCGCTTGGTTGTCTTAATGTCGCGACCGACAACACGTAGCCTGGCTAGCCTTACACTGACCAGTTAGTTATGTTAGAAACAGTCTGACAGGTTCTATTTACTTTTTGGGACAGGGAGGGGCGTGGATAAAAATATTACTTTTTTTTTTTGGTCTAGGCGAGTCCAACTGTCCAACGTCTTGCCCATCTGCTTGGCATTCTGGTAGAAATGATGGTCTTCGGCCTGCCAGCTTCCTGACGATCCTGGCTTTCACCGCTATTCGTCATAAACCTTTCGTCTGGAGGTCCTTCTTCTCCCAGGCCCGTGACTTCTTTTGATTTGCTGTTTGGTGTTTATGTAGCTGATGTTTTTTTCCCCCCACAATTTAGGGTGGCTAGCCCCACGCTTAACCTGGCTTGGAACGTTGGCGGATGAGTTTCACACAATTTAAGGAATCAAAAGTCCGAGTAGTACGAAGCAAGTTCGATGTAATCTCATGCAGACGCTTCTAAGTCTTAAGTTGAGTCACTTGTGAGGTTCACATTTTTGTTGATCTTTTTTCCTTTAAGGGATTGGCACCTTTACTAACTTTAATCAGTCCAAGAAAATGTATTTGATCGTAGGAGAGGTTTTAATTTGAAGCGTTCTGCCAGACTCCAGAGTTGTGATGTGGGATTCTAATGTCACATCTAGTTACACAAATGTGATCATTGTTTCTTAAAACCAGATGAATAAAGTGCTGGTAAAGAGGTAAAGAAATCTCTAAACTTAAATAAATTTAAAATGGGGTGGATTCTTTTTTTTTTTCACGCTTTCCACCCTAGTGTCACTTTCCCCCCCCCCCTTTTTTTTTCTTCTTTTTTAAAGTACAAACTGCATCCGTTGTTCAACATAAGCTTTTTTTTTTTTTAAATCACAAAAAAAGTACATCTGTCAACTAGCTAGTTCGAATCCCGTCTCGAGGAGAATTGTGTTAGCTGAGCCCTTTAAGGCAGCACGGAAGTCGGAAACCTCCCAGATATCCCCCCCCCCTCCAGGCCCCACGAGTCTACAAAAAAGATTAGACCAGAGTAGGCCTACAACTGAGAATGTTTATAGCAAGTAAGATGCGCTATACTAAAGCAATTAACATGTATTGAATTGGTTTTGCCATTCAAATTAGATTTTTAAACAAATGGACTTAGAATTTCTAAAGATACGCAGTAGATATTTAATAAATAATAATATTAATCTTTATTATCCCTTAAGAAATGTGTCTTACGATTGTCCATAGCACATAACATTAACGAACAATATAAAGACAAATCCAGAATAAAGAAGTAAAAGTTTATATAGGTCTAGTCAAACTGAAATAGGCCTATACAAACACTGTTCACGTCACAAGCCATTGCCACTTTATAATCAAAATAGATGTAAAAGGTTGGTCTGCACAAATTTTTTAAATAAAGATTAAAGACCAGTCCAATAGGATATATAAAAGTGCAGACCACTTACTGAGAATTAAATCTAATCTAAGTAAAGTAGCAATTATACATAAAACACTGAACCATAATCTTCAAATGCAAAAACAAAATTTAATAAAATACTCTGAAAACACAAAGCTAAAGACACATTCCTCGTCCCACATGCTAGGACAAATTTGTACAAATACTCCTTCTTCCCTAGTGCTTTTAGAGCATGGAATGGGTTGCCTGAGCTAGCCAGGAAAAAAAGTGACTTGACAGAATTTAAGTCATTGGTTAATATGCATGAATAAATGCATGACACGTAGGACGTAATCATCTTCTTTTTTGAAGTAACGTCTGTATTATATAAGATAAGATAAGATCTTAATGGCCTTTCTTTGAAATCATTATCTTTTCATTAAGTTTACATTGTCTTAAAAAAAAATCGAATAGATCTGAGGCAGACGAATTTCGAGAAGGAAATGTTAAAAAGTCAGAGCTTAGTTCCTGCTCATGATCATATGAGTGTTATTTTTAATATTAGGCTCTTTATAAATGTTAACAAACATAAACATTGACATTCTATCGGGCAGCTGGCTGTAGAAGCGACATTTTAATTTTGGACCACATAGACATATAGGACATAGGCCCGCATCGTTTACTTCAATAAAGATTATTCAAGATTATATAAGATCATTTATATCTCAAACACGCTAAGAACAATTTATTGGCAGCATCTTTCCGATTCAGGGCCGCAGCGAGGATTGTGAACGCCTGCGTGCGAAATTAAAAAATGCCGCCCCCCCCCTTTTTTTTTTCTACAAAAAAAAATGTATTACGACTGAGCTGGACACTGAACCAAAAGCCTCAATGTCATTTAAATCCATGTCCGTAGATTATTCCCTTTTTTTCTCCTTTCATATTCGCACCGTTGTCACGTGACCTCTCGATGTTTTAGTTCCAATTTTATGTTTGCATAGTTTTCTATTACGACGTTATAAAGTCCTTCTCCAGTTGTACCAGTCCTTGGGCAAAACCCCAGAAAATGTTCATGTATTGCAACATGAGATATATAAGAAAAAGAGGCAATAATAGTAGGCCTAGTGATTTGTTCAGTATGAGACAAATCTGGTGTACAATCTAATAGTAGGCCTAGTGATTTGTTCGGTATGAGACAAATCTGGTGTACAATCTAATAGTAGACCTAGTGATTTGTTCGGTATGAGACAGATCTGGTGTACAATCTAATAGTAGACCTAGTGATTTGTTCAGTGTGAGACATATCTGGTGTACAATCTTATGTTTTGTGAAAGTATTTATGTGCTTATACATTTTAAGGTTTGTTTTCTTCTATTTCATACAAATTTCGAAATTGCCCTTTGTGTGTGTGTGTGTCAAATAAACTATTTGTGAATCCTTTAAAAGCGAGACATTGCCGATAATAATTCTTTCTATTACGGATTGCCAAGGCTGCTTTTCAAAATCATGCATTCTTTAATGCGTTGCATCTATTTAAAAAAATAATTCTTTCTGTATTATATTCGTGTCTTTTCAGAATTAATATGACCCTAATCATTTACTCCTTTTGTCCTGTATGTCGCCTTTATTTATTTATTCCTAAAAAAAAAACGACATGGACCATTTTCTGCGGAATAAAGTGACTCGAAATACAAAAGCCATTGACGGTGAAACTTTTTCAACGTTCAGTAAACTTTGATTATGATTATCACGCTTGTATTTTGGAGAGATGTGCATTGTGTCCACAATCATCTGATATACGCGAATTTGGAGGTGCCTACAAATTTATCCAACACACCACTACGACAAAATGAAGCAACTCAGCGCTGAGTATTGAATTGATTGAATAAATATTCCTAAGTAAAAGTCACTTACAAAGTTACTTGAAATAAAACACATTAAGGCAGTGTTTCTCGAACATTTCCGGATGGCGACCCCCCTACATGATGAAATTTTCGTTTGATCTCCCCTTCCCTTTGAGAACCTGGGGACCTTTGATTGCTATGTCAAACAAGTCCGTTTTTTATTTTTTGGAAATAATGTTGCCTACATAATTTTTAAGCGTTGTATAAAGTTCTTTCTAAAGATAGAATTGAGCATTCGGCGAGTTTCCGCTCAAGTCAGCAAGGGGTCTGATTAGGGGGCTGGGCCCCGGCGCTGAGCGTATTCTGGCGTTATCAGCTTCAGAAATTCTTTCTCCGAGCATTTACACCTTTTTCTTGTAATAAGAATAAAAAGTAAAAAATAGTAAATTTCTCCTTTCAGACCTTGTGGTCTATAGGGCAGATGATGTAAAGGTCATCTGATTATGTGGCCTACTGTTAACGAAGGTGTCATGTGGCCAGCACAACGACCAACCGCCTTTTTTCCCCAAACTAATGTCAGGTACCAATTAGAGCTGGGTGGACACAGAGAATAAGACTCATAAGAATAAAGAATACAAAAAATGCCACAACATTAATGAGTTTTCTTTAGAACGCCCTATTCATCCAAGTAAGAAAAAAATCTAGTAATAAAGAGGCCGCCCTGGTCAATAGTATTTATTCTAGGTGTATATAGCTTACGTACTTCTGTAATGGGCGTGATCTTTTTTAAAGATCATCTTCGTGCTAAGTAAGACGTCTCTGTCGCAGAACTTTTCCCCACAAAAAATCGTCACTATAATGAAGTAGGCCTACAATAGTCGGAAGAAATTCGACCAATCTCAGATAAGAAAATCTAGAAGAATCACACTAAGGAGACGTTTTGAAATAGTTTCTTCAAAAAAGTTACAACCCTTATTGTTGAATGCGCCTCTCGCGAAAACGGTCTACATTCTACATTTGACAAGGTCTTATTAAAAGATGAAACGACGTCTCTTACTGAAGATATTTTCACTTGTGAACATTTGGTCATATTCAGACGCGGATTAATAACTACAATGAAAATAAAACATTTTTTTCGCCGCCCCCCCCCCCCTTTTGTTGTAAGTTGGTCGGTTGTTGCACCAAACAGCTAGTAGCCAACAACTTAGTGTAGATCAACATCTATGATGACCCAAGAATATTCTACGCTTCTTATGTAAGAATATCGTGTGATTTAAAAAAAAATAGTTTTAAAAGGATAATGAACAAATTAACATTTATATAAAATATTAAAATATTTGTTTAATTTTTTATGGAACTAAAAATAAAAAATAAAAAAAAGACAACCTTGGAATAATGATTTGGCCGCCCCCTACATTCGGCCGCCTGCGTGCGATGCACACATTGCACAATAGGTAGCGGCGGCCCTGTTCCGATTCATATTATTATTGTTACTTATTATTTATATTATCTTATAAAATTATTAATACTTTGAATATATTTGTTGTACGTGTTACGGAAGATCAATTACATCCTGGACCAAACCTTTAGCAGGATGGCTGAATGACAGCGGGCAGGGCTCCAACCCGGGACCATCGAGACCACCGTTGACAGTCCAAAGCGCAAACCACACGCAGGGCCGGCCTTAGATAATTGGAAGCCCTTCATAGGAGCAGTGAAGCTGGTGGCCCCAAATAAAAAAGAAAAATAAAAAATACACAGCGAAGTAAAAAGTAAAATTTTGCAATTTATTAAAAAAGTCGTGTACGAACTCCAACAATAACAGAGGATAAGATTCGCTATTTCTTCTCTACAAAAATAATAGCACGTCCTGTGTGAGGCTCTTACCTGCGGCCTTGTTTGCCCATGCCCAAGGCCAGCCCTGCTACACGACCAAGCAGCCATATCATTATTATTAGTAGTAGATGTAGTGATTTATAGTGATGGTAGTGTTGTTGAAAATTGTAAGAAATAATTCTCATGAGAAAATCTCCTTCGGCAGCACCCTATCCAGTTTATAAATATTTTAAAATGCTCTTTAATGTAGTATGAAGATATTGTTGTAACCCTATTCGCAACGTAATATGGTTAACTGTGTGTGATCAGCTGACATATGTGACACAGGCCAGTAATACAGTTTAGCGTGCTACATTAAAGGGCAAGGGACAGTACTGGCATGAACCTTGCACGTGAATAGGACCCGGGTTATGGTCATCTGATCATGAGCCTGGGTGGACCAGAGACACAATGTGTAAGAAGGCGGCAATTCAAGATAGGACACGAAGGAAACCTGGACTGTTAGTCTGGCTATGAAGTCGGTCCTGGTTGAGTCCTCAAGTGTTATGCCCGAGTCCAGAAAGAGATAGAGACAGTAGAGTTTTGTACGGTGATGTACAATGTAACATTTTAGTTGTTGATGTGTTGCCAACAGTCTAGTATTGGCTGTTATCTACTTATTCACTCATTATTAAAGTACCAGATTAACCAGAGCTCTTGTTGTCAAGTTTTTGATGTGTTAGATGTGCTGTTTTGTGTTTAGCAGTGTTTACAGAAGGCCTGATTAGGAGAGAGAAACGTAACAATATATAGGCCTACCCTAGGTACCAAGAAGTCTTGCAGGATGCGCGCTGAACTGTTGTTAGGTCGTCTCGTTGGCCCCGGGTTCATATCCTGTCCGCTGCCATCCCCCTACGTCCTGTTGGCGTTTTGGGCTAGGGTGTACATTAACTTAAACTCTGAAGGAACACCCGAAACATGTCAAACAAACAAACAAACATAGACGTTTTAATTGGTTCACGAACAGTGGTGGCTGGCGACGTGTAATGTATTGAAGAAAACAAATTGATGACATTCGTTTTCACTGAACAGAAACATGTTTGAGGCTGTGTGTATAATATTGGACGCTTTTAGATATGGGTTGGATCTATAAGATAGAAATAGAACTAACGAACGGTAAAACAGTTTGCCTGCGTTTCTGTAACAAAGAAAAAAAATAAGCCAAAAAAAAAAAAAGCTTTAGCAAAACAACCATTACTGTAATCGATCTATTCTTCCCTTGTCTTATGTATTATCAGCTATTTAAAGCTATAAGCTCATCAGACTTCACGGCAATCTTTGAGTTCATAAAAAACTCTACACATTTTTTTAAAAATCTGTAGGTAACAAAAAAACGCTATCGAGTCTAGATACACATTCTGCGATGTTTGTACCGGAGTTATCCCCCCGAAACTCGTGCTATCAGCACTATCTTTTCCCACGCTTCTAAATTCTTTTTTTTCTTTTGTTTTGACATAGGCCTAATTCTTTCTTTTTAACTTATTCCTTACTGAATTGTTATAATGCCAAGATCTATTACCACAAATGTTACGTTTGCCTGCCACTATAAGGCTGGCACAAACGTTAAGACTACTATCTCGGTAAATATAACAGAGATCTACGATCAATCACTTGAGTATCTCATGGTCTCATCACAAATGCGCCTTATATATATGCGCACACATAAAAATACTCATTCCTCTCCAACCAGCATGACTTTGAACCACCTTTAAAAGTTGCTAGCCGGTTCTCATCCGCTCATATAGCAGTCATATACAAAGAAAAATAGACTTAGATGCTATCGCGCCGTTCGGCGCTTTGGGCGATAAGTTGTCTCCATAGTCCATAGAAATTGGTCTAAAAAATGTCAGCAGTCTATTATTATTATTATAGCTTTTATATAGCGCTACGTTCATGCTTATAGCATGATCAGAGCGCCTTGGTCCAATCTCCTTTATGGACCAGTTGGGGGGGGGGGGAGGGGGTATCTCTCCGTGCTGCCTTTAGGCGCTCAGTAAACGCAACTCTGCCCGAGTCGGGTGTCGAACCTCGAGCTCCCTTCTAGGTAGCCAAGTTCAAGCGCACTTAGCCTCTCGAGCACGCTTGCCAACTGGTGTCAAGTGAGTGTCCACTGCCTACGCCCACTAAGCCGCGATCGGAGATTCGAAAACCAGATAAGTTCTCATAAACTATGATTTGTTAAACTTGGTAAATGCTTTATTGCAAGTGTTCTGGTTCTCCTTTGTGATTAATTGTTACTTTCAGATTTAGCAGAAATTATTAGTATCTAGTTTGTTGATTTCTTTTCGTACAATAGTTTCTGAATCATTAGTTACGTCCACTAACCTTAAAAGCAAAATGCTTCATGCACAATACAGTATGTAATGTACTCAAACGGCCAATAGTACAATAGGCCTACTTAACGTAAGGTAATGTGATCGTAACAAAAATAAGGCTTTCAGCGTTAGAGGTGGACGAGCCCATTTGCGTGATGTGGTACGGTATATCTCTACCCTTACGGCTCAGGGCTCCCATAGGACACTCGCCTAGGGTCCCGCGCACTGATAAGGTCGCCTCATGCGACACTGGGTCACAACTTCATTAAGTTGTCGAGTATATGATTTTTTTTTTTTAAATCTGATCTTATCTTATTTTATACATTGAGTCCGAAAATCCGTCTTATCCATTTAGCCTTAATCTCTCGATTTTAGCACTATTTTTGTCAGGGCGTTATGTCCACCTGATAATCCGTATTTGCATAAGAACACACACAAATACATTTAATGAGAACGAAGTAAAAAAATATATGTAGTGACAGTCACATTTTCTTACAGAAGTCCTAGGCTACTTTTCTAATTTTGCAATTGAAACATTATTGAAATGGATGACTGCATATAGTCGCCTGGTTTACGCTATGGCTGCTTGGTCGTGCGGTTTACGCGCTGGACTGTCTCTCGGTGAACCCGGATTCGAACAGTGCCACCGCCATCCCGCGCCCTCATGCAGGAGGCATGGGCTAGGATTTCATATTATCTGTGGTTTTGAAATATTGCAAACATGTGAAACCAATTAAACAACCATCCAACTGTTTTGTTTTTTTGTTTTGTTTTGACCAGCTCCTACTTGATAGCTAACCTACTTTGCTAATCAATGCTTAGTCGGACAAACTCTCCTGTTGCAATGAAGCTCTCTAATAGCTCTAAATGAGTTTTAGTTTAAATTTTAAGCAGTGTTTTGATACCTATATATATATATTGGCGCCCGCCGCTCTCTCTTACTAGATTTTTCCAAGGCTTTTGACAAAGTTCACCACCATAGTTTGCTTAAAAAATTAAAATATTTCGGCATTAACGGTCCACTGCATCAGTGGATTAAAGATTTTCTGATAGGGAGAGAACAAACTGTAATAATAAATGGCTCTAAATCAACACCAATAACAGTAAACTCAGGTGTACCTCAAGGAACAGTCTTGGGTCCACTACTATTTTTAATTTACATAAATGATTTACCAAATTGCATTAGTTCAGGAACAAAAGTCAGATTATTTGCAGACGATTGCATAATATATAGAACAATAAAAACAAAACAAGACACAGATATTGTACAAAGAGAATTAGATGAATTACAGAAATGGGAATCAAATTGGAGCATGTCTTTCCACCCAGAAAAATGTCAGTTGTTAAGAGTAACAAAAAAACTAAAACAAATTAATTCCACTTATCTTATTCATGGCAAACCAGTAACACAGACTAAAAACTCAAAATACCTAGGTGTTATAATAAATGAAAAACTGTCATGGAATCCACATATTGATGAAACTATAAAAAAATCCAACAAAGCATTAGGGTTTATTAAAAGAAATTTCTATAAATCAAATAAGAACATAAAACTAAAATGTTATTTAACCTTGGTTAGGCCAATAATAGAATATGCATCCACCGTGTGGGACCCCTCAACTCAAGAAAACATTAAGAAACTGGAACAAACACAAAATAGAGCAGTGAGATTCATAACAAACGAATATTCACATTTGACTAGAGTAACACCATTAGTAAAATCACTAAATTTAGAAAGCCTTCAGGACAGAAGACTCAAAAGTAAAGTAGCAATTATACATAAAACACTGAACCATAATCTTCAAATACAAAAACAAAATTTAATAAAATACTCTGAAAGACACAAAGATAAAGGCACATTCCTCGTCCCATATGCTAGGACAAATTTGTACAAATGTTCCTTCTTCCCTTGTGCTATTAGAGCATGGAATGGGTTGCCTGAGCTAACCAGGAAACCAGTGACTTGGCAGAATTTAAGTCATTGGTTAATATGCATGACTAAATGCATGACGTGAAGGACGTAATCATCTTCTTTTTTTGAAGTAACGTCTGTATTATATAAGATAAGATAAGAAGAAGACTCTCGGTGGAGCTCTGAGAATGTTTTTAAATTGACTTTTTTAATTTGTCACGATATCTAATTAAATTTGTGTGAAATATTTGTAAAATTTCACATGCATGATTTTTTTTTATTAAATCCAATATTTATTTAATGAAAAAACAACAACAACAAACAAACAACTCTTTGATAATGTTTACTTTTCAGCAGACTATGATACAGTCGAATGGTCTCGCTACTGTACACAGTAACCTTAAAAAAAAAAGTTAGCTACGAGCACGGATTAATGACCTGAGCCTTCTTAACTTATTGTCCGAAGTTCCTTTCATTTATTTGAGTTTTATTAAATTAGCAAGTCCTAAATCTTCTTTTCAATTAGAACTAAATCCTGATCTATCTAGATCTATCATCTATATATATCTAAGCCACGCATCCGATTTTAGTAGGTAAGTATAAATATAAAGGCCCACGTCTTCGCAGCCACGATAAAACAAATTATGTGTTTATCTTTATTAATTTTAATAATCTTAATCTTAAAAATCGTCTGTGCCTGCCTATCTTGATTAGATCTAGACTATTTTAGCTATATTTTATGATAAGATCTCTGGCAATCTTGATATCAGAAAATAAGAGAAATTACGATTGTAAACACTAAAATACAGCACGTGACTATGACCTTTGTCACCATTGAAGCGCATGTTGACTTTTATAGAGACGTCATGTGCTACTTGAGCTAGACACTGGTAGATCTATTGTGGAGTAGACATTGCTTTGTAAAGCTTGAGCTTGGGTGTAACTAGAGCACAGCACCCACCACAACTCACCAATCCGGCGCCACTACGTGACCTATTTCCGTTTTTCTTTTCTTTTCGTACAGACACTTTCACGGATTATTTCTGGATCTACAGATCTACTTCTAAGAGAAAAAGCATGTTATAATTCTTATTTCATTGTTTGGCGGTATTAAAAGTAGATTTAGTAGATCTAGGTCTAGTCTAGATCATACCTTTATTAAATAATTCGTTAATGAGGATTAACCTATTGTCGGAGTACAACAAAGAAATGTGTCTTCCTTTCCATCGTTACATCGTGATCATCATCATGCCACTGCCACTGTCTTGCTTCTAAACTTCAGCCAGTCAAGTCTAGAATTCCAAAGGATAACTAAAGAAAAAAAAAAAAGCTCTGGATGCCAAGTGTATGTTGAGTGACGCACTATGGATAGACTCTTCAGTCTAGATCTAGATCTACTTTGATCTCATTATATATTATATTCATGATCTGGTCAAACTAGACCAGTTATTGAGTCATCACTGACATATCACTAATATCAGGGCAGGGCAGAAGAATATTTCAACCAACCTGATTTTGAACCTAATTGATTCTTGAATTTATAAAATGTAAGTAATTTTAGATGTAGAAAATGAAATCTGATCTATTCTAATTCTAGTCTAGACTCTAGTGAATTTAGTCTGATAGACCCTAATCACTATGAGCAAGTTATGGGCCTAGGGCTATTTCTATTAGATTTAGAATTTAGATCTACATCTAGACCTCTATCTTCTAGGTCTAGATCTTAGAATTAGATCTAGATTCTAGAAGTAGAATCTAGAAATCTAGGATCTACTTATCTAGAATTCTAGATTGAGTCATTGGCTAGATCTAGATCTTAGGGCTTAGGGTTACTTATTAAAATATACATTTATTGTATCGAAATCTAATCTAGGTAGATCTAGATTTCTAGATAAGTCTAATCTAATTAAATTACTATAATAAGTAATGATTGTTGTACTACTCGATTTTACTAGATCTATATTAGTTACCACTAGATCTACTTACTAACTAATCTAGATTAGAATCTAGATCTATATAGATCTAGTTTATCTAGATTTTAGACTCTTAGAGTTAATAAAGATAGAAAAATCAAACAACATTCTAGTTGGCATAATCAAGCTTGACCAGGCAGCAATCATATATATATATATAATATGTATATATTATATATATATATTATATATATAATATATAAATCAATCTCATTCTAAATTCATGATCATTTTTCTTTTAAAAACCATTTTGATTAGATTAGAGTACTAGACAGAAGTGTCTTCAAGTGTTTAGATATAAAGTATTACTCTAGTTTCATTCAAGATTCTTGAGAGGAAATCAAAGTGGACTTATTTTCAAGCTGGTGTTTCATTTTTAATTTGTTTTATTAATAGTGTCATTTTATTATTTAAAATAATTGTTGCTATTGAGAGCTTTACTCTATATCAGAATATCAAAAACTTTTTATAGGTAGAAATTAAGAAGACTAGAATCTCTAGATTAGAACTACACAATAACAATTTTAGGGCTAATAGATCAGTCATCAGATCTACATTTAAAAAGTGTTGATGGATTGCTTATCTAGCAGACACTTGTTCTGGAATTAAACATTTTTAGGCATTATGGTCCTTTACTTCTAAAGATAGATAATACAGAACTTCTGACCAATTTGAAAAAAAAAAAAAATAACCTTAACTTATATTGACAAATTAAATATCTTTCCACTTCACACTACATGTATGTATACACACACATGTTATTAAATAAGATGTGAATATTTTTACTACATAATTGAATGGCAGCGTGGTTGTGTGATTTGCGCTCAAAAGTCTGTTGCGCGGTAGTCTCAATGGTCCCGGGTTCAAACCCTGCATGCCGCCATCCTCTGTCGTCCTATTGGAGGCTTGTGCAAGGGTGTAATTATCTGAAGGGACACCAGAAACATATCAAATATTTTACTAACAAACATTTTTTAAACTCACTTTAAAAATACTAAGTTTTCTTTACATACACACACAAGCTAAACACCTGAATGCTATTATATAATATTATGCTCACAATGTTTAGATCAAAGTTTATCTCTTGGCACAATCACAACTTAGTGTATTCTAAAGTCAAAATTTGAGATTCTCTATTTGTAGTAAAATCACTAAATTTAGAGACTTTTCAGGACAGAAGAATAAAAAGTAACTAGTAGCTATAATACATTTAAAGCACTAAACCATAACTTACAAATATAGAAAAACAAAATCCAATAAAATACTCAGAAAGACTCAAGGATAGAGGCACATTCCTTATTCTGTATGCTAGAACAAATTCATACAAGTGCTCCTTCTTCTCTTGTGCCATTAGAGAATGGAATGGGTGAAGTCATTGATTAACATGCATGACTAGATTGACACATACAATGCATAGGACGTAATTATCTGCTTTTTTTGAAGTAAAGGTCGATAATATTAAGGATGAGTCATTTTTTGCTTTGAGCTTGCCACAATAAGGCTTTATAAGTCTCTTGCAAGTTGTGCTATTATGTTTAGATTGCGCCATCATTTGTTGTCAATGTTTTTGTGAAAAGTATGTGAAAGGATGAGACTAATAAATCAATAGTTTTCAATGTCTACTCATATCAACATGAAGTGTCTTAATTAATTATGTATAATTGTCTATATACTCTACTATGTTACTTATATACTGTACAGTAATTTATTTATTCTCTGTAGAAACAGAACACAGGTTTTATGAAATAAATGACACACTGTTGTAGACATTCTTCTTACACCACAAACTGTTTGTTTCCCTAATTAGCCCTGTAGTGTGTACTTAGTGCTAGTCTCTAACTAGCTGCTTCAGGATTGTGTTTAAATGGTTTGACATTTATTGAATCTGCCAGTGCTGTCATTTATGTCAAGCCTGTGGGAAGTAAACAGAGACCAGAATGGCAACTTGAAATCTAGATACATGGCTAGTCTTATGTCACTCATGATTGAAGAACCATAGATAATAATGAAAAAGATGTTGGACTATGTCAAAAAAAAACATTAAAAGTTTAAACTTCCAAAAATGAATATTTATTTTGTTGTTCTGAAAGTTGTATTTAGGTCAGAGGAACCCTTTGCATCTTCACTGATTGTAAAAATAGATTACATACAAGCACTGGACTGATTGTGAAAATAGATTACATACAAGCACTGGACTGATTGTAAAAATAGATTACATATAAGCACTGAATTCATTGTAAAAATAGATTACATACAAGCACTGGACTGATTGTGAAAATAGATTACATACAAGCACTGGACTGATTGTAAAAATAGATTACATACAAGCACTGGACTGATTGTAAAATAAATTACATACAAGCACTGGACTGATTGTAAAAACAGATTAGGACAGGCTAATACGCATATCAAGTAAAGGAGACAGAACTGACCTGGGATATCCAACATAAATTTAGCACAATATGCCTGTAATGGGTGTCAGAAGTGCACCTCGTGTTAAGTAAAATGCTTTGGTACAGATTATTTTTTTTCGCAAAAAGTCCTCAGCATGACATTGACAGTGTTGAGAATTTTGACTGTTCGACATATTAAAGTCAAACAGAGAAATGTCTTCTTCAAAAAAAGTTTTAGTTGATATTGTTGCAGACACCATGTCAACAACTGTATATGTTTTAGTTGATATTGTTGCAGACACCATGTCAACAACTGTATATATACATTTAAAAGGTCCTAATTAGAAGATGAAACTTATAATATTTTAAAATTTTTGAAACACTGGCAATCAAGCCATTTTACTTTGAACAAACATAGATTTATGAACTCCAATGAAATTAAATATTTTTGTCCCTTGGAAAAAATTGAACTGCCTCATCCTCCTTTTTTTTGGTCAGGGATTTGTGAGCCCCCACAGTTTGAGAAATGCTGGGATAGAGGGCGGGAGCTAAGGAAGGTTTTTTATGGGGCTACAACTGATGCACAAAATGTATTTAATGTACATGCTCATGTGGCAACATTGTATGAAGCACTACAAAAGTATTTTTTTCTTTAGGCTAAAACCCAATTAACAGGATCTAACTTGTGGAAGATAGTTCCCTCTCACATTGTTATGTAACAAGAGACAAAAGTCAATATATATATATATATATTATCGACTACCAAAGATGAGTGCATGTGTGTAAACAGTTAAAGTTGGCTGTTTTTTTTATATATACTGTCGTTCTAAGTAAATAACTTTAGGCTTTTGACTTACTTGTCATTTGGGCTGACTCATAAGACATTGTTAGGTTTGTGACATTTAAAATGTCAGGAAAAAATAACTCTTTAGATGAAGCAAACATAATTCTAGTGTACACACTCGACTATAGATATAGCAGCATGGACGTGGGGGGAGAGCCTTTTCAAAACAGTGACCTTTTTCTTTTGCATGACCTGTCCACCATAGTCTGCCAGACTAGACAGGTTCACCTGTCCATCATAGTCTGCTAGACTAGACAGGTTCACCTGTCATTCTGAAGAACAGTTAACTCTTTCTCTCCGTAATTATTTTTCCACGTTTTGAAGGAATTCTTCATTTGCTCATTACTATTTCACTACCCCTGTTATGATTGGGTTTCAATAGCTTTTTTTTTGTTATCAGAAAATGTTGTATTTGGTATAGAATTAAAGGGAAATTTATATAATTCAAAGTCAAGTTTAAAAAATTAAACATTAATTTAATTTAATGAGATCAAAATCATATGGTATCGTCGATTGGGAGTGAAAGCGTTAAATCTCCAACTAAAACAATGCACATGTAGGAAGTGAAAATGAACTTAAAGTTTAATGATGGTAGAAATATATATATATAGAGAGAGTGTTCCACTTCAGTGTAGATGTATGTAGAAACACAAATAATATCTTGAACAATTGAAACAAAATATTTTGACTCACTTTAAAACTACATTAAACACATGTGTTTTCTTCTTGCAGTCTCCGCTGGAACTCCAACTTTCATTCCCCAATTTTTAATCTTAACTTACTTATTGTTACATTAGAATCTGTTCAGCCATTTTGAATACACATGCAAACCTATACAACTAATGGACATGAATATGGGATCCTATTATTCGTTGGGATATAATAGATCTGACAAAGGTGTGGTAGAGAATGTGGTTGTTGAGCCATGGGCTATGAGATAGAGGGATAGTCACTATTTCTCTTTTTCTAGAAGGTACCCAAATCTTCCCCAAAAAGTAAAAGTAAAATAAAGTTCTGCCGGCCACACGTTACCCCTCATACATAGTGGCCACTGCAGCTGGGTAATCATCTTCTGATGTACTTTTAAGGTCTAAAAAAGAGATTTTCAACTTTTTGAAGTTCACTGAAACTGAAATTTTCTTTTAGCACTTTCTGATAGAGAAAGCTAATTATTTGGAAAATATTCTCTGTTAGCTACAATTAAACATTTCACATTTTACAGGGTGTGCGTCAGGGCTGCTTGTAAGCTTTTGTACTGTTCCAAAAAGGTGTTTTGTTTCTATTATGAATAAGAGCTATGTCTCTGTAGATTGCTTGTGTTTAAACAAGTGATCAATGCATCAAATGTAACCATTAATAGAGAATATCAATATGGCCCAATCATAGGCAACAGTAATTTGTTCAACTTATAAACTAACTGTTCAGTGTCCTATCACATAAACACATAAATGTTAAAAGCCATGGTACCAATCCATTAGAGAAAAAAAATGAGAGCCCTAACATGGGTAATATAACATTAGAAAAAACAAAGACAATTTTCCTTTGATACCATTTCATTTTGGCATAAGATTTGTCAATGCTCTTTATATGTTGTTTCTTTGCTTTTAACGCCTATGCTGTTTGTGGGTTGTTTTGTTCAGTATATCTATTCTCATTCTATTTTGTTTGTCACTTCTTCTTGTCTTTTAACACATTACATTTTATTCACAGGGTTTTCGCCTTGTACAGTTTCGCCAGCTGGTCCAGGCTACAGAGCTCTAAAGATGATGACTGGGCTGACAGGATCAGTCATCTCTGGACTGTTGTGCTACTGGCGTTCTTCACCATCCTGGTCAGTTCAGCCCAGTATGTCGGAGACCCCATACAATGCTGGTGTCCAGCACAGTTTACTGGTCAGTAATTCAAATTATATATGTAAATGCTAACTTGACCAAATGCTAGCCTCGTTTTACATATATATATATATATATATAGAGAGAGAGCACTTTGTTGTGGCACTATTAGGAATTTCTTTCGTAAATAGGGGAAGTTTAGACTTTGAGACAATGACGCAACTAGTAAAAACTAGACTAGATTTTTAAAGAATAGCGAAAGATAAACCGATGTAAACAGACTACTCTTGACAGTTTTAGAGATAAGGAGCTTTTATGAAATGAACGTAGAGATAACTTGACGACATTTGACAGTTCCTGTTGATATATTAAACTTCTTGATCAACATTCGCTATCAACATCAACTATCTTCTGTTGTTGGCCTTTCTCCTTTATTGGATTTCGTTATTTGCGTATTAACTCCATTTGGCTTAGCTGCATTAGACACAGCTGGGAAGGCCTATCAACTTGATGACCCCCCCCCCCCCCGATTATATACAAGGTTTTAGTTCTTTTTACAGAAACAGAGATCTGAAGCAAAGTATCAGGGTTGAAAATGGAAATAGATGTTAATGCAGTATCAGTTTTAATTGTTGCATCTATTCAAGTTTCTCCAGAAGAAACAATATAAAGACATGTATAATAGAATAATTGGCTTGGCAGATAATAAAAGTAAATGCTTTATTGTTATTTAGGAAATAAATTTCACAATGTTATTTTACAGTTCAACTAATTAACATGGCAGCTTGTCTCGTGGTACATACACTGTGGGTTGTCATCTTAATGGAATGTTCCCAGGTTTATATCCTGCCAGCCGCCATTCTCCGCCATACTGCGAAGGTTTAAGCTAGGATTTAATAATCTGAAATTCCAAAAGAACATCTGAAACATATTAACCAAAACTTTCTTTTTTTCAGAGATGAATAAACATATAGTTAACTTTGATTTACTTATTTTGGTAAAGTAATGATCAAGGCAAAGAAGTTTTGCTTCAGTTAAAAGGATACTTTTTAAAAAAAAAAAGGAAAATAATTCAGATGTTGTTTTTCTCATTCGTATTTATGTGGGTCATTTGGTCTCTAAAAATGTTAGTATCCATGACAAAGTTTATTACTCTGTCCTCAGGTTCCTATGTCAGTTACACAAAGAGTGTCTGCTGGATTAGTAACACCTACTACATACCAATGGATGATAGTATCCCAGTTAACATCTATGAAAGACAGAAGAAAGAAATCAGCTACTACCAATGGGTGCCCATCATTCTTCTCTTTCAGGCTTTAATGTTCAAGGTCAGTGGTTCTCATTGATATCACTTGAAACACACATTGTGTAGGAAATCTTTAAAGATTCCATAAAGTTGGTGTTGCTGGAAGAGGTAATGGCTATAAGTATTCCTCTAGCTTTGAAATGCTTCCAATGGCATGCATCTCAAATAGCCTCTGACAACCAATCCTACTCCTGGCTTCACATTATATGCTCAAATATAGGGTCTGGTGGAACTCACATCATTGACAGAAGAAAGGGCAAAGGCAAACTATTGATATCTAAACCAGTAAGATTTGAGCAGAGGGAACTCATTAGCTTTAGCTGGCTACCCACCTAAGAAAAGGAAAATATTTAATTGAAACCTCTGGGAAAGGTTTTGGGAGTCAACCTTCGGAAAAAATCATGAGCATATGACCCATAGGCAGCGTGCAGTACACATTGCTACACCCTGACAGAGCCTGCGACATAGCTGATCCCAAATTGTATTGGGCATGTCAGTTGCATAGAGTGGAGGGAATCGCTGCATTGGTGACATGGTTCTCACCATAGTTAATGCTTTCATATCATTTCTATGAGATGATCCATAGTTGCTTTGCGAAGAACATAGAATCTATAAAGACATGGTATATCTGTGCATTATCATACTATATATGAGTGTATTCTGTTTAGACCTGCGTTTGGTGTCAGTATCAAGAGTAATCTAATGTCTGTTGCTAAAATAACGCTAGCCCACATGGCTGGTCACTCAGTACTGTTGTCCTCATGTTTAGACAAAGCTAGACATTTGATAGAAAGCTTGAAAATGTTAGAAACTAACAAAAATTGCTGGGTATCAGTGTTTATGTAGAAAACAAAAGGTCAAGATACTTGTTAAATAAAATGTACTATTCAAATATTTGAGGGAAACTTGTTAGTTGAAAAAATGTCACATGATAAAAGTTAAAGTTATCAATTTGATAACACATTTTCTTTAATGGACTAATTTACATTCAGGATATCAATGCTAGATACAAGTATGACAATTTAATCCTAGTTAAATTATCAGTGAAAAGTGCACAACTAACTATAAAACATTGTCCTAAACCCTTGTGCAAAGAACATGATTCTACAGCCCTTATATGCAGGAAGCATGGTCTTAGAGCTCAACCTCAACTAAAGAAAAACTGTCCAATATGGCTAATATAGGAGAGAAATGTTATAATTCTCTACTGGCTTGAAGCATGGTCCTGAAGTGCACTACATCCCTGATTTTACTAACAAAAACCTATGTCCAACAATGGATATCTACTTTTCATACAGTTTTATTTAGACTTAAAAATCTTTTAATATTTATAAATAAATTGTAAACTTTTTGTATGGGGTAGTCATTCCCTAATAGAGGTGTCTTGTTTGAGAGTGCTTTACATGTGGGTTAGTCATAAAAGTTTTAAGGCTACATATAATTCTTGTGGATATCTAAAATCTAGATATGGTTATTGAGATACTTTTTGATTTGATGTCTCAAATACTTCATAAATTTATTGTGGTGTGGTGTGTGTGTGTGTTACTTTTTTAAAGATTCTTTTTTTTTTTTCTCCTTAGTTTCCTAACATGGTGTGGAAAATGTTGAATAGTACAGGAGGACTTAATGTGGACAGGTTGGTGTCATTATCAGAGAGCACTCAAATAGGTAAACAAGAGGACAGGGAGAAAATGACTTACCAGGTGGCCAAGTACTTGGACCGTTGGTTGAAAGCTCACCGCCAGTATCATTATAATTTACTTGTTCGACTGCGTCAACGTTTTTCAAATGTATTCTGCTTTTGGTTTGCCAAGAGGGACGGAAAATATTTGACTGGATTTTACCTGTTTGTCAAGTTCTTGTACGTGGCCAATGTCATATTCCAATTTTATATCCTCAACCACTTCCTGGCTATGAACTACAGCGTGTTTGGACTGGAAGTCATTGAAGCTCTGGTCAAAGAAGGAAGCTACACAGACTCACCCCGCTTCCCCCGAGTCACTCTGTGTGACTTTGAGATACGCCAAATGGCCAATGTCCAGAGGTACACTGTCCAGTGCGTCCTTCCCATCAACCTCTTTAATGAAAAAATTTTCATTTTCTTGTGGTTTTGGTATTTGTTAGTGTCTGCAGTGACTGTCCTTAATTACTTGACTTGGCTGTACCAGATTCTCCTGGGTGGAAACCGCTACAGGTATGTCAAAAAGTACCTCAAGCTGGGAGACAACATAAGAAACAAAACAGACGCCAAGTTGGCCAGAAAGTTTGCTGATGAATACCTGCGGGACGATGGAGTGTTTGTGTTGAAGATTGTTTCCAAAAATTCCTCTGAACTTGTCCTGAGTGATTTGATCAACCACTTGTGGCTTTTTTACATTGATAACCCACATACCACACTACCACACGAGAAGAGGCAGAGGGAAGCCAAGATGAATGGGAAGAATGCAGTGTCCACTCTTGAACTGGATATTGAAGAGTTGAGAGAACTTAACAACAAGTAGAACAAGTTTGGCAGAAAGCAAAATGTCCAAGCTAGTAAGTTTCTAAGTGATTTTTATTGAATTATTAATCAAACAGTCCCAACTATAACAAGATCCCAGCAACTATTACCAGTTGTGAAAATCAATGTTGATTATGTTCACAAAGTGTTGAAGAGAAATATATTTTGATCCCACTTCAAACACATTTTACACTAACTGAAATCTGGCTATAGATGAATTCTTTGACTTGTGCTATTTCTCCCTATAAAATGTTTTCTTAGTGAACCATTGTTACTGCTGGATTGCAACTCAGTTCCATTGACTAGCTCTGACATTTTTCATGTCAATAGTATTTTATCCATCATTATACCTAAACACTTTACACAGTTGTGTTTAAAAAAAAATTGTTTTTGTTTTATATACTCAAGATTTTACAAATAAGTTCTTTGGTTACTGAGTGAAAGCAAATATATGATTATGACTTGCGAAGTTCTTCTAGTCAGTGTATACAACTTAGTAAGAGTCAAGTTCTGTGTCATTGTTTGTTATCAATGGAAGCTACACCCAGCATTCATTTTGTTTAAAATATATTGAGAAAGTATATTATCTGTTTATGTGTTCTTTGACAAGTTTGTTTTTTAATGACCAGACCTTATATGGTAACATGGTCTCAACTAAACTGCATTGGTTGTTACTTCCCTTCAATTATTTTTTAAAATATGTTAACAATGTATATGCAGGAAATGACACGCATCTGTCCTTTTTTTTTAAATCAGAGTGAAGATTGATACAATGAATGCATTTCAGTGTCTTTTATATTAAGTCTGTTGCAATTTTTCTTTTTCATGTTTTAGAAAACCAACAGCCAAAATGTTGCCTTGACCTTGTGTAGTCATAAACATTTTAAGCCTTATTAATGCTACATTAACAGACACAAAATAGAGCAGTGAGATTCATAACAAATGAATATTCACATTTGACTAGAGTAACACCTATAGTAAAATCACTAAATTTAGAAAGCCTTCAGGACAGAAGACTCAAAAGTAAAGTAGCAATTATACATAAAACACTGAACCATAATCTTCAAATACAAAAATGAAATTTAATAAAATACTCTAAAAGACACAAAGATAAAGGCACATTCCTAGTCCCATATGCTAGGACAAATTTGTACAAATACTCCTTCTTCCCTAGTGCTATTAGAGCATGGAATGGGTTGCCTGAGCTAGCCAGGAAAACCAGTGACTTGGCAGAATTTAAGTCATTGGTTAATATGCATGACGCGTAGGACGTAATCATCTTCTTTTTTGAAGTAACCTCTGTATTATATAAGATAAGATTAACTACAATTAAGTAGGTTGACCTTTATATTTCAGTCTAAAAGTTCTGCTTTTATCACAATAAATAAGAAACAATACATATTATAGAAACATTTTACCAACTTTTGCCTTACATATAGCTATTGCCCTGTTGTGTTTATAATACTGGCCAGATTTTACCAACTTTTGCCTTGCATATAGCAATTGCCCTGTTGTGTTTATAGATAATATTGGCCAGATTTTATGACTTATGATATTCATGCTACAAAGTGGTACATTCATTTTAAGATTATGCAGTCGTATGACCAGTTTTCAAGCAACTGTAGCCAAAATCTACTGGCGGTAGTTGCCATCACAACGAATTCAAATTTTTAAATGATATTTAAACAATTTTCATCAATCACTTTTGTAACACACTTTTACAAAAAATGTTTTTCATTTAAAAAGTATTTCATACTCAATGGTTGTTTTTTTTCTAGAGTTTGATTGTTATACAATTCCTAGCATTAACTGCGGCATTAATTTGTACATTTCTTATATGTGTATTTATATTTGGTCATTAATAAACTAACCATCTACGTTCTATTCTGACACCACACTGCCTTAGGATCTTTTTGGTGTTCCTGATTGTTGAGAGTTGAGTCAATTTATTTCTATGTATGTTTACCATGTCTTCAAAAGACATTTTGTCAGTAAGCTATGACTCTTTGCTGACATTTTTTGAACAGATAATCAAAGAAACACTTCTATATGTGTGTGGTCTTCTAATGCTACTAATGGCAGCCTAATGTTGATAGAAGCCTACAGTTCTATTATTCCATGAGTTGACTTGTTGATATGTTAGTGCCTGTGTATCATGTTGACCAACAATCTTCCAACTAGTTGACTGCTCTCTCTATCATTCCCATCTGTTTATAACACCATTATACAACCAAATACTTACAGCTACCACCTTTCCATTGTTTCCTTCTCGACCATTGTTACTTATTTTCAATCATTGTTGTCAATATTTACATTTAATTTTAACATTATTTTTAATGAGACTCTTGTTTTCACAGATTTATTGCGGGTCATTGTTAGTATATTTGCAATACAATTGGGATCCTAACCCAAACCAAGTGGCTTAGAAAGCTGAAATATTTTAGTTGTTGAGCCACTCCTCTGACTTCTGGGAAGCATTTTATTTAGTTTGGTGTGATGGTCATGGTACTTGTACCAGGGATCATTTAGTCAGCTATTTCCATAACATGTTGGAACCATTTTGTTTTAGTCAGTTGTGGAACTAGTCATTTACTAAGTCAGACTAGTCCAAAAGATTTCCATCACTTGCTGGTATTTAGTCATTTGTCCAACTAATTCTGCTGGAACGATACGTAAAGTCAGTTGTCAAAATAATTAAATCTGTTGTGTGCATTTATATTTTGTTCTCTGATTCTAATTTGTAAGTCATCTCAATATGAAACACAAAACTGTCTGCACATTTTTTAGCATTCTGTATTGGAACTTTTTTTAAACATGTTTTTATATTTACCTGTTGTTGTCTTATAAAATGTTTATTTCACATTTTTCTCTATTTAATTTTGTGTCAAATAATGTATAATTTTGTGAAATTTTGAAACAATGACTAACCTAAAAATTAATATAAAAAACTTTTAGTCTCTTCTCTTGTACAGAACTATTCACACACACACATTTAACTAGGCATTTACAAAATATTTTGCTTATATTCTTTTACCATGATATTTTGTTCAAGATGTTATATCAATTCTAGATTCAACGCACAACCAATCTATTTGTTCAGTGACATTGTTGTCATATTAAATTGGGTTTTTGTATACAGATTATTGCATGTTGTATTTACATTCAGCTATTGTAAAAGCTTTGTTTTTTAAATTTTTATTTGTGCCAATAAATTTGTTTCTATTGCAATAGATTATCACAGTAAGTAGATTTATTGCTGCATTAAACATTATTACTTGCGATCTACAAGGCAGTTGATGTAAAGGTTATCTATTTCTGTGGCCTATAGCTAACGAGGGTGTCATGTGGCCAGCACAACAACTAACCGCTTTTACTTTTACTTAACTAATGTCAGGTACCCTTTAGAGTTGGGTGGACTCATCTGGCACCCTAAACAGTGTTTTTAGTTATAAATAAATTTTTAACTGTATTTAAAGATATGTAACTAGATCTACCTTTTATCTATATAAAAATGTTTTAAAAGATTTATATGTCAACTAGATTTATGACTGACTTCAGTTTAGGTTTATTATTTTCTGAGTACATGGTCTAATAGCTTCAGGGTTACTTGTGGTGTCTTACTGCTAGATTGTGGCTGGTATTCAGACAATGCTTATATGTAGTTGACTTTATTGATAGATGTATGTGTTTACTTTAGGTATACATCTTTTACCAGTAATAGTGATGTTGGTATGTCAGTTATTAAGTTCTCTTAATTGGTGGAATAGTTTTATCAAGTTTGTTTGTCAGGTGAGGGACTTAAAGAATAAGAGATGTGATAGGATAGGGTGGTTTTTTTTTTTGTATATCATTTTTCTAAATTTATTTAAGTTAGACTGATTTTTCTCCAAAGAGCTAATGGTTGGATTTAAAAGTTTTGCCAGTACATTATTACTATGTAGTACTAATTATTGTTCTTAACCTGACTTAATTACTTTGACTCCAATCAGAGAATAGGACAGCAACAGTACTTTGCCATCAGACTCTGTTATGGGCAATTTCCCTTATGTCCATATCCATCCTGCCATCTTTGTTTCTTGGTCTGCAGATGTCCTCCATGTTTGCTTTGGTCTCCCAGACTTTCTCTTTCCCAGTGGGTTCCAGTCTAAAGCCTGTCTTACAATGTTGTCTGCTATTCTTCACATTGTGTGCCCAGCCCCATTTGATTTTTTGTTCTATTGGTGAGAGTGGCTTTCCCTAGGCTTTAGTTTGAGATTTGATTTTGTTTGACCATCTGACACCAATTATATATTGCAAGCATTTGTTGGTAAATGCCTGGAACTTGTCTTTGTTGTTGAATACCACTATTACAATCTCTGCCTCATACAAAAGAACTGCTTCACATTGGTACTGAAGATTAGGATTTTATTGTATAGAGTTCAGTCCCTTGACCACTAGATTAGCCTATAGCCTTATTATTGGTGATCACTTTAAAAATCTCACATGGTGTCCTGGTTTTGAACAGACACAGTATTAGTTGTTGGTTTAGTTCTCATCTAGTCCTTAGCTCCACTGTGAACTTGTTACCCATAGCATACTTCACTAGTTGTAGGACTTTGTTTTGTTCTAATAACATTTTTTTTTGTTAGTTGTCAAAATGGTCAAAATGGTTTTAATTATTTGAATGAAAAGAAAAAGAAGTAAGATTCGACAGACTGGTCATTTGTTCAAAGTGTATTGTTGATGTATTCTGTAGTTTATAAAAGTTCCCTCCCCCCTCCCCCTTTTTTTACTTGTTTATTCTTCTAGTTTCTGATAATCTTGTTGTCTTTGTCGGTTTTGCTTTCTAATGGGACGACAAAATGGCCTAGTGTCCAAACTAAAGGGCATTATTTGCAAGTCAATTTATATCTAGTTATTAATTCAAAGTATTTTCAAATGAAATGATAATATTATTGTTCTTACTTGTTTTGATCAGTCAAACCTTGTTGTATCAAGTCAAACCTTGTTGTCTTGAAGTAATTTTTATATGTAGCTGTATTTCCAGTCCAAGACTTAGATTGCGAGACATGGTCAATATTTTGTTGACAGTAACTCAGTACTGGTTGGCTTCTAGTCTTGGATAATATTATGTTCAACTTGTACTAGTTGACTGTCTTGATATAGAATCTCTCCCTTAAATTTGTTGACTGTCTTGAAATCTCTCCCTTGTATTAGTTGACTGTCTTGATATAGAATCTCTCCTTTATATTAGTGGACTGTCTTGATATAGAATCTCTCTCTTGTATTAATAATCTACTATTTTATATTTAAAGTATCTTGAGAATACTAATATTTGTTTTTTATGCATTACTTTTTGACATGTTTAATTTTTTCAACCTATATTAAAGGAAATGTATTTACATATTATAATCTGTTTCTGATTATATTATTTTGCTTGATTTTTATGACATTGCATGCCAAATATTTTGTTTTAAATATATTTGTCAATAATTTCATCTCCTTGGGCAGATGTGAGTGTAAGTAGGTCAGACCTACAGTTTAATGTTGTGCTAAATGTTGGTTTGGATGGGAAATTTGTTTTGGTTTATACAAATATCAATTTGAGAACAGATGTCACAATAATGTTTGAATTCCACATTGTCATAGAAATATTGGATTTCAAGTCCAGCCATTTTGACCCCGATATCTTGTACCATCTACACAGTCACTTTGGACAAAGTTCAGACTAAGCCAAACATTTTATATCATTATAAGGAGCTCCTGTTTAGTGGACATTATACACTGTAAGAATAATCTGTTTTATAAAATGTTATTCTGTTTGTCAGGATCTATTTGTGACCAGACCAGCCAACCCTAACCTCCTCTACATTCACTTTTTGGTTTTACAATGTGTACCACTATTTGATCAGTTTACACCAAGCTGACTTGTGTTCACACTAGATCGTAGACCTTGCTTTTAATAATTTAACTGTACCGAATTTAGCCCTTGTGATATAAAGGGAGAGTAATCCTTGAAGGACTGCGGGCACGACATGGCCTTACTTGTGCTGATGTGCCAAAAACTCAAACTCAAGGTCTTATAACTGTTCATTTCTGCCACTTAGAATGTTGCCATCATTGACAAAGCTTCAAATTCATTGCAAATTTAATGTTTCTTCTAAACACCACTGCCTTTGTATCAGCTCACTGTGTGAATGAAACAAGTTATTAGACCATCAATGTCTTTTTCATCACAGCTTCCTTGACCATAGCTTTCAAACGTATGGTTCTATAATTTAACAACATTACATTGGCTATTATATATCTTGAAAATAAAAAATTACAAACCAGAATGTGATTCAATTTGATGTATGATTCATAATGGTTTTGAGCTGATGGTTACTAGTTACAACAGTATTATTGTATAACTTCTTCTTTCAGTATTTTATTAGCTCTAACAGGACATGATACCATACATAATTTTATACAAGTTTTCTTTCAGTATTGTATTAGCTCTAGCCGGACCTGACATACCTTACAAACCCGTAAAAACTTTAGATACGAATCAAATGATTTTTTTTTGTGTGTGCATGTTTTTAATGAGTTCATTCTCTTCTACGTGGATTTTATTTCTCCTCATGTGGTTATTCTATTTTATGATTTATGTTGTTTACCACAATCATTCAGGGACCAATCTGATACACACAAAAATACTTTTATTTCTATTAAATGTTGTTTTAAATCTCTTAATAAAAAAAAATTGTAACTCAAGTATTAACTTTGACTTACTTTTTGTTTTTGTTGTATTGTGGAAGGAAGGAAGCTGACATTACCCCCCCCCCTCCCCCAATGCTAGATCTAGATATCTATTGAAAGTGATTTGACCTGGTCCTAGGCTCACTGAACTACGTCTTTACAAATAGTATTTATGACATCTACGTACGTTTGCATGTTTTCAATGTCAAGGTTATTGCTTCGTTCAAATTGTAGGCTACGCTTGCCCATTTAAATGTCCAAACCTCCCGCAGGACGACGGGGGATGGCAGCAGGCAGTGTACTAACCCGGGACTATACAGGTGACAGTCCAGTGAGCATACCGCACGACCAGGCAGCCTATTGAACGATTTTGTTTGTATTCTAAAACCATCACTAGGTACATGCTCTAGGGAAAATTTTGAACTTTCCCGCTCTTTTTCTCGTGTTTTATGGCTGCACATTGTTCTCATAAACTATCTGTCATTATCGTCAAATCTAATCACATCTTTTTTTCCAAGTCAATCTACAGTTGTTC
Source organism: Biomphalaria sudanica (assembly GCA_036873155.1). Lineage (NCBI taxonomy): Eukaryota > Metazoa > Mollusca > Gastropoda > Planorbidae > Biomphalaria > Biomphalaria sudanica. Next base: position 157,987 of record JAZGLO010005624.1, on the reverse strand, counting down.
AATTAATTTTTGTATTAACAAAGTATACAAGAAATCTGCGTAGACTAGTCCAAGTTAAGTCCCTTGTACTTAGATGTGTCAGATATTATGGGTCACACCTACCAGATATTTTCATGTTCATTCTTTTCAAATGTCATGCACTAAACAATATCAACTCAAGAGAGCTGGTTTTAAAAAATATGGCATCGTTGCATAAAGCTTAGATGTGCTCTTTCAGGATGTGAATATTGATCTGTTGAAGAGGCGAAGGACTAATTCGTAATCCATGACTGTGTTTTGGCTCCTATGGCTGTAACCAGAGATACAAAATCATGACCTAACTAACCACTCAGAAATACATTTAGATCAAGCCACATTTCTTATTTCAATGGACCTCATTCACCAAAACGATCAGTCACGTGATAATATTGATAAAACAACGAACAATAAAAAAACTCACGTGATAACCATTGTTAATTAAAATTAGATTGTAATTTGTATAGAAGAGATTGAGAAGCACATGACTGTATGATGTTTGTTTACGATTGGTGAATGAGGTAGATTGACAAAGTATAGGAATGAACGGACAGAACTTTGCCAAGAAAACTAATGATTTAGAAAGATTGAAGTCTTTGATTAACATGAACAATTAGGCTCTTTAATAACACATGGATACCGCGGGACGGAGTACCGAAGCGACAATCCAGAGTGTATAAATGATCAGGCAGCCATGCGTGTTAAACGAAAACTTTGTAAAAAAAATGACAGTTGTGTCATGAAAGACTACACTAGGACGTATTCCTCTATCTCTTGGTCGAATTTGTAAATGTATCGGCCTTGAACCTAGTTTTGTTCCGGGTGTGACCTATTTCGGAGAAATGTATATTAATCATCAGCTCCAACACAAACACGGATTGCATCATCCTATGTTTTGAGCTGAGAGGCGAGAAATCAAGTGGTGGGGTGAGGTTGGGGACATCAAAACAAAGTTGAAATACACAACGTGACGTCACCGCGTGAGTGAGTTTCCGTGGCCCCGAGCACAACTCCTGGAACTAACTCGATCTATAGCTGAATCAGCGAATGAGAAACTCGGCAAAAATCAATAAAAATTGTCATCAGTATTGAACCGAGTTTTACGAAACTCCAGAATCTGGTCAAAATGAAATATTGAAACGTTTTATTTAATTCTATTTAAATTAATTCAAAGAAAAACTAGATTCTAATTGGCATTAGGTCTGTAAAATAGTATATAGATCCAAATGGTTATTACACCTATATGCTGTATAAAATCCATCAGTTAGTTTAATAAAGGGCCGAAGATTTAATTACGCCTTTATGGCTGGTACTATGACATTCTGCAGGAACTCTGATGAGTGCTTTGGCTACTCCCCTGTTCTTTGCTTTCCATTTTTATCAATTATTTTGGTTAAACATCAGCCATTGCGTTCTTGTCATGATTTATATAACAAAATTCTGAATATTCTCTAGACCAGGGGTTCTCAACCAGTGGGTCGCGACCCCTTGAGGGGTCGATTTACGATTTGTCAGTGGTCGCCTAAGACCATCGAAAATATGGATTGTATTTAGTGTATTCTTCTATTGCTGTGTATGTTACGGGAAGGGGGGTCCCGGCAGAGTAGGGGGGTCGCGGCAGAGTGGGGGAAAGTAAAAAGGGGTCGCTAAGCTTAAAAGGTTGAGAACCGCTGCTCTAGACCAAACAAAAAGTATAACATGGAATTTAATGAGAACATATATAGACTTTTCAAAATCCATTTTGGTACATGTAATACTATTGCTCTGACAGGAATCTTCCATGCGCCCTTCTTGTGGACGAAATATCTATAAATAGTTCAAAGACAGCAAAAAATGGCGGGAAAATCTAATTACACATCTGATGTAACGTAATAATCATAAACTCTTTCTCACTCAAAGGCTAGACAAGAATTCAGTCGGACATTGACCTCGAGCAGGAAGTCATAGAAATATATTTTCGATTAGAGATTAAACTTTCGAAATGTATCCCTTTGGCTTTAGCGCGTGTAAGTGTGTATATTTGTAACCAAGTTGTAGACTGGATAAATTGAATATTTCTAGCAGATGGAAAATCAGTAATCCCCAGCAAAATGGCCTACTGCCTTTACTATCCTCGACTAGTCGTTATAGTTGGATAGAATCGGGCCGTTTTAAAAATCCTAAAGTTTGTAGCCTAATTAATTGCTATTTATACGATTTCGATTGACCTTTAAAGCACATTCATTCGAAGCGTTGCAAAGTTGTTGTTGTTTTAATTGCCCCTTCTCTATTTATAAGAATAACAACAAACATACCAACCCTCCCAGCTTATCAAAGTCTATTTCATAGAAACGACACGGCCTAAATTGTGCCGCTATGCCAATCCTAATTTCACAGAAACACAAAATCTAGTCTTTTATTGTATTCATTCAAAGCACTCTTCCTCGTCTTAAGAACTCATTTCTATCTATCTTTCTTTCATTTTTTTTTTAAATTTAGGGAAATATTAATCTAAAATTTATTAAAGATTCAATTTAATACAAATTTGGATAATATTGTTTTTAAGTTTCCTTACTAGATGTTATTTTATCAATTAAGATGTAAAAACAACACTGCTGTTTAAGTTACAACTCCATTTACTGACATGACAAGAAAGTGATACAACTAACAGGAGACTGCAATACACACTAATAACATACTTGAGAAAAACATGCGAGCACGTGAACTCACTGACCAGTAGGACAAGGGAGACAACAAGTACACACACACACACACACAACATACATACACATAAATGGAACACTAGACATCTTACTAGCCATCTGCCCGTCCCGATGAGGTCAACTTTAAAACGGCTTAAAATGTTTTGGATGAATGAAACGTATGGGAATCAAAGACCTTGAAAGAATTTTAATTTATATTCATGTGACTTTTCGTAGTACAGTAGTCATCCGCATTCACGCGAGAGAAATAGCATTTTTTTTTACAATGCGTGTTGATCAGCGAAAACGCTCTTTCAAAGTTAGCTTTGCCCGGGAATGCTGAGTAGTAAATCTTGGATCCTGAGGATTTCTGGGTTTTGGGTTTTTTGCAACAGCTTCGAATATACGATAGTGGGAAGCGTGGTCGAGAGGCTCAGTGTGCTTGAACTTGGCTTGGCTTGGCTTGGCTACCTAGAAAGGGGCTCGAGGTTTGACACCCGACTCGGGCAGAGTTGTGTTTACTGAGCGCCTAAAGGCAGCACGGAAAACTAACTCCTAGATACCCCCTCTCCCCCACCGGTCCACAAATGAGATTGGATCAAAAGCGCTCTGAGCATACTATAAGCATGAAAGTAGCGCTATATAAAAGCTATAAAAATAATAATATGATCATCTGTTTAAAAAAAAGTCGTATTTCTGCTACTTATGACTAAGACTTCTTTATTGGAAATTTAATGTGATTACAGGTAAATTACAATGTCGTAGAGCTAATGTGAAAAGTCTTTATCTCAGAAACTTAACTTACCAGAGTGGTTCCACAGTTTGTGGATTTGCTAACATGCTCTTCAAATAAATTGTAATCCTAGTTTATTTTGTCTTTTTTTTTTTTTGTCTCTTTCTTTTTAATGGTTTGTCCTCCTTGTCAGGGTTGGGTTAGGGTTAGGGTTAGGGTTAAGGCCTTAGCTGACATTCAACAGGCACCTTCGTGCTTACAAATAAGTAAGTGATTCCTCTTGACAATGTAATTGTTTAATGATATGAATATATGAATATAAGTTATGATAACAACTGATGGAATAATGACATTACATTTGAAACATTATAATATTATGGATATATTAATTAAACAAAAATGCTACACCTTGCTATCCAACAACGTACACATTAATGTTCAAACCCACAACACAAAATACTGTTATCTCTAGTCTCCAGCGTAGACTTCCACTCCCATACAAACTCCCTGTAAAGACAAAGTAAAGACAAACTAAAAAGGTCTAGTAAACTATCACTATGGCATCGAAACAACTGCCAAACGCAGTCATGCCTTAGATACTCACCCTAAACAGGGGAACACAGAAGAATCTCAACAAACGTTACACCAGCATAACAAAAACACTCCATCAGCTTACAAGCAAGGCAACAAAAAGAAAGTGCGTTCAAAAATTGTGCATTTAATACACATTGGTGCTAGAATGCCATAACCTACGCACCGACACTCCTTTATGTCTCTTTATGGAATGTGTGTGTGTGTTTCTATGGTGACTGTGGGAAGATGTTTGCGATCGGTTGTGAATAATGAGAGATACGTAACATTGTCATCAGTAATCTTAGAAAGGACAGACGACTCCATATTGTCAGACTGAAAGGATTTGTTATTGTAGCTCGGAATACCATTTGATATTACATTGACTTCATTTTATCTTAAGTTGAATTTGTTTAGATTGTGTTAAAAGTTCTATTCGTTTTGTGCACAAAAGAAGTAATTCAAGTTATTTCAAGTTTTATAAAGTAAGATAAAATAGTTGTCTACCAGCTGTTTTGGTGGGTTTCCGGTCATTTTATCCTCTGATCCAACAAATAATAATTGTAAAAAAATATTTCAATTTATATTTTTCATATACATGACATATTGATAAAAATAGAATTTAATGTCTTCAAAAATATAAATATTTATAGATAGGTGCACATGTTAATCGAATTCAATAAGATAGGCTACCTAGTAGTAGTAGATTGATTTGTAATTTATTATTATTATTATTATTATTATAGCTTTTATATAGCGCTACTTTCATACTTATAGCATGCTCAGAGCACTTTTGGTCCAACCTCTTTTGTGGACCAGTGGTGGGGGGGGGGGGGGTGTATGTAGGAGATGGTTTACCGTGCTGCCTTTAAGCGCTCGGTAAACACAACTCTGCCCGAGTTGGGTGTCGAACCTCGAGCCCCCTTCTAGGTAGCCAAGCCAAGTTCAAGCGCAATTGGCCTCTCGACCACGCTTCCTTGAACGTTCTTCAGTGCCAACAATTCACAACTTTAAAGTTATAACGAGGTTTAAATTAAAGCGTATATCGGAGATATGAATCGGTGATATTGAATCGGGTCCAGAGTAGGGTTGAAGTTAACCTTTTATTAGAATAAATAAAACGTTATGTCAGGGTTGAAAATGACCACCCATCTGCAAGAAAGAGCGATTAACAAATAAAGATAAAGTGAAAGATGGCCGTCAAGAGATAAGTCATCAGTGGCATGGTATTCTAATCGTTCTCATCTCTCAAACGATTTCCACTACTCCCACCACACCTTGGCCTTTGATCATCACAACATACAATATGCGCAGGACAATATTAACATCCCCTACATTAACTAGAAACAATATAACTAAATACAAACACCACATTACAATACATCGACTTATTTACATTTATTCTTTCATTTCTCAACAAGTCTGAAGAGAGTAGGTGGGAACACTATAAACACTATAATAACAGGCCAAAAATATCAAAAAGTGTTCTAAATAAACATATTTATACATTAGATGAAATGAGGTCTTAAAAGCAATTAATAAGAAAACAATATTTAATTGAGGATGAAATGACCGGGGATGAAGTGGCCAAAGATGAAATGACTGGGGATGAAATGACCGGCCACCGTTTGGTGCTACAACGACCATCCACAACAATGTCCTCCTCTGAAATTGCAGGTATCTGGTATCCATTCGTTTGATTAAATTTCTGACATGAATCAGCACATTATGTTTTTCACGTGATTTTAAAAAATTGCGTTGATTGCCCCAAAATACAACAGCCTATAGTGCCCAGACGAACGAATTGAGTCAATTACTATCGTGTAAAAATGATAGGAGTTATCTTATATAATACAGACGTTACTTCAAAAAAGAAGATGATTACGTCCTTCACGTCATGCATTTAGTCATGCATATTAACCAATGACTTAAATTCTGCCAAGTCACTGGTTTTTCTGGCTAGCTCAGGCAACCCATTCCATGCTCTAATAGCACTAGGGAAGAAAGAGTATTTGTACAAATTTGTCCTAGCATATGGGACGAGGAATGTGCCTTTATTTTTGTGTCTTTCAGAGTATTTTATTAAATTTTGTTTTTGTATTTGAAGATTATGGTTCAGTGTTTTATGTATAATTGCTACTTTACCTTTGAGTCTTCTTTCCTGAAAGCTTTCTAAATTTAGTGATTTTACTAATGGTGTTACTCTAGTCAAATGTGAATATTCATTTGTTATGAATCTCACTGCTCTATTTTGTGTTTGTTCCAGTTTCTTAATGTTTTCTTGAGTTGAGGCGTCCCAAACGGTGGATGCATATTCTATTATTGGCCTAACCAAGGTTAAATAACACTTTAGTTTTTTGCTCTTTTTTGATTTATAGAAATTTCTTTTAATAAACCCTAATGCTTTGTTGGATTTTTTTATAGTTTCGTCAATATGTGGATTCCATGACAGTTTTTCATCTTATCTTATCTTATATAATACAGACGTTACTTCAAAAAAGAAGATGATTACGTCCTACGCGTCATGCATTTAGTCATGCATATTAACCAATGACTTAAATTCTGCCAAGTCACTGGTTTTTCTGGCTAGCTCAGGCAACCCATTCCATGCTCTAATAGCACTAGGGAAGAAAGAGTATTTGTACAAATTTGTCCTAGCATATGGGACGAGGAATGTGCCTTTATTTTTGTGTCTTTCAGAGTATTTTATTAAATTTTGTTTTTGTATTTGAAGATTATGGTTCAGTGTTTTATGTATAATTGCTACTTTACCTTTGAGTCTTCTTTCCTGAAAGCTTTCTAAATTTAGTGATTTTACTAATGGTGTTACTCTAGTCAAATGTGAATATTCATTTGTTATGAATCTCACTGCTCTATTTTGTGTTTGTTCCAGTTTCTTAATGTTTTCTTGAGTTGAGGCGTCCCAAACGGTGGATGCATATTCTATTATTGGCCTAACCAAGGTTAAATAACACTTTAGTTTTTTGCTCTTTTTTGATTTATAGAAATTTCTTTTAATAAACCCTAATGCTTTGTTGGATTTTTTTATAGTTTCGTCAATATGTGGATTCCATGACAGTTTTTCATCTTATCTTATCTTATATAATACAGACGTTACTTCAAAAAAGAAGATGATTACGTCCTACGCGTCATGCATTTAGTCATGCATATTAACCAATGACTTAAATTCTGCCAAGTCACTGGTTTTTCTGGCTAGCTCAGGCAACCCATTCCATGCTCTAATAGCACTAGGGAAGAAGGAGTATTTGTACAAATGTGTCCTAGCATTTATTATAACACCTAGGTATTTTGCGTTTTTAGTCTGTGTTACTGGTTTGCCATGAATAAGATAAGTGGAATTAATTTGTTTTAGTTTTTTTGTTACTCTTAACAACTGACATTTTTCTGGGTGGAAAGACATGCTACAATTTGATTCCCATTTCTGTAATTCATCTAATTCTCTTTGTAAAATATCTGTGTCTTGTGTTGTTTTTATTGTTCTATATATTATGCAATCATCTGCAAATAATCTGACTTTTATTCCTGAACTAATGCAATTTGGTAAATCATTTATGTAAATTAAAAATAGTAGTGGACCCAAGACTGTTCCTTGAGGTACACCTGAGTTTACTGTTATTGGTGTTGATTTAGAGCCATTTATTATTACAGTTTGTTCTCTCCCTATCAGAAAATCTTTAATCCACTGATGCGGTGGACCATTAATGCCGAAATATTTTAATTTTTTAAGCAAACTATGGTGGTGAACTTTGTCAAAAGCCTTGGAAAAATCTAGTAAGATAGCATCTATTTGTTCGCTATTATCTAAACCTTTTGAAAAATCATCAATTAGTCCTATTAGTTGTGTTTCACATGATCTATATTTCCTAAAGTCATGTTGGTATGGGGTGAGGACATTATGTTTGTCTAAGTGGTTTATGATGTTGCTACATATTATGTGTTCTAGGATTTTACATTTGATGGTGGTAAGTGATACTGGTCTGTAGTTTCCTGGATCAGATTTTTCTCCTTTTTTAAATAGGGGGGTGACATTAGCTTCTTTCCAGTCCTTTTGGTACTCTGCCCTGGTTAAGCGATGCCTGAAAGAGTATTTTGAACACTGGGGCTAGCTCATTGCTTAGTTCTTTGAGTAATCTAGCTGGAATACCATCAGGTCCAGACGCTTTATTTGGTTTGGTGTTGGATAATAGTTTTTGAATTCCATTTTCTTGTACTACTATATCTTCTATGTTGTCTACTTGGTTCAAATTAAGAAATATGTCTTTGTCTCCTGGGGCTGAGAATGCTGATGCAAAGTATTTGTTTAGGATGTTTGCTTTAGTTTCATTATCATTATGTATTATGTTATGTTCATCTTTTAATGGCGCTATGCCTGTTTTTTCCATTTTCTTAGACTTAATGTATGACCATAGGTTTTTGTTGTTATCTTTAGATATTACATTGTTTATGTATTCACTCTGCAGCTGTCTGCTTACTTTTTGTTAAAATACATTCTAGATCTATAACACAATTGAGGTCAAAACCTGCCCCCCGGAGGACACGGCCTCAATAAGAAGGTTCTTTTATCGCACGTTTGGTAACCCAATTATTCTTTCATAAAGTCATCTTTGAGCAAGCCAATAAAACAAGACCCAATACATTTTGGGATCAACTGACCTACTTTTTTAAAATCTCGCGGTCGTCTTTCCAATTGTATACACCGTTACGTCACTTAGCTATTTTTATCTCATGTTTTGATTCTATAATAAGATACTACGTAACGAGGGAATTCCACTAACTTCCGTAGCGTAATGCAGCCAGGTAATAGGGACAGGACACAGAAACATTAACAGATGGACGCTTGAAAGAGGACAGGGAGGGTGTACAAATGGATTAAAAAGAAGCATTCGTTTCCTAGTGAATTGATAGTGAATATCCACGGTGACCTAGATCATCCGACGGTTCCCCCCGTCGTCATGGAAAGGTGAGTCAGATGTTTTTCTCTTTCCCTGATCGTTAAGTTTATTTTTAGAAATGTGTGAATCATGGCCGCCTCCAAAGCTTTTCCATAGCTCTGAAAGTTATAAGTAGATGATCTTCCTTTTTAATAACATATTCTAACAAGTGTCACCTGACAATCAACAATGCGCGCAGTTACTGGGCTATCGTACTGTAACTTTAGGAGGCTAAAAAGAAAACAAAACAAATTGCCAACTTGAAGTTGTGGTGGGACTGGCTAGACCTCGATTAGATCTAGAGAGCTAGTTATCTTATCTTATATAATACAGACGTTACTTCAAAAAAGAAGATGATTACGTCCTACGCGTCATGCATTTAGTCATGCATATTAACCAATGACTTAAATTCTGCCAAGTCACTGGTTTTTCTGGCTAGCTCAGGCAACCCATTCCATGCTCTAATAGCACTAGGGAAGAAGGAGTATTTGTACAAATTTGTCCTAGCATATGGGACAAGTTAAGCCTACTATATTCACATTATATAAAACACACTTTTGTACGCTTTGCTAATTTTTTAAACTAATAAAACTATTAAAATTAAGGTACATGTGGTGGGTAGATTTAATATTAGTGAAGAAATTCTTATTTAATTTTGACTTCGAGGTTGCTCTAAATTTGGCACTAAAATTACACACATCGATCTGTATTTAGAACTATTACAACTTATAAAAATAGCAATTATTATTTTTTAAAAAAGCTTCAAATTACAATCGACCACACATATCAAATTTAGTTAGGAATGTAGATATACTAATGTATATACTAATAGGTCATCAGAATGACCAGGAATTAAGAAGAGTAGGCTTAGGCCTACTTAGTAGATACCAAACTGGCTTAGCAGCGTAGATTACGTAGTGGCTAGTAGGCCTATAGTTATCCCACTTATGACCCCATATAAAATAACAAAAAGACAAGTGATCTTGAGAGAAAACATATTTGGAACATTCATTTTACATAAACACGAGCTGTGTTGAATCGTCACATAAATAATATGTTCCATAGGCCAGCATCCTAGCGAGGTCGAATTTACCTATATGTTACATAAGATTTAGATTAGGACCCCCCCCCCCCCCTCCAAGAGATATTTAACCCATAACAATCAAGTAGTTAGTTTCTATTTTAAATTCATATAAGAAAAGTTTCGGCAAGGGAAACTACTCTACTTTCATACTTTCTTGCAGACTAAAGCATTAAGAAATTGACAGCAAATACAAGTATCGATAGGTCAGTGATGTAGGCTCAAAGCTTTTTTTTTTTTTTAGCTCTTTGCGGAAAATCAAGTTTCGGAAACCAAAAGTACTTAAGAAACTGGAGAGCAGGTGTTTTTATGTAGATTTTTTTTTTCACTGATGCAAAGAAAATTATGATATATCTTGTTTATGTTTTTTTTAACCCTTAAATCATCTCTAAATCAAAATGAAATCAACCAACATTTTTTTTTGTCTTTAATATGCATTAAGAAAATATTTCATCTGCAGAGATTTAAATCATAGGCCTACTAATTTTTTTTTAAAATTCAAAGCATTGTAAGTCAGTATTTAAATACTTTTTTACAAACGTTATAAATACATACTCAATACATACAAGTTAGTTATTGGATCATATTCAGGACGAAATATAAACATGTTCTGTTTGATTTCTATAATAAATAATAACATCTCTTCGTAACACACACACACACACACATAACAACAGTTGCACGTCGCAAAAAAAATAAATAAAATGAAAGATATTTGAAAAAGTAAACGCCTTACAAATGTAGTACCTCCTTTCAGACCCTTCGATCTATAAGGCAGACGATGTCAAGGTCATCTTTTTCTGTGGCTTACGGTTAACGAGGGTGTCACCTGGCCAGCACAACAACTAACAGCCTTTACTTGCCCCAATAAATGTCAGGTACCCATCAGAGTTGGGTGAACTCAGGATAGTCCTTGAAATCCAGAAATCCAGTAACACCTCACAAAAGTAACATATAACAAACGTAACGTCTCACACAAAAAAGGCAGCTCACAAAAGTAACACCTCACAAAAAAATAACACCTTACAAAAGTAACACCTTACAAAAGTAACATATAACAAACGTAACACCTCACAAAAAAATAACACCTTACAAAAGAAACATCTTACAAAAGTAACATATAACAAACGTAACTACTCACAAAAAATAACACCTTACAAAAGTAACAGCTTATAAAAGTAACAAATAACAAACGTAACACCTCACAAAAAATTACACCTTACAAAAGTAACACCTTACAAAAGTAACATATAACAAACGTAACACCTCACAAAAAATAACACCTTACAAAAGTAACATCTTACAAAAGTAACATATAACAAACGTAACAGTTCACAAAAAATAACACCTTACAAAAGTATCATATAACAAACGTAACACCTCACAAAAAATAACACCTTACACAAGTAACACCTTACAAAAGTAACATAACAAACGTAACACCTCACAAAAAATAACACCTTACAAAAGTAACACCTTACAAAAGTAGCATATAACAAACGTAACACCTCACAAAAAATAACACCTTACAAAAGTAACATCTTACAAAAGTAGCATATAAGAAACGTAACACCTCACAAATAACACCTTACAAAAATAACACCTTACAAAAATAACACCTTACAAAAGTAACACCTTACAAAAGTAACATAATAAACGTAACACCTCACAAAAAATAACACCTTACAAAAGTAACATATAACAAACGTAACACATCACAAAAAATAACACCTCACAAAAGTAACACCTTACAAAGACAAAGATAAAATATTAAAAAGAACAAAAGCATGAAATGGCATAAAAATGAAAACCCATTTTTATTCCATTTATGGATCATATACTTTCGTATATTGTAAAGTCTACGTTAGAAGGTGGAATGCAAGGTTAAAATAATTTTCCATCAACCATCTAAGGGTGTGGTCAAATGGGTGACATACATTGAATTTCAGGCGACGAATGTTTTTGTTATTGACTCGATTCTAGAATCTAATCTGATCTGAAGGCCACAGGTACGTTAATCACCGACTCTTCGGGTGCCGTGACGTAACGCCAGGGTGAATCACTCGGTACAGTCATAGCTCAATCGGAGAAAATGACAAAAAAAAATATCATTGTCTCCCTTGACCTATTTTTTCCACTGATTACATGTAGTCTCTTCCTCTCTCTCTTCCTCTCTCTCTCTCTCTCTCTCTCTCTCTTTCACACATACTCACACACACACACACAATATTTCTCTTTTTTTTTAACACTCGATAGAGAATTGAAATCCATTTGTTGAGATAATGAAATGAATATAAGAAAAGTTACAAACTGTTCGTTTTCAAACGCTTATCTTTTCTTAACTTAAAAACTAAATGCATTCCTTGACAAACAAACACACACACAAACACACACACAAACACACACACTTTATTGCGTCATGAAATGTCTCAGTACGACTCTTTAGCAGACGAGGATGTAAACATAAGCTTAGACTTAATGAGCACAATCTCAAAAAAAAAATGTTTTGCATGTTTCGGATGTTCCTTCAGAGTTGAAGATAATTACTTCCTAGTCCAAGCGTCCCGCAGGACGACGGGGGATGGGAGCGGGCAGGATTTGAACCCTGGACCATCGATAAATCTGAACGACAGTCCAGCGCGCAAACCGCACGACAAGCAGCCATTCGATTCACATGAAATTCATTTAAAGCTCAATTTTCCAGCAATTTTTTTAGAAAACGAAGTACCTTGAGAGTAGATTTATTTATTTTTCTTTTGTGTTGTCCACCTTGCGACTAGGATTAGTAATTATTGCTATGCCTAAACTAGAAGTATATTTTATAGATCTATTATAGATTTTTATAGACCTAGATCTATATAATTATTAATATATTCACCTGAAGAAATGAGACAGAGTAGTCCTAGACTAAAAGTTGATAAGTTATATTAATTAATGGAAATATAATGCTAAATTAAGTTAAATGATGATAATCTATAATTTAAGGTTATTAGTGTCTTAGTTAAATAGCTTTTAAGATATAATCTCCAAATACAAAAACAAAATCTAATAAAATACTCACAAAGACACAAAGATAAAGGCACACTCCTCGTTCCATATGGTAGGACAAATTTGTACAAATGCTCCTTCTTCCCTAGTGCTATTAAAGCATGGAATGGGTTGCCTGAGCCAGCCAGGAAAACCAATGACATGGCAGAATTTAAGTCATTGGTTAACATGCATGACTAGATGCGTGACATGTAGGACGTAATCATCTTCTTTTTGAAGTAACGTCTGTATAATATAAGATAAGATAGGGTAACCTTATGTCTAACAAAGGATGAATGTCCTCCGTTTATTTTCGGTCGTGTCCTCCATCCGGCTGGAATCGGCTTAAATCGCTTAAGTGTGAAAAATGTTCGCTTTTAAATCTGCCGCTTATTGCAATGGCGTATCAGCACCTCTTCATATCTACTGATTTAAACACACGAACTTGTACATTGAAAAAAAAAAGTTTTTACGACAGCCTTCTTCATGAACAAGTCCGGGTAGAGCCAACACAGTTCAAAGAAAACAATTTCCTAATTTTTGTCTTGTTTTTTTAGCGGCTCCTAAAAGGGGAAAAGACGCTATTAGTTTTGTGTGGCCTGTCCGTCCGTCCGGCTTAGATCTCAGAAATAAGAAGAGAAAATGAAAATCGGACATCATAATATTTAGATCATTCAAAGTTCTGATGCAACGGCTACTTTTTTCTTTTCCGAAAGTGAACCATCTAGTTTTTAAAATTATATCATGTGTTCGAATCCTGGTGAGGACTCTAGGTGGATCCCTTCGGGGGTCGATTTTGAGTTTGTGTTTCCACACAAACTCTCTTTGTAACCTTGTTTTTTTTTTGTTTTTTTTAATCCGGTGCATAATGCTAACGTTGAAAAAATAAGTTTTATATTGAGGCAGTCCTGAAATTGTAAGAAACAAAAAGAATTACGACACGGAGACAGTAAGTGTCAAGACACGGAGACATTAAGTGTCAAGACACGGAGACATTAAGTGTCAAGACACGGAACGGAACATTAAGAATTGAGACACGGAGACAGTAAGAATTGAGACACGGAGACATTAAGAATTAAGACATGGAGACAGTAAGAATTGAGACACGGAGACAGTAAGAATTGAGACACGGAGACATTAAGAATTAAGACATGGAGACAGTAAGAATTGAGACATGGAGACAGTAAGAATTGAGACATGGAGACAGCAAGAATTGAGACACGGAGACATTAAGAATTGAGACATGGAGACAGTAGAATCAAGACAGTAAAAATTAATACACGGGGCAGAGAAATGAAAGATAAAATGTAGGCTATCCACGAGACATTGATGAGACAGTGATTCACTTTTTTGTGAACTCTGGAAAGGTCACTCTTGAGAGCGTCCTCAACCCCTCCCCCTTTTTTTCCCCATTTATCTTTTTACTAAGACGAACCGCCTACACACACACACACACAGGTAGTTAATGTGTCGCATTAGTCACTAGCGTCGTCGAGGTCAGAATTTCAGGTTTATCCCCCTTTCTTTATTTTCTCGCCCAGGTGCACCGTGTATCACCAAGGCATGGACAGGCTCGCGTTTTTTTTTGTTTTTTTTTCTCGCCCCTACACATTCTTGTGATATATTTTTTTTTTGTGACTTTTTATCTTCCTGTCCAAACATTTCAATTCAATTTTTTTTTTTTAATTTTAAAGTTTGAAAATGTGTTGGCATGCTGTCTGTGTGTGTGTGTGTGCGTGTCCAGATATATTGGTGTGTGTGTGTGTGTGTATAAGTATGACATAACTATAAGAGGACAATGAGATCGTATTTTTGTCTAAACGCCAAGTAGCCACTAGAGATAACAGACGCGTAGCTCCTTCTCTCAAGATTATAAAAAAAGAAAAAAACTTTTCAAACGCCACAGGTGGAAAAAGAAAGCTGAGGTCAGCGTGGAAAACGTAGGTGGGGGGGGTGGGTGGGGGCTAGAGGAAGTGTATTGTTGACAGAAGCAGCCCTCCAATGAAAGTATCCTACCGTCTTCTAACGGGCACGACTCCTGTAGAAGAAGACAGTCTTTTTATGAGGCCTATTTAGTACACTGGCTTAGACCTTTCAATATTTGTTTAAAAGGGTTAGTGTGTGTAATTCTTTATTTCTTACGGATTAAAATTATCAAGTTCAAAGGTCAGTAACAACTTTGTTCTAAACTTTAAAAAAAAAACAACTAATACTAAGTAATACTCCATCAATCTTATTTTTAGGTCAAGCTTACGTGCTAATTAGATCCAGAACTATAAATAATCTAGTTGATGTCGTAATTAAAGAATTCATTATCTTTCAGTCTATTGTGTTATCATATTTACGACCGGACAGATTCATTCAAAACATTCAAATGTGTCATGAACATTTAACTTAATTTGTATGTATTGGGTTATCCACGTTTTATTCTGTAACAAAGCAATTATCAACTCCCCCTGTCTGTCTGGTAGCCTACACTTTTTGAACACGTGATATCTCTCACTTCCCATTTTCGGATGAAGTTGAAACTTCGCACACTTATTCATTGTTCCTAGCAAAACATGAATCGATAAAAAAAAAATCAACTTGCTAATTAAATAGTGGTAATTAATTCTTTTTGTTTAATATCGAGAAGGGGGAAATAAATCTTACAGTATCGCTAGATATGACTGTATATGTGGAGCTATTCACCTTATATATTTTTAATGTAATGCTGGTTTTTCCCAAAAAGGATAGATTTGGGAGGTAGACACTTGCAGAAATGACTATATGGGTAGGGGGATCGAATGGGTAAATTGTCAATTTAGAGTCTATACGCTCACAAGTAGATCTACAAAATGTCAGCAAATTGAATCTATTTTTATAATAACCTGTTTGGTAACAATACGATTTTTTCTCATAATCTTTCTAAAAAAATCCGAAATGTAATAATAGATCTACAAAAAAAAATTAAAAAAAAAATCTTTCAATGTCTTTGCTACGCTAAGGAGGATCTACATGCCAAAGTTAAGGAAGCTTCGTGTTAAGACGAAGTTAAATGTTAATGCAAAGTTAAATATTGCTGCCAAACTACATGTTTTTTAGTTTTTGTGCTTTTGGCTGCTGTGTTTGTTGTTTTTTGTTGTGGTTGTGCGTTGTCACGTGACCCTGGGTAGCGATACATAT
Source organism: Biomphalaria sudanica (assembly GCA_036873155.1). Classification (NCBI taxonomy): domain Eukaryota; kingdom Metazoa; phylum Mollusca; class Gastropoda; family Planorbidae; genus Biomphalaria; species Biomphalaria sudanica. The sequence goes on along the minus strand of JAZGLO010005624.1, from coordinate 141,763 downwards.
GCCACCTACATATGTTTTCCACGAACTACTGGAATAATTAACTAGTAGGCCACCACGTGACATTAATCAGACAGACGCAGGCGGCGAAAAGAAAATCTTAATCAACCACCGGCGGACAATGGTTATGCCCTGGATGTGGCAAAATATGTAGGTCACACCTGGGATTGCGTAGCCACGAGAAATATTGCATTCCTCATTAATCTTCGGACTCGAAGACAAGATTTATTATTATAATAAATACATTTATCTTGACAGTAACTATAATCTGTATGTATGCCGCAGTGCCTGAATTTAGTTAGTGGAGGTACTGGCCAGGATTTTACAAAGCTTCTACCCCCCCCCCCCCCACCGACCCATTAAAGCTTCAATGTATATGCATTTAATATTATTGATAACACCTAAAAGCATGACCTATTTAAAAAAAAAAGAAATAGTCAGGTTAATTTAATCACATTTCTTTTTATATTTAATACAATATTTTGTTAAATTAGGGGGGGGGGGTCTGGTTATCAAGAGGCCCGAACAAGACTCTGGCCCCAAAACTTTCCTACAGAGCAAAAACTATACTGAAAACTGCCTGATCTGGAAACCACTGCGCGGTTCATCTCAGATATGTGATTACTGATCTGAACCCTCCGACATGTAAAATGAGAACAAAGAAGAAGAAAGGGAAGGGCTACTTAAGGGTGAGGCCCTTGGTGTTCGCTGGGCCAACATTATACAAAAATCCTGTCCTGTGTATATCTACTTATTTTTCATATCAATCTTTATGTCTATACATTAGTGTGAGTTTTGGGTGTCAGTAAAAAAAAGCTTAGGGGTCATCAGCGATAACATTGGTAACATATTGGCAATCTGGTTATTGGTCTTTTCATGTAACTGTTGTGTGGGATTTGAACTTAGTCCCAATGAACGTAATGTGGGGTTCTTCCCAAGTCGGAAAGACGTTTTTTTTCTATTTTCCTTTAAATGGTTTCCTAATGTGTTGTCTACTAGTAATAGTTATCTGATTTGTACCAATGACTCGAAGAACTCAACTGCAGTAATACACTCATCTTATAAATTATAGACGTTATTTCAAAAAAGGAGATAATTACGTCCTACGCGTATCCACGTGTCAATCTACACATGCTTGTTAATCTGTGACGTAAACTCTTCTTAAGTATATAGGTTTCAAGTCTAATACAGGCAACCCATTCCATGCCCAAATAGCATTAGTAATTTTAGTTATAGCATATGGAATACAAAATGTGCCTTTATTACGGTTCAGTATTTTATTAATAATTGCTACTTTACTTTTCACAAATCTTATATCAACTCACTGTCTGTCTGTCTGGTACAAATTTTGAACACGGTATTTCTCCCACTCCCCATTATCGGATCAAGTTGAAACTTATGTTTCAACACAAACTGTCTTTGTGACCTTGTTTGTTTTTCAGTCGTGAACTAACCATTTACTCGTTTTAAGCGCTTTCTAAATGTAATCGATTCCAATAAGATGTAGAAGATTTCCTATAGAGATTGGTTGGTTACGAGAAAAAAATTGAGATGGTAGTATCATCCAAAACAGGGGAGCGAAATCCCGTGCTATTTCCCCACACATTTTAATTGAAGTAACCGCCCCCAGGCTTCTGATCGAGGCGTCCATAAGTATTGATCTCTGGGATTAAGATAAAGTTGACCAGTAACAATCAATAGTTCGTACTAAAGACCCATATTTTTGGGATGGAAAAAAAAAAGGGGGTGGGCGATGCAACTAGTGTCAAGCATACGTTTGAGATCAACTTGTGTTGCTGATCTGACCGCGTGATCCTACAATCTGATTTCTGCTTGGTCGTGTGGTATGCGATATGGACTGTCGTCGATCGTCTCGACGGTCTAGGGTTCGAACCCTGTGCGCCGCAATCTACCGCCGTTTTGCTGAATGCTTAGACTATGATACAATAATCTTCCAATCTGAAGTCACATCCGAAACGTAAACAAACAACAAGCAACAAACAAACAGACAACAAACAAACATCAAGCAACAAACAAATAACAAACATACAGACAACGAACAAGAAACAAACAAACAAACAACAAACAAACAAACACTACAGCACACTTTGAATTATTAGATAAGGAAACCTTGACTAAATAGGTGCCAGGTCAACATACTTAATGTGTAGTCAATAAACATTAAACAAGATATCTATATCAGTGAGAATCTTAATGTTCATTATAAGTTATATTGTACTGAAATACCCAGAAACTTGGATTTAGTCGATTTTTTTCTGAAAAAGTCTGTCTTCCTGCGTTTTTCAGACATTTTACCTTACCTATCCATTAGTCTCTTGGACCTTTGGGGTACCACGACCGTCTTTCTCCATTCCTCTCTGTCTTTTGCTTTAGTTTTAGTCTCAGACATAGATCTTTGAAACCCCACCCCCTACCCCCAAAAACATAGATGTAACATCATATTGTCTCTCTTTTTCTAAAAGTTTGACCATTGGAGCACCACACATGATCTGTCGACCGTCTTTCTCCATTCCTCTGTGTGTTTCTCCTTGAGTAGAATCTCTTTCACTGACATATCCGTCCATTCTTTGACAATGTCTTCCAATCGCCTTCTCTCTGTATCTTCTTCTTTTCTCTGTTACTTTTCCCAGAAGAAATATCTTTTGAGCCCTAAGGACCTCGTGATAACAAGTTTTTTTTAAAGCTTCCAAAAATCTTTTCAAGGTCATTAAAACTAACGAGTGGACATTGAAACATAGCCTAGGTCAATTCATATCAATAACCAAGATGAAGTTTGCCTACTTGCCTAATTTAAAGTAATCCATCCACCCATCTCAGTGGCGCTACAGCCTATCAAGGGCTTTGTCCTGCTTCAACGCATCCCACCATTCAGATCTCTCCTGGGCCTTTCATCTTCAGGCCCTAACCCCAAGCTGTTGCAAACTTGCCTTCACATCCTCAATCCATTTTGGACGTTTGGGTCGCATGCAGTTTGTTTTTTGCCTGTATACAATTTTCGCTCCTCTGTTCTCTGATATTCTAGGCTTGGCCTAGAACGTAATAATCTTTGTTTCTATTTCATTGTCCTGATAGTTGAGTCTAAGACTCTGTAACTCTAGGCTTATGGAAGCTTGTCACAAGAGTTGAGTCAAAGACTCTTGTAACTCCAGGCTTATGGAAGCTTGTCCCAATAGTTGAGTATAAGACTGTTACTCTAGGCCTATGAAAGCTTGTCCCAAGAGTTGAGTCTAAGACTCTGTAAAAGCTTGTCCCAAGAGTTGAGTCAAAGACTCTTGTAACTCTAGGCCTATGGAAGCTTGTCCAAAGAGTTGAGTCAAAGACTCTTGTAACTCTAGGCCTATGGAAGCTTGTCCCAAGAGTTGAGTCTAAGACTCTGTAACTCTGGGCCTATGGAAGCTTGTCCCAAGAGTTGAGTCTAAGACTCTGTAACTCTAAGCCTATGGAAGCTTGTCCCAAGAGTTAAGTCAAACACTCTTGCAACTCTAGGTCTATGGAAGCTTGTCCCAAGAGTTGAGTCTAAGACTGTTATTCTAGGCCTTTAGAAGCTTGTCCCAAGAGTTGAGTCAAAGACTCTTGTAACTCTTGGCCTATGGAAGCTTGTCCCAAGAGTTGAGTCAAAGACTGTTATTCTAGGCCTTTAGAAGCTTGTCCCAAGAGTTGAGTCAAAGACTCTTGTAACTCTAGGCCTATGGAAGCTTGTCCCAAGAGTTGAGTCAAAGACTCTTGTAACTCTAGGCCTATGGAAGCTTGTCCCAAGAGTTGAGTCAAAGACTCTTGTAACTCTAGGCCTATGGAAGCTTGTCCCAAGAGTTGAGTCAAAGACTCTTGTAACTCCAGGCTTATGGAAGCGTGTCCAAAGAGTTGAGTCTAAGACTCTGTAACTCTATGCCTATGGAAGCTTGACTCCATCTGCCTGTCTAAATAAACTTCAGTCTGGGAAAGATCCAAACAGATCTTAACATCCCTACCGATGTCTCGTTTCCCAAGAAGCTCGATTTAGAAGCGTGGCCGAAGGCCAAGCACACCGAAGAAACCACCCCATATTCATTCTCTGTACCACATCAGGCGTTTAGGTCTCCGCCATATAAACGGGCCTTTAGAAACGATATGTGCATTGTGACATGCTAACGTTTTGGAATCATGAGCATTAATGTGTGTGTGTTTTAAAGTCACACACACACAAAACACACACACACACACATCTGTTCTTCACTATGTTGCAGTTAAAAATGTATTCTTTAATTTTTGCTATTTTCAATGACCTCTTTCATTTCTTTATGTCGCCTCTGTATCAAGTTTCGGACCAAATAGGTCAGTGGAATGTTCTAAGTGTATGTATTTCCTAACTGTAGGTCGGTCAGTCACTGGTGTTGCTTTATGCGTGGGTGAGTATCCAGTGTGACCGCATGGCTGTCCTTGACATAAGTGTGCACCTGACCCGTGTGTCGGGTACGCGTACTTTTAAGTGTGTAGCATAGTGCTGCGTGTTCATTAGTTTACTGTGTATGTGTTTTGATTAATGAAGGGTGTGAGCAACTGTCGGTGATCAAATATTGTGATATTAATTATTTGTAATTGCAGATCTTTTAAAAGTAAGCCGCTGCCAGAGAGAGAGAGAGAGAGAAAGAGAGAGAGAGAGAGAGGAGAGAGAGAGAGGGAGAGTTGCGTAGGATAAGAGAATTAAAAAAAAGAAAGAAAAGAGTGAATAGCGAATGAGAGAGAGATGGAGAGATAAAGCGAGGCAAAGATAAAGACAGGAAAGAAATAAAGAGGCATAAAAGGAAAGAAAAATGAGCCAATGAGAGAGAGAGAGATAGGTTGGGAGATGTTGAAAAGAGAGGCACATCGATTCCAAGCACCAACACACATTCACTCCAAGCATCAACACACATTCACTCCACAGAAGGTAGGCTAGTAGCTAGACGTTGGGGCGGACTATTGATCCCTGCCGCGTTGCCATGGTGACACTGGCGTAGTTTGGCCATATTTAGAAGAAGTATTGATTTGACCGGCTAGAAAGGTCACCTCCAAACCGCCTGCCCCTCCTCCTCTGTTACCTTTTCTACTCACGCTCTCCATTGATGAGAAGATTTAACCCTCCTCCATCTCTTTCTTTCCTTTTATCCATGTATGCCCCCCCCCTAACTCTTTCTGTCCCTCCCCGCTTCGCTTTCTCGACGTAGGTCGTTTCTTATTCCATCTCACAGAAGACTGAACCATAAAACAAAAGGAACAAAAAAAAGTTGCCTGTTAGGCCATGAGCTTGCTACATTTGGCCTATAAATAAATACAGATGAACATGGCCCTAATGTCCTACGAATATAAAAAGATTCTAATTAATTAGTAAGTTTTTTAAAAATATAATTGGAACCTTAATATTTTATTAATAGATACATAGGCTGCTGTAAGTTAAACTCTGGTTAATTTATATATTTTTTGACATGGCCTAAATAGATAGTGGGGCTGTACCATAATCTATGAGAAATTATCTATTTGTTTAGCATAATGAGCTAATAGCGTTTTAATCATTTTTAGGGGGGAGAGGGTTGGAACTAGCATTATCTTAAGACTAAGTAAGTTGCTCAATAAACTGATAGTCTTACTGTATCATGTTTCATATTCACATTAAAAATAGAAGTTATATAAATGGATTAAATACAAATTAATCTGAGTTCTTATTTTTATTTTTAAAATATAATTATATAATCTTTTTTAAAAAAATAAGATTTAGTTGAAAAATTAGTGTAAATGTGAGTAAAATGACTTTAAAAAAAATATTTCTGGCCAACAAATGTGTCAACGGATCGAAGTGCAGAAGGCAGCAGAAATTGCTTACTTCAAAGTGGCCAGTTTTTTTTTATTTTCTCCCCATTGGATTCCTTTAGTGGTTGTCTCGCTTGTTGTTCGTCTGCAACAAGCTAGAAGCTGAGAATGGACGACGGAATAAGGGATTTTTTTCTTCACTGAGTGCCTCTTTCAGGGTTGATTCGTGTGACACTTCTTCTTTTGGATTTTATAAACGTAATATGGATAAAGATGTGTATTTATATCAGAAGTGACCAATTCCTATAGAGCTATCGTGTTTTCATCAAGATCTCCATTGTCGTATAGGTTTTAAATTCTATTCAATAATATTTATTTGATCTGAGATCTAGAGGAAGCAATAGAGTTATTATATTTATGCGAGGTTTGTGAGTTTTTTTTAACGGAATTTTGTGTAGGTTTTTTTTTCTCTTGAATTTCTTATTGTGACGTTTTGAATGACCAGCGCAATGCCCATGTGATCTAAGTCTAGATCCGCTCCCGGTATTCTCGGGACGTTGGTTAAGTGTAGGCCTACTCAAAATGAATAGAAAATAGATCAACCTATGATATTCCCATTCAATTAAAAAAAAAAAGCTAGTTAACAAATGGCCAAAGTTTAGTCTACACTTTTAGTTCACACAAATATTTGTCTAGTAACTACTAGATGTCTATATCTAACTGTAGACATATCTTTATTCATGTGATACACCTGTTAACAAATAAAAAGGGTTATTTTTGGTTAACGTAATCATATCTGCATGTTAGAAAGATTACATTTTTCTTGATAAGAGATTTTTATTTCTTCAAATATAATAATGTTATAATTTTTTTTAAAAGTTATTTTATATCATCATTTATGTTTTCAAATTATGTAGACCTAGATTAATATAGGCTATGCTCGAGTGTGTGTGTGTGTGTGCATTGGATAATCTCTTTCAATGAATGTATTTGTTTGCAAAGTATGCAATAGTGATTGAGTTTACAGATGTACCTATATGTGTATGTGCGTGTAAGTGTGTGTGTCTAGTTGTTTTTTTTTTGCTGTGAATAAATATATTTGAGTGAATCTCTTAATCTATTCACATTCATTGAATAATAGGCCTACATTTGAATGTAGAGAAACAAAAAAAGTATATTTTATTTTAAGTACACGCGCGAAGTTGTTCTAATGGCGGCGCCACGTTCTGACAAAAAGAGGGGCGCAGAACCGGCCTTTTTCTTTTTTCAAGGGGCAAAAAGTTTTATTTCCATTGCAGTTATCAATCCATATTTGATTTTTTAACCAAGTAAAATGACATTATTACCAACGTTTCATCTCTAAAGAGTCGTTTCATCTTCTAATAATGATCTTTTAAAATGTAAACCATTTTTCACGAGAGGCGTCTTATCGGCTGAATACTTTTTGAATGTCAAAACGTCTCCGCTCGACTTTTTTAATGTAAAAAATGGACAAACTGTTGTTTGTCGTTATATTGTCGACATTTGTGACAAGACGACTTATTACTTAACACAAAGATACTCTTACTACAATCACCTAAACTTCAGACCTACACGCAAAAATGTTTGTAAAATGTTTGACATGTTTCGGATGTTCCTTCTGAATTGATAATTTACTTCCTGGTCCAAACCTCCCGGGATCATCGATAAATCCGAACGACAGTCCAGCGCGCAAACCCCACGACCAGGCAGCCATCCATGCGTTATAAGTAACACTTATGTTTTCACATAACAGTATTGACCAATGCTGCTTCCTCCTTTCTTAGACTTGTTTTGATCTGCGACTATTTCTATTTGACTAGGATAAGTTGTTTGCTCTATTGCAACAAAACAATTTAATATCGGCTTGACCCCTCTTTATTTTTTATTTTGACTTAAACTTTGTTTGACTGCGCTCTGTGAGAAAAAGTGAGTTCTGTCAGGGCGGGAGGGGGGGGGTCTTACAGCGCGCTTTCAGACCTCCTTGCTGGATGGAGAGGAAACCTACTGCCTCTCCTACTGCTTCTCCAATATTATTTCCAAAGAGAACCTTTAAAATGTAACATTTTCTAGGAAACACTCTTTCAGTGAAAAAAAAACAACAACAAATAAATGGATTCACTTTAATGAACATTTAATACGTAAATTTGGATTCTAAACATATTGTAAATATTTATGTAATATCAAACCTGAAAATTGTGCAATGATTATGTCCTTACTTTTCTTTATTTGTAATTAGGTTATAAGTACCCATAAAGTCCTTCTAGGTCCCTAACTGGCTAAGAGAGGCGATAACAAACTTCTTTGCTTTAAATGTAAATGTGTAAGCATTTAAAAGCTATTCATTGTCATGGAGTAACAGGAATGATTTGATCACACGCTAGCAGTAAAACAAAAAACAACAAGCAAAATAAAAAAAAAATACTTTTTAAAACAAGCTTATATAACGGAAAGAACCGCACATTTACTGCCATATCAATCAATGCTATGAGATTTATCTCCATCATTCTTTATGAAACAAAATTTTTTGATAAGAGCTTGTAGGTTAACTAATTTATTTTTTTTTAAATTGATTCGTGTTATGTCATCGACGATGAATAATTGTGCAAAAGTTTCAACTTTATCCGAGAATGTAAAGTGGGAGACAAAACGATTACAAGATTTGTGCCAGTTGGACAGAAACAGGGACGCTGAGATATACATTTTGTAAAAAAAATAATCTGTAACTGTAGTACTCTTCCAACCATAATTACAAAGTGATTGATATATACATCATTTATTTCTAGCAACACACAGATAATACATAAACAAGCTCTCAATAAGTGATCAGATTTCTAGTTGATCTTATGAATGAATATGGGATTTACAGGAGTAGCCTGCGTAAAACATACCGGAATATTGAATAGAGCTTAGAGATACCAAAGTTAAGCTGTAGAACTAGACATGACTCTCATAAGACATCGAGACCATTTGTTATGGTAGGCCACAACTTGACCTGCAACTTTGCAGGTCAGTGATAGACCGTAGTTTTTGGAAGACGACTTCAGCTTTCCGACATGCAACATCACGGTATGCATCTCCGTCGCTTGTGATGATGCCTGAATGTGTGAACTGTTCTATCTTTTCCATCTCTGTGTACCCAAGTGTTGTCGAGGATATTTGTTAACCTTTAAGCCAATACAAATAGCTTTGGTTTTATTAAAATTTATTCGGAGTGCGTCTTTATCGAGGCACTCAGCCACTATTAATGTATGCATTAGATTGTATTTCCGGGTCATGCTATATCGTCTGCTAAGTCCATATCTGTCAGTCGTTTTGCTTCATGTGTCTGGATACCAAAGGCAGTTGTTTTTGTTTTTTTTCGTGTCTTTTTTTTTCATCTTTATTTTTTAGTTATGCCCTGAAGTGTCTCTAAGTCTAGTGATTGTACTATGGGTGTTCATCTTATCTCATCTCTGCCTGTGGTCCCTTCTGGGGCATAGACCACCAACCAGCTTCCTCCAGGCATCTCGGTTCTGGGCGAGTCTCTCCAACTGTCCCCATATCTTGCCCATCTGTATGGCATCTGCTTCCAAATCGCGGTGTATTCTAATGTCAATATTCATAATAAATTAAACATTCAATATGTATATTATTTTAATACTCATTGCCCGCCCCGGACGATAAAATCTCGCCTCGCTACTGCTGATAGTTATATGCACAACAAAAGATTTGCACCCTAATTTTAGTAAGCAATAAATGCGGTCCATATTCCAAATTAATAATTTAGTTTTCACGAGGTCAGATGGTTGGCTAAAATAGTGTTAATTCTCCCGTTAAGTTATTCATGCGTGGCGGTCAACAAACCGTTTCAGACGACAGGTGTGCCAGTGAATTCAATCTTCCCAAGCCTGCCTTCATCAAATCCTGCCAATAAATCCAGCAGTAAAAAAAAAAAAAAGTCCACCGTCTGCTTTTAAAAGAAAAATCCCAATCATTAGACAGAAAACGATGTGTGTAGTTTTATTTGCATGTGTATTCTTGGACTTGTGTGTTATTTTGATGTGTGCTTTTCAAAACGTGCTTTTTTTCTATGTGCTATTCGAAAGGTGTTGTTATTGTTTAATGTGCTATTGGATATGTAAGCTGATCGCTCTGAGTGCTTTTCAAAGCGTATTGGTATGAAATATTAAATACATGCTAGTCTATACTAGCTATACCTGGTGACACAATTGTTGACTAAGATCTAGATCTACATCGATACGATTGTATCCTTGAACTAAATGTTTAATGATGCTATTAGCAATCTTTCTATTCAAACTATTACTAACTGGTCACCATGACACAGAAAGCGGAATTAGTGTATAACTAGATCTAGGAGTGGAGTTAAAATCTGTTATGTATCTGGTGTAAGATTTTTAAAAAAGGGCTAGATTTAATGATCTATAAAGATGTAATTTTGTTCTAGATTCTATGTTGGTCTATCGTAGCAGGGGAGAAAACTTCTGTTTGAAAGTACTCTGTGGTGTCTAGATGTCTCACTTTTTAAAGCATCCAGTGTAGTGATGCCCAGATTTGGTAATGTCAATATGTGTAGTGGTGCCCAGATTTGTTAATGTCAATATGTGTAGTGGTGCCCAGATATAGTAATGTCAATATGTGTAGCGATGCCCAGATTTGGTAATGTCAATATGTGTAGTGGTGCCCAGATTTGATATTGTCATTTAATGTCAATATGTGTAGTGGTGCCCCGGTTTGGTAATGTCAATTTGTGTAGTGGTGCCCAGATGTGGTAATGTCAATATGAGTAGTGATGCCAAGATTTGCTAATGTCAATATGTGTAGTGGTGCCCAGATTTGCTAATGCCAATATGTGTAGTGATGCCCAGATTTGCTAATGTCAATATGTGTAGTGGTGCCCAGATTTGCTAATGTCAATATGTGTAGTGGTGCCCAGATTTGCTAATGTCAATATGTGTAGTGGTGCCCAGATTTGCTAATGTCAATATGTGTAGTGGTGCCCAGATTTGCTAATGTCAATATGTGTAGTGGTGCTATTTCCTGATAATAAAAAAATATTAAAAAATAGGCATACAGGTTTGAAACTCATGTCTCAGAACCTTTCTGTAGATGATCGATGTGAAGACCTGCTCTTTGAGCACGTGTTCGAGCAGGGCTGTGTGTGTTTATGTGTGTGTGTGTGTGTTCGTTTCTTGAATGTTTATTTGGTGGAAGAGAACGTAACGTGTGTGGACATTCTTTTTGTACGAAACGTTCCTTTTTTTTATTGGGGGGGGGGGGTAGAAAAGAGGAGAGAAACAACAGTAAAGTTTCCCTTTCAGATCTTGCGATCTATGGGGCAGATCATGTTTCTATGGCTAACAAATTACAAGCAGGTGTTATGTGGCCAGCACAACGACCAACCGCCTTTACATTCCCCAGCTAAAGTCAGGTACCCATTAGAGTTGGATTCCAGGTTCGAAGCCGAGCGCTTAACCACTCTGCCACCGCGCCCCAGAATACGAGAAAGAAAGAGAGATAAGAAGAGAAACGAAAGTGATGTGAAATAAGAGACTCGGAGAAAAAGAGCAAATGAGAAATAATGTAGAAAAAGTGAGAGAAAGAGAAAGTGGAGTTAGAGAGATGTTATTGTCTGATAGATCTATTGGAACATGCTATATACGAAAGAGAAAGATGTTTTCATATAATTAACAATCTGATAGATCTATTGGAACATGGTCTATACGAAAGAGAAAGATGTTTTCATATAGTCAACAATCTGATAGATCTATTGGAACATGGTCTGTACGAAAGAGAAAGATGTTTTCATATAGTCAACAATCTGATAGATCTATTGGAACATGGTCTGTACGAAAGAGAAAGATGTTTTCATATAGTCAACAATCTGATAGATCTATTGGAACATGCTATAAATGAAAGAGAAAGAACGTGTTGATAGTTCGATGTTAAAAAGAGACAGCGAGCAAAACAAAACTATAGAAAAAGGGAAAATGATTTTTTTATAAAGTAGAAAGAGAGACAGAGAGATGGAGGAGAGAGAGGGGGGGGGAGTCTACCAAAGGATGAAGAGCAGTGTCTGTGTGTATGTGGGTGGATGTGTGTGTGGGGGGAGGGTGCTGCACTACGTTCTAAAGCACCAATCGATATCGCCTAGTTGTGACGTTGCCCAGCGTACTGTCGTCACTGCCTCCCCCCTGCGCCCTGACTCCGCCACCCTCCGACAATGAGAGTTTATTTCCAACACTGAGTTGTGGGCGTGAGGTCTCTTTTTGCCATTCAGACTTTTAGAAGAATACATTCAATAAACTGCTGAGTCCAGCTAGCTACAATATAGGCTAAATAGAACTGAATGTTTGGTCAATATAACCGAATGCTTGGTCAATATGTCTGTAATTTTATTCATTGTGACTGATTGTTCAATTATTGATCAATATTTTTGTCAATATAATTATATGTTGGTCAATATAGGCCTAATTATATGTTGGTCAATACTATAGTATGCTTGATCAACATAATTAAATTTTTGTTCAATATAATTATATGTTGGTCAATAGGATTCCATGTAGTCTAAATGATAACTATAATAGACTAAGGAATGATTGCACCGCGAGCAGAATTATAATGTTTACTTGTGCAATATATTTGTTTTCTCTAAGTATTGATAGTCAATCCTTGCTTCTATGTTTACGATGTAAATTGATTTTGTTTTAAATACAGGGTTTTTTTTTCTTTCTTATTTGAGCATCATTTAGTGTACAACATTTTTTGTGACTGATTGTCGTGAAATCAGCGATATTTTGATATTACAATATCACATTAAACCGACTTATAGATCTAGTTTATATTTGATATTTTAAAAATGATTGATTGAGATTCATTGGACTATAAAAATGATTGAAACTAGAGGATTTGTGGAAAAAACTTCTCACTTTTTTTTCTAAATCATCGACAAACTTATTTCTCATCAGTTTCCCTTTCAGATTATGTAGTCTATAGGGCAGATGATGTAAAGGTCATCTGTTTCTGTGGCATAGGGTTAACGATAGTGTCATGTGTCCAGCACAACGATCAACCGCCTTTACTTTCCCCAACTAATGGCAGATACCCAATAGAGCTGGGTGGACTTAGAGGCCCCTAAAGATCTCGAAATGAAAAATCCCAGTCTTCCCAGGATTTGAAATCCCCCCCCCCCCCCGTTCAGAAGCCAAGCGCTTCACCACTCAGCCACCGTGCCTCTTATTTCTCATCAGAGCAATAGAAATCAAATAATAATTATGTTGCTAACATTTACCCGGCACATTATGAGTTCAATATTTTATTTAGTTAAATTATATTGAATGAAAACAATCTACACGTTTTAATTTTAAGTTGTTTTTTTCTTTCGAAAGGAAGTTATTGCCAGATAGTTTGATGTTAGGCAGAAATTGTCCACTGTTTGATTCAAAAGGGAGAAAAAACAAACGAACAAACGTCCCTAAACTCCCTAGTGATACTGCAAAACTTGATTCTTGCACTGGACATTACTAGATCTAGTGTTTTTTTTTTTACAATGAGTTTGTTCTCGTGATGTGTTAAAGTGATTTCTGTGATACGAATTGCAAACAAAGTCTGTGCTATTCCTGTGGCTATTTTTTTTTAATGCATTGATATTAATGCCATGGATATGGATATACCCAAGTGGATTATATTGCGAGCTATACTAATAGGTTTGTACTCATTTCTTTATTAACAGATAATTATGTGTATCTTTTGTGTGCCATTTGTAGATCTAATTCTACTGCGTTATAGAGTGATCATTTATATACATTGCCTTATCCATTCACCAAGTGAGAGGGGGGAAAAGACACGCAGAGAAAGAGTAAGGGGAGGGGGGGGGGAAAGCTTGGAGGCAGAGTGAATTGAGAGGGAGATGGAGAGATATATTGATAGTTTCATTGTAGCTCCAGACAGAAACGCCCAGGGCCGGATTTAAGTATGTGGAACCCCCGGGGCAGGATTTTTGTGGATGCCCCTACAATTTTTCGAAAGCTTTAAAAAAGATCTTTTATGAATGACAATACTTATATCTGACAGAATGTGCTAATAGTTCAGAAAGGGAAATAAATAGAGTTCTTGTCAATTAATCTCACTTTCCATTAAACTAAATATACATATACATATACATGTTTTAAAAAGTGTTTACTTTTTAGTTTGTGGAGGGTAAGGCCCTTGGAAGACGCACTGTCGTAAATCTGGAGCTGTATTTAATTTTTCCCAGCATGCTAAAAGCGTTTACGTAATCACATTTTTTTGACAGCGTAAAAATGCGCAAAAAAAATTGTATAAAAAAAAAACAACAACAAGTTTCTGACCCGTCGAAAGTCGGATATATTTTTATCTAATTTGTGGAGGCCCCTTGCTTGTGGAGTTCCCAGGGCTCTAGCCACGCCTGCCCTCTCTTAAATCCGGCACTGGCAACGCCAATGAAAGCGTTGTAAGCATATCATTTGTTCATGCAGAACTTGAATAAAAGCTGAACTTAAAGAAAAATGAACTTAACATTTAGGAAGAAGGAATGGCAGTTGCGACCTGTATATTTTCACACATCTGATGCATATACGGCTGTTGTCCGGTTGGGGTTTATCTAAGTTTTCTTTACATCTTCTGCGCCTGTTTTCTGGCCTCAAATATGTGTCCCGCGGCCTTTGTGAGTGCTCTTCAACTGTCTCTTTTAGAGGCCATCTGCTACCTGCTACTTTTCTCTTTACTATAATAGGATAATCAAAAAATAAAAAAAAAAAAAAGCTTAATAGATCAACATCAATTTCAAGAGACTACTGCTGAAGTAAAATTACCTAATAGACTTACTGCACTGCTGAAGTAAAATGAATTAATAGAGACTTACTGCTGAAGTAAAGTGAATTAATAGACTTACTGCTGAAGTAAAAAATGAACTAATAGAGACTTACTGCTGAAGTAAAATTACCTAATAGAGACTTACTGTTGAAGTCAAGTGAACTAATAGACTTACTGCTGAAGTAGAAATGAACTAATAGAGACTTACTGCTGAAATAAAATTACCTAATAGACTTACTTCTGAAGTAAAATGAACTAATACACTTACTTCTGAAGTAAAATGAACTAATAGAGACTTGCTGGTGAAGTAAAATGAACTAATAGACTTGCTGGTGAAGTAAAATGAACTAATATACTTACTGCTGAAATAAAATAAATTAATTGACTTGCTGGTGAAGTAAAATGAACTAATACACTTACTGCTGATATAAAATGAACTAATTGACTTGCTGGTGATGTAAAAGGAACTAATAAAGACTTGCTGGTGAAGTAAAATGAACTAATAGAGACTTGCTGGTGAAGTAAAATGAACTAATAGAGACTTGCTGGTGAAGTAAAATGAAATAATAGACTTGCTGGTGAAGTAAAAGGAATCAATAGAGACTTACTGGTGAAGTAAAAGGAACTAATAGACTTGCTGGTGAAGTAAAAGGAATCAATAGAGTCTTGCTGGTGAAGTAAAAGGAACCAATAGAGACTTGCTGGTGAAGTAAAAGGAATCAATAGAGACTTGCTGGTGAAGTAAAAGGAACTAATAGAGACTTGCTGGTGAAGTAAAAGGAATCAATAGAGACTTACTGGTGAAGTAAAAGGAATCAATAGAGTCTTGCTGGTGAAGTAAAAGGAACCAATAGAGACTTGCTGGTGAAGTAAAAGGAATCAATAGAGACTTGCTGGTAAAGTAAAAGGAACTAATAGAGACTTGCTGGTGAAGTAAAATGAATCAATAGAGACTTGCTGGTAAAGTAAAATGAATCAATAGAGACTTGCTGGTAAAGTAAAAGGAATCAATAGAGACTTGCTGGTGAAGTAAAAGGAACTAATAGAGACTTGCTGGTGAAGTAAAATGAATCAATAGAGACTTAATGTTGAAATGCTTATTCTATCATCACGTCTCCTTTTAAAACCAACAAAATTCCACTGTGTGAATTTTAGTCTTTTTTATCTTAACTGTAAATGTTTTTTGTTTTTTTTTAATTCCCACCATTGTTTTTTTTTTCTATATATTTTTTTATTATGATAATTTCTTTTATAAATGAATCTACTCGTGAGGGCTCGCGAGCCGGATATTTGATTTTTAGCGGGCCATATTCGATCCGCTAGCTCTAGTTCGACGATTGCTAGCCTAAATGAATCGTCTTGAGCAAGACGTTACTATCGTCCACTGCATTGCAAGTGTCAGCGCCTTTTCCTTCCCCTTTTATTTCTGCGGCCACCTTATTTGCAACCACCGGCTGCCTCTATCCCCCTACTCGCCTTTGAGCCTGCCCTTACCAGTTCAGTGTAACCGGATCAATACTCGATCCACGTGCTTAGGGGAGAGAGAGGGGGAAAAGAACGCCGTGTGACCTCCATATTTGTTTTGGCGTCTGCGTGTAGTGAGTGTCGTGTGAGCCAATCCCCTGGTAGTGTTGGCTAGCACCTGTGTACTTCTGGACACCAACAGCACTGTCATCTTACAAACCACAACACAAAGACACACACGGGCACATGATATATTGTGCTAACTTGTAATTCTGGAGTATAGAACATCAATCTTGAAATCAATCTATACATTTCACCTGAAGCCAAGCTGTGCTCAAATGCTGATGGTTTATCTGGCCAAGTGAATTTTCTGACTTTGTTCTATTTCTATCAAAAAGGATATTTCCAGCAATTCAGACTGGCACTAAATCGATGCTGATATGCATGAATACTAAAAGTTTTATTGTATCCATATCTAGAAAATGAAAGCTGAATACAATGTAAAGAATCGGATTACGGAGTATCTAAAAAAAATCAATATTGGACTAGCCAGGTACATGGTTAAAGTTGTTATTGTTTTAAGGTCAGCTGACTGAATTGATTGGAAAAGTTGACTTGACGTCATTCTGTTGAAGAAACTGTTCAGTTAACAACATGGTGACCAATAGGCAGGATACTAGATGTACACCAAGGTCATTGTATTGGTCAAATGTAGGCATTCTTTTATTCCGTACTAAACTGGACCTGACTTAGTAGAAGTCAAGAAATTTCAAGTACATATAGGTCAGTATAACTATACCTGTATTATCTTTTTTTAAACGCAATGATGAGGTGGGGAGAGTGCTCTAGTTGGGAGAAGGTCACGTGAGTTTATCAAACCTGGGTGTTACCAAACGTCCGGTATTTTCTGGTGTAGTGTCCTCCGTTCGGCTTTCTCTCATTTGTTTATTTCTAAAGCCTATCATGCGCTCATTGAATTCAATCTTTTCTACCTTATAAATAGAAGTTAACAAGTTCGTGAGACCTAAACTTTCATGAACAGTTGTTCGTAATTTTAGGGGCTGTTTATAATAGAACTGTTACAGTGTCTAAAATCTCTAAATTTGAACTATGCATTCTTCTGATTCTAGAGCACAATGTTGAAAGAGCGGCTTTTTTTTTTTTTTACAAAGCTTATATCAACCCACTTTGTCTGGTCAAAAGTTTGTACACGTTATTTCTCCGACACCCTTGCTCCGATCAAGCTGAAATGTAGCACAATTATTTCTTTTACCTGACAACACAAGAATCAATTAAAAATTAACTAAGTATTTAATTATTGGTAATAAATTATTCTGTTTGGTATCTCAAACAAGGGAAGGAATTTGTACTTGACTGAAGTGGTGGTATAAGCTGAAGCAGTCCCCTTTATAGATTGTCGTCTGAGGCTTAGTGAACACAAACATGAAATAGAAACAATAGATAACTATACAATATTCCATGCTCATAGACTTTTCGCTAGTAGAGTATTTACCGCGTTGGCTTGAGAAGCCCGAGATGGCTTTAGCCCACAAGTTCGAATTCAGGTTTTTCCCTTAAAAAAATACATTTAAAAAGCGATCACCCAAATACCGCCAGTTCTTTCTCCCCTACCCCTTTTCCAACTGGTCCAGACAAGTGATAGGATCATAGGGTATTGGGAAAGCTAAAAGCATGAAATTGCGCTTAAAAAAACAATAGGTCAAAAAAAATAATTCTAATCACACGGATTTAACATAGTTAGTCTAGATCTATTATCTTATCTTATATAATACAGACGTTACTTCAAAAAAGAAGATAATTACGTCCTACGTGTCATGCATTTAGTCATGCATATTAACCAATGACTTAAATTCTGCCAAGTCACTGGTTTTTCTGGCTTATTACAAATTTAATGACATGACTGATCCAAACTAATTGATACACTTAGGCCTAATATGAACTTTGTTTTTTTTAAAGCATTTTTTTAAAATTTTGCTTTGTTTTTTTTTTCTTTTGCTGATAACTTAACGCACAGATGACATAAGAGAAAACAAGACTGTCCGTTTAACCTTTGACATGCATTCTTCTCTTAAAGTCCAATCCAACGGAAAATGACATGCGCATGGATCTCCACGCGCGTGTTTATTTGAACGATGATCTAATACCAAAAGTCGCTTCGTCTGAGTAATGTGGCTCTTAATATTGTAGTTTTATATCCTTTGTTATTCTGACCTGTGCATCAAATACACTGTGAGGCTAGTCTTTAAAAGTTACTTTCTCTTTTTTTTTTTTGGTGCTCCTTTGTAAAACCCGTTTTTATCCTCCCTCGGACGTGCAGATGTCCAGTAGCCCTGAGGTTTTGTACCGCCATGCTTATACATCCTGAGAAATAAAAGAGATATAACACGGGAGACAATCCATTAAGTTGTCGAGAAAGAGTTCAGAGAGATATTGCTAGGTTGTGTTGACCAAATTTCAATGTCATAGTAACTGTTGACCAAATTTCTTTAATCTTTTTTTTTATTGGTATGATTTGATCTTGATTTGATGTACACTTATGGTTCTATCTTGATATGATGTATACTTATGATTAGATCTTGATTTGATGTACAAATATGATTGTTGATTTCGGGATTTTTAGGACGCTCCTGAGTCCACCCAACTCTAATAGATACATGACTTTAGTTGGGGAAAGTAAAGGCGGGTGGTCGTTTTGCCGGCAACATGACACCCTAAACGTTAACCGTTTGCCAAAGAAACAGATGACCTTATCAAGGTCTGAAAGGGGAACTGTACATTATGGCTTAAAATTAGCCTGAATCATTTAATTTACATCTGATCTAGGGACCCAATCTAATGAAGAAACATATACTCTTAAATAGAAAATCTTTAGTTTTAAGTTTTTATCAAGCAAATTACATATTTCAATCTTGCTGTTAAAGAAATATTACAAATCTGATTCAACGGATGCTGAATAGAGTTTGTTTTTTCAAGTCATGCGGTCTATTGGGCAGATGTATATAAGTCAAAAGTTTCTGTGGCCCACGGTTAACGAGGGTGTCATGTTGTCAGCACAACGACAAACCAACTTTACCTCAACTAAGGGGAAACGCAAGTGGTTTTGATATCTTATAAATTACAGACGTTACTTAAAGAAGATAATTACGTCCTATGCGTATGCATTTTTTCATCTAGTCCTGCCCGAACTCTTGTTAAGTCTTTGTTTTCTTCTGGCTGATTCAGGCAACCCATTCCTTGTATTTGAACACAAATTCACAGTGATAAAAGCGAGGAAGTACCGGTCGTAGCCAGCCGGTAAAAACTAATGATCATAAGTGATTGCCAAGTAGACTAAACTGTAAAATAATAATAATAATAAAATACCTTCAAGGCCCTTAACATTCCTAGGAACATCCTCGTTGCCTGTCAGAGGGCAGTACTGCTGCAGCCCTGCCACATCACCAGAAATTTCTCAGTGGAAACTGTTAAAGGGACTAGGATGAATTTTTTTTCTCTTTAACGAAACTCGACCTTGGCAGCGCCGGAAAGAAAATACTCGTTCGTTTGTGACATAATAATAATAATAATAATAATACACAGCAATCTATATATATAGGTCTGTAAGTTGATCAATCGCGGATAAGAATTTATTTCCGTTTTCCAGTCTAGGGCATGGGATTCGCCAATGGAAAGAAAAAACACTCCACGGAAAATTTCCGGCTTTATTAGAGGGGGACAACATTGACAAGGCTGCTTCCTTAGCATGGCTCAAAGCAGGTCATCTCTACCGTGAAACTGAAGGCTTTGTCACAGCAATACAGGACAGAGTTATTAGGACAAAAAATTACGAGAAACATCCTAAAACTCAATATTGTTGACAAATGCCGAAAATGTGGAAATGTGGGTGAGTCAATTGAACACATAGGCCTAATGGCAGGATGTTCAGCCCTATCGGAATCTGCCTACCTAGGTCGCCATAACCAAGTTGCAAAGCTAATACACCAACACTTGGCTTTGACACACAATTAGATCGGTAAGGATACTCCTCCTTATTACAATTACTCCCCACAAGAGGTTCTCGAATCTACGGATCATCTACTGTACTGGGATTGGCCTATTTTGACTGACAAAACGGTAGATTTTAATCGCCATGATTTGCTGCTCAACGATAAAAAATAAAAGGCCGCTACCATTATTGACATCGCCGTACCACTATCTCATAATTTAAAAAAAAACTGAGCTGGAAAAAACAACGAAAATATGGGAACCTTAGCTTGGAGATTAAGCGTTTATGGAAATTATCCCAAACAACAATATACCCCTGGATGGCTGCCTGGTCGTGCGGTTTGCACGTTGGACTGTCATTCAGATTTATCGATGGTCCCGGGTTCAAACCCTGCCCGCTCCCATCCCCCGTCGTCCTGCGGGAGGTTTGGACTAGGAAGTAATTATCTTCAACTCTGAAGGAACATCCGAAACATGTAAAATATTTTACAAACAAACATTTTACAACCCCATTGTTATATCAACCTAGGGGATAATAACAACTGACCTCGCAGATACCTTCAAGGCCCTAGGCATTCCTAGGAACATTCTCGTTTCCTGTCAGAGGGCGGTACTTCTGCAGACCTGCTACATCACCAGAAAATTCCTCGGTGGAAACTGATAAAGGGACTACGATGAAATTTGTTTCCCTTTAACGAAACTCGACCCTGGCTTCGCCAGAGAATGAATACTCGTTCTTTTCTAACATAATAATAATAATAATAAAGATTTACTTCACGTTTCAAGTTAGAACCAGCGGCTCTCAACCTTTTATGCTCGGCGACCCCTTCTTACAATCCCCCACTTAGCCGCGATCCCCCCCCCCCGCGCACACACACAGCAATAGAAGAATAGACAATAACAATCTATTTTTTCAATGGTCTTTGGCGACCCCTGGCAAATCGTCAATCGACCCCCAAGGGGGTCGCGACCCACAGGTTGAGAACCCCTGAATTAGACAAAGCATGTTAAGCGAAATGTCGTAAAGATGTCAATACAAAGTAATAGACATTTGTCACTTTAGATTTTTAGATGTTACAATAAAAAGTAAGAAATAATAGACTCTTGTCACTTTAGATTTTAGATGTTACAATAGAAAACACACAGACCTATATATATATATATATATATATATATATTATATCTAGACTGGAAAACGGAAACAAATTCTTATCCGCGATTGATCAACTCACAGACCTATGTATATAGATTGTTATGCATTAATCACAGAACTATATATTCAAGAAATAAAGCCATTTCCTATTAGTTTCCATTAAGATACTGTTTCGAAATCCTAGATCGTAATAATTCACGTCTAATGATTTTAGTCATCTTATGTACATTTAAATAGATTTTTATGTTATCTAAAAATTGCAAAAATAATAATTAGGGGACGAGAGTGCTCTTATATTCGATGTGTAATTACCAGATCTAGATCCAAACATTAAATTATAAGTTACATAGGTTAGGGATGAAAAACAACTTTACGTCTTATAATTACTTTACAAAACAACGCCTTGGTGCATCTTTTTTTCTTTTTTACGACATTTTTTATAGTGTTATGAGATCTCCATGTCCAGTCTAGATATAATATATATAGGTCTGTGATTCAACATTTTGATAAAACTCTCTACACCAGCGGTTCTCAACCTTTTAAGCTCGGCGACCCCTTTTGACGATTCCTCACTTTGCCCCGACCCCTCCGGGCCCCTCCCCCCTTATACACACAGCAATAGAAGAGTAGACAATAACAATCCATATTTTCGATGGTCTTAGGCGACCCCTGGCAAATCGTCAATCGACCCCCAAAGGGGTCGCGACCCACAGGTTGAGAAGCCCTGCTCTACACCTTTAAAACAAAAAATGTATTTAAAAAAAATCATGTTTGAAGTTTGATTAAAACTCGTTGGAACTTATCTTGATTGAACGAATTAAAGGAAGGTCTTGTAGCTATAAAATGTTAACTAGGTTACATGATCAGCTGTTGTACTGTCACCTGAGCCCACTTGGCTGTGAAAGGGAAATCCCCGCCGCATTCCTTCTCAAATATATAAATAGCTTATTGATTTTTTAAAAGGTATTGACTGAAAAGTACATTGTGTACATTATAAACGAATAATATACATAACAAAGGGATACAATTATCACACAACTAACAAACTGATACAATTGTCACATAGCTAACAAACTGATAGAATTATCACATAGCTAACAAGCTGATACAATTATCACATAGCTAACAAACTGATACAATTATCACATAGCTAACAAACTGATACAATTATCACATAGCTAACAAACCGATACTATTATCACATAGCTAACAAACTGATACAATTATCACATAGCTAACAAAATGATCACATAGCTAACAAAATGATACAATTATCACATAGCTAACAAAATGATACAATTATCACATAGCTACAAACTGTTACAATTATCATATAGCTAACTAAATGATACAATTATAACGTAGCTAACAAAATGATACTATCATCACATAGCTAACAAAATGATACGATTATCACATAGCTAACAAAATGATCACATAGCTAACCAACTGATACAATTATCACATAGCTAACAAACCGATACTATTATCACATAGCTAACAAACTGATACAATTATCACATAGCTAACAGACTGATACAATTATCACATAGCTAACAGACTGATACAATTATCAAATAGCTAACAAACTGATACAATTATCACATATGTAAGAAAACCGGTACTATAATCACATAACTCATAAATTGATACAATTATCACATAGCTAACAAACTGAACAAATAATAACCTAACAAGTACCCAAATAATTCTACAATTGCATAGCTAAGAAACTTTGACTGTAATAATTACCCAACAGACTTGCACAAGAAATACTTAACTATGAAGGTCTTCGCCATTTATTTTTTCTCTATACATATATAATCGGATGATCAGTAATAATAATACAGGAAATGTTTAAGCGTGTTTCTTTTTACGGTGATATTTTGTCTGGTACTAAATGACTATCTCTACCACAAACCTATCCTATGAAGTTTCTTGAGGTTAAATAGCCACTATATTATGTTCATAGAAGTTGTCGAATAGTCCTACTATCATGGTGTACAGCTGATAGTTCAAAGTTCATGTTTAGCGAATGGTAAATTATAACGAGGCTTGATGGATGAGTGGTGAATCGCGTTGCTTTCGAACTGAGGAGTACCAGTTTCGAATCTCGGTAACCTCTTGAATTTCTAGATTTTTAGGACGCCCCTGAGTCCACCCAACTCTAATGGGTATCTGACATCAGTTAAGTAACCTAAAGGCGTTTGATCATTGACAAGCTTAATAACTGTTGGCCATAGAGTCAGAAGATTACATCATCTGAGCTATAAATGGCAAGCTCTGAAAGAGCAGCTTAAACGACACATGATCTTTAGCGTGCAACCTATTTTTATCTTGAAATATTCGGATAATCAATTTGGATCTCTGCTATGCGACGATATCATGTTCTAGATACCGGCACTATTGTTGTTTATAACGGTACTTTTGTTGTTTATAACGGCACTATTGTTGTTTATAACGGTACTTTTGTTGTCAAAGGAAAGTTATTAATTATTTAATACTTAAAGTATGTCAACATTGAAACACTGGAATGAGCTGATAAAGATGTGGCTGTTGCGTACAAAATGTCAATGAGTATGCGCACATTTCCGTGTCACTTTGACATTTCATTGTGTAAATCAAACACGTTCTTCATTAATTACTTGACAAACTCGAGGCGGTCACACACCTTAAGTGTTGTTGTTTTCTATTGGTGAATGCCTCCAGCTCTGATCTCTGATGTTAAGATGCCTGATGTTAAGATGTCTCTGAAGTTGAAAGATTATTGATACATTTTTGTATTCGTATTTAGGGTCAGACTTGTTTATTTATAATTTGATTTTATAGAAGTGCTTTTAATATGTTCATTTCATTCTTATCTTATATAATACAGACTTTTACTTGCATGTGTGTTAACTTTGTTAATTAAAAACCTTTGTTACAATTGTTTCAAATCGTCTCACTATTTTAAGTACTTTCAGAAGTTAAAACTGATCTTATATATTACAGACGTTCCTTCAAAAAATTTGATAATTACGTTCTACGCATTTCATGTGTCAATATCATGCATGTTAAGTAATGACTTAAACTCTGCTTAGTCGTTGGTTTTCCAGGCGGATTCAGAGAACCCATTCCATTCTCTAATGGGAAGAAGCAGCACTTGTACGAATTTGTTCTAGCGTATGGAATAAGAAATGTGCCTCTATCTTTGTGTCTTTCTGAGTATTTCATTAGGTTTTGTTTTTCGATTTGTAAATTATGCTTTAGTGTTCAATGTATTATAGATACTTTACTTTAAATTCTTCTGTCCTCATGTTACTCTAATCAAATTGGAATATTTCTTACTGCTCTATTTTGTGTTTGTTCTAGTTTCTTTATGTTTTCTTGAGATAAGGGATCCCATACAGAGGATGCATATTCTAATATTGGCCGAACTAAAGTTAAACAGAAGTTTAGTTTTATGTTCTTGTTTGATTTGTAGAAATTTCTTTTGATAAACTGTAATGTTTTGCTTGATATTTAAAATAATTCCATCAATATGGAGATTCCGTGATAACTTCACATTTTTTATTGCGCCAAGATATTTTGAGTTTTTAGTCGGACCCACTATCCAATTGTATGCCAGGTATTTTAGTATTGGTGAAGAACCAACAGAACTCTAATATTTTCGAAACAGAAAAAAAAGTCATTTTCCAAGTTGAAATAATAAAACAGGGAGAACGCCCACTGTATCGACTTATTGACTCAATGTTACATAGCCCTTTAATTATAGTTTGTCTAAACTCGGAACTCGGTAGTTACCGAAAATTCTTGTGCCGAAAAACGAATGATCTCCCCTCATTAATTCCATTTGTGTCTCCACGCAACTGACGTGTCTAAACTTAAGAAACCACAATTATCTATACAGTTTGTGATCCGCGGCGTCGCAGGTTCTGCCAGGGTGTATTACTTTTTGCTTCAAGCTGCCTAATGGTTGACAGCTCCTCATTTTTCCTCAGGGTTAGCTCCCGAGGCATTTCCCATGTTTGGTTATAGCCCTAAAGCAGCAGAGGTTTTCCTTTTCGTAGGTGGGTAGCCAGCCAAGGCTAACGAGCTCCTCCTGCCCAAAGCTTACTGGTTAAGGCGCCAGTTGCTCGCCTTTTACTCTTCTGCTGCTATTGTTAAAAGTTGCGCCGGAATCATATCTATTAGAGTCACTGAAGGTCAGGGGTTGGACTGGTTGTTAAAGGCTATTTGAAACTCATGCCATTGGAAGCTATGGTTAGGTAGTGTGGTGCTTATAGATCTTATATCCATGATCACTTCCGGAAGCCTGCTAGTAACCCAGTAAGAAAATAAATTTAATGAATCATAACAATGCGTTATTTATCTCAACAGGTAACATAGTGACTAACAGACATTCGATGAAGTGTAACAATGACATTGGAACGTAACGTCCCACCACCAGCAGCGTCCCTTCACACCAGCACGATGTCCGCCAAGCCCAGCTCTGGCACCATGGCTGGGGGCGTGGGCACCCTGTACCCGAGCCCTACCGGCTTAGATGTGTTGCGTAAGGACGAGCCAATGTACAGCAGGAACAGCCCGAACATGTTGAACATCCTGACGGCCAGCTCTGATCTAGAATTTTCCAACAGGTCAGTTCTTTTATCTCTCCCCCAACTCAAAAAAAAAAAATCCTTACATTTTCTATAAACATCTATTTTAAACATTTTCCCTCGCTACTCTATTGAATTAGTGCAGCTACATTGTTTTTTAACAGAATCCCTACTGCACAATGAATTCCCTCAAGTTCTGTGTTCTCAAGCTGTTGGTCGCGACCTCTTTGTTGGTCGAATGACCATTTGCTAAGAGTCGCCTAAGACCATCAGAAATTTTTTTTCGTCTATTTTTTTTTTTGGTCATACTATTTCTTAATGTTATAACAAGCACATTTGTACCATAGATGGTAGGCTATACATTAAAGATAAACTGTTTTTTTTTTTTTTGTGATTGAAGGGCAACTTTATTTTACATTTAATAAAATTGCATAAATTGTACGTAGGGGTCGCTGAGCTAAAAGGTTGAGAACCGCTGCTCTGGTTATTTCATTCAATTTTTTTTGCTTACATGTTAGTGTGTAGACTAAGGGATGATTTGCTTACATTTAGTGTAGGCTTAAGAATTATTTGCTTACATGTTAGTCGTTAGAGATAATTTGCTTACATTTTGCCTTAACTGTTTTGTGTACATTGATGTTTTTAATTTAATTTCATTGCACTTTAATTGCACTGCTATTTGACTAACGAAGATAACTCTGGCAAGACATTTCTCTACTGGCAGTGAAATGTTTTTATTCATTTATCCAGCACTTTTTTCTTCAACATGTTTTTCCTTTTAAAAAAATATAAAATCAACGAATTTGTTGGTCTGGCCATAGTAAGGAAAAATTCAAAAGTTATTCTATTTTTAATCTTGTTATGTGGACTAGGCTAGATGGTATTTTTTATAGAACGAACAAAGAAGGAATGAAGGTTGTTACTGAGTAATAGCCAAATCAGGAGTTGATCGGCCGTTACAACAAACAACTGGTGTTTAATTCATCGCACCTTTGTTTAGTCACGTTGATAAAACTTTATTTTAACTGGAAACCACAATAACTAAATACATGATAATGATTTCTCTCCCTTTTAAAAAATCTCTAAGCCTGCAGAACATTGACGTGTGATTATATATATATATATATATATATTGAACTGATCAAAATTTGACAGTCTTAACTCGTCCACACGCTTTAAAATAGATTTTTAATTTTTTGGTTTTGTTTTGTTTCACCGTCAACACACCATTTTTCATCTCGCGTGTTATTGCGAGCCTCAGCAGCGTAGTTTCTTAAATTATTGTAGATTGTATTGACCAGTTACTGCTTCACTGACCAAGTGTTGGTTGAGTTTAATTCGTTTAAAATCTTCAGAAGATGTAAAAATACAAAAGGAGAGACGAGCTGTTTGAGTTCTGTAAATGTTTCTTTGTGCATTTTTTTATGTCAACTAAAGAGATGTCGTGAACTGCAGTGTTATAACCATTAAGCCAGAGTCATGAAAAGACTATTTAAAGACGTCATTCTAAAAATAAATCAGTGCACGTAAAGAAAATAAGCGAATCTTTCAATAAATTTGACACAGAAAAAACAGAAAGCCGCTAAAAGTTTAGTGCTGAATATCCCATCAGTCATTTCGCGTGTCACTTTCTCACAAATTCAAAAATCGTTCTAAAAAAAAATGAAACTTTGATATTTTGAAAACGTAGGCCTACTATCTTTGACTCAAGATCAAGACTTTTATAGTAGGCTACTAACAGGGGCGTAGCTAGGAATTTTCCATTATTTGGGGGCCCGGGGGGGGGGCTTGACCTCTTTTTATTTAATATTTAATGTAACAAAACTCATTTTGGGACCCCCCTCAAGTGGATGCCCGGGGGGATTTTCAAATTTTTCCACACTCCTTCCTCACCCTAGCTACGCCACTGAGTACAAGTAATGACGTTGACTAGTCGAGGTTCTGCTGGCTTGGAGATTTAAAAAAGGGAAAGAGAAATTATGATCATTAAGTTTTTATAATGTATAGTACGAAATTATCTTCCCTTTTCAAGTAACGATAAAGATACCTATTACGAAGAGTAATATTCTAATGTTATATATTTGTCACGTGAATGCATTTTTTAAATTTAACAAAAGCTTGAAATATTTTTAGTGGTCGATGCAACAGTCTCTTCTGATATAATGCACACTTGTTTAGTAAACTAATAGGCTTATTGTATGCAAGCCATTCAATACATAGCTTTCGTTTCCTGCATGTTAACCTAGAATCTTGTAAGCAAAGGCTCACCAATTTGAAACTTCACATATTATATATTTATATATTTAAAGTTTTGTGTGAACTAAAGACACATCATATTTTCCATATTTTCTAATTTAGACTAAGGCATTTTGTAATTTCATCTTTAAAAGAGCGATTGCCAATATTTCAGGACAGAAATTGGTGTGTTATTGTCACCTATGTAAGTAACTCTTGACACGCTTGGTTTGGATTATTTCCCTTTCCATAACCGACTTAAGGTCACACCCCTTTTCCTTTTTATTTAATTAGAAAGTTAATAGACTCTCAGGTGTAAATATTCACTCATTCTTTTTTAGATACAAATTTGTTTTGATTCTTTCATTGTATCGCATTCATTGTTATTTTTCATTCACACTGGCTGTCTTCCTTCTTTGCCCACTCACCTCTTCTTTCTTTAACACACACACACACATAAACGTTTTCACAAGTTACACATACATAGAATTACAGTAAAAACAACAACTCCATCTTATAGTATACAAATTAATCCTCATTTATAAAAGCCTAGCTGGCATGTTTTAATACACTGTGGCCAAATATGTCATTAACTTTCTGGACATCAAGATTACTTTCACTATTATTCTCTTGCAGGCCATTTAATGCCAGTTCTTCTTGACTAAACTTCTAACTTCCAGAGCATTGGATACATTTAGATTGAAACATAGAGACTCTAGATTCTAGATTTTCCAAAAGAAAGATGGCATACTTCATTGTTAGAACGCTTAAACCTAAATTATTATAATTAGTAAGGCATTTAACATAACTATCAAATAGTATGGACAATATTATATTTCACGGAATTATGATCCCCTACTCCTCCCCCTTTTTTTTAATAAAAAATTTCGCTTCTAAATAATTTGCATTTTGTTTTATATTTTGGCATTTTCAGGTAGTATATCTTAAGCTTTCAAGCCTGTGGTTTCTAACCTGATTGTCTCTTTAAAGGGAAACTCCGATGGTTTTGACAATTTTTATTATATGTGTTTTGATTTACAGAAAATGAATGTATTATTCTTTTTATTTTATTTTCAATAATCACTTAGTGACTGATGTTTTTCTGCGCATCTTAAACGGCAGATTTTTTCCTGCTTTCTATGTAAAGTCAAACAAACCCATTAATTCAATTTATTGACTTACTGTATAACGGTAAACCATACAGTAAAGTTTACATTCTCGTAAAAGAAATAGAGTCTGATTATATAAGATAAGATAAGAGGACACATTTAGGACACACCAAAAACACAAAGATAAAGGCACATCCCTCGTTCCATATGCTTGGACACATTTGTACATATCCTCTTTTTATCCCTATTGCTATTAGAGCATGGAATGGGTTGCCTGAGCTAGCCAGGAAAACCAGTGACCTGGCAGAATTTAAGTCATTGGTTAATATGCATGACAAAATGCATGACGCGTAGGACGTAATCATCTTCTTTTTTGAAGTAGCATCTGTATCATATAAGATAAGAACTAGAACATACTAACAAGAACACACTAACAAGGACAAACCAACAACCAGGACACATTTACTAGAGACAAAAATCAATAACTAGGAGACACCAACAACTAGGACACATCAACACTTAAGACACAACAACAGCTAGGACACACCAACAACTAAGACACGGCAACAGCTAGAACACATCAACAATTGGGAGACACCAACAGCTAGGACACATCAACAACTAAGATACATCAACAGCTAGGACACACCAACAGCTAGTATGAACCTTATTTTGTTTTTCATTCACTTAATCATCATTAAACTGTTATGAAACTTTCTAAGGAATAAAAAACCCAAAAACAAATAGAGTAATTGAAACGATAACTTAAAAAAAAACAAAAACAAATAGAGTAATTGAAACGATAACTTAAAAAAACAACAAAAAAAACAACAACATATGATTTAATAGATTGCATTTCAGGGGCGTAGCTAGGAATTTTCCATCGTTTGGGGGCCCTGTGGGCTTGACCTCTTTGAGGCCCCTGCATTTTGCGTAATATTTAATTTTTAATGTAAAAAAAACTCTCAGGTGGGGGCCCGGAAGGGATTTTCAAATTCTCTCCCACTGTCACTGTTGCATTTATATATGTATATATATTTAGATCTCTTCAAAACTTTAGATGTCTTTATTTAAGATAAAAACGTTTGGAGATATTTTTTTCTTCTATATTTCTATTCAGTTGGAAATTCGTTCTGTTAAACGTACAAATCGTACAAAAAAGATCTACTTCTTAAAAGGTTATTCATACATGCGATTAAAGTTATCAATGCGTAAGGGTGAATACATTACATTTACTTTTTTATTGTATGTCTGTCACGTGACGTACTTCTGGGAAGTTGTTTTATTTCCTTCTTTATATATATATTTTAAATTTGAATTTGATTTTTTTTATTTCAATATTTCTTCTGTTTCTCTTATTTTATATTTCCTCTTCTTTTATATGAGAAAAACTTTAGGGTGATATTTTTTTTTATCTTATGTAAATTCTAAACCTGCAGATGTTTTATCAAAATGTTTAGAATGTTTAATTAGATAATCGTTTACGTTAAGTTTTTGTTTTGGTCTGCCAAGACACTGACATAGATAGTTGTATCTACTCATTTCTCTCTTCTCACTATTCTGATACACTGCATTTTGAACTGCTACTTTCCGAACGTTGGGATCTGTCATGTCGTAGTCCAGTCCCGCTGATATTATAGGAAAATTGATGAATAGCACAAAATAATCCAATCCAATATTTTCAAAGCTTAATACATATAGAGCGAGTCATTGATGATAAGACTTTACATGCCTAGTAATTCCTTTCACTATTATTAGCAATTGGTTTCATATGAAGATCTAGGCATGTTACAGTGGTGAAGTTGCTGCCATGTCATGTGATGTGCACTTCGGACTGTCCTCACAAAGGTCCTGAGTTCGAACCGTGCCTGCTGACTGGCCAGCTTGTGTATGACGTCATCATCTTCATCTTTGAAGGAACGTCCGAAATGTATCAGTGAAACCTAAACTCTCCATTGAGCTTCAAGACAGAGCTTAGTTAATGGATTCCTCAGCTGAGAATGACACTTTGCAACAGTGCTATTAGAATGACACTTTCCAACAGTGCTTTTAGAATGACACTTTGCAACAGTGCTATTAAAATGAAACTTTGCAACAGTGCTATTAAAATGACACTTACCAACAGTGCTATTTTCCTTTAGTTCTGTTTAGATTTTTTCCAGCCTCCCCCCCCCCCCCCAAACAAGAAGCTAAAACTTTGTTCAGCTGAAGACATAAATTACACGAAGTTTAATGACAAGGCGTTTGTTATAAACATGAAGTTTTTGTCTTTGTATTTCGGTCTTCATATTAGATATCAATACACAATTGCACTGACCAATGTAATGGACACAAGACCGGCCATTGCAATGAACACTAAGCTAACAATTATAATTGCCACTAAACTAACTAACGCAATTGCCCTGAACAATGTTATTGCTACTTGAGTGACCAGCCTTTTGCATTTATCCGACTTTTATCTTTATCTCTTTTTTTTTTCTAGTACAAGCATGTTGCATGTTATGACCACCAGCTCAGATGTGGACTTCACTAACAGGTAATTAAAAAGTTGTCCAACCGTCCTGTCCAGAATAACTGACCTGTAGATGGATTGCTAGAAAAGGGAACTTTTTTTTGTTTTAAAAGAATGTTTTTGGAATCAAGAAACATTTCATATTTTAGTTCTATATTTGAGGCACTATTTTTCATATGCCTTCGTTAAAAAGCATCAAATCAAAAGAAAAGATTCCTTAGGTATATAGATCTATCATATTCCATAACTAGACTAACCCTAACCAATGGCTTGTTTAAAATCATTTCTGGTGTCGCAAATACGCTACCAAAAGCTCTTTGATGTAGTCACTTCACCTGGAAATGCAATGACATAGATCCAGTGCATCCATCTTTTCCTTTTCATGCTCGTTGGCTTGTAGCACCAAATTGCTGGTAGACAACTAAACCGTTGTAGGCATAATATATCGTAACTAATAAAACTTGAAAAACGTCTTTAGTAATAATATTTCTTAACAAAATCTAACACAACCTTTCTGTTTCACGTTCTGGAGTCGTCTGTCTTAACTAAGACCAAGTGAAGGCAATGCCACCTGTGTTGCATCATTCACAACCAATCGCTAACCTCTTCCTACCGTCACCATAGAAATACACACAAACTTTAAAATTTTTAAACACTCCCCCCCCCCTTTTTTTTTTAATCCAGTTTCCAGATGAAAATACTACCTAGAATATAATATGCAGCAAGAATGTGGACTAATCACTG
Organism: Biomphalaria sudanica; assembly: GCA_036873155.1. Lineage (NCBI taxonomy): Eukaryota > Metazoa > Mollusca > Gastropoda > Planorbidae > Biomphalaria > Biomphalaria sudanica. The sequence goes on along the minus strand of JAZGLO010005624.1, from coordinate 109,327 downwards.
GATCATTGGAAAGAACTAAGTTAAATCATGCCGTCTGCAGAAATGTTCCTAATGCAGAAAGACTACTGGTGCATGAAGTGGTGACATACTTAGAGTTGGGACAAGCGCAATAACTCTCACTTTCTCTCTTTGAAATATTTTTTCATCATACTTATTTTACAATTTCAATGTTAGCGAGAAAAGATCAGCAGAAACAATGTGTTTAGTGTGTCACACATCTCTTTTGAAAAGATTAGTACGTACTTGTCTGTGTACACTAGCCAAATACAACTAGGATTCAAACTCGGGACCAACGTAATTCCAGTTCGAAGCGCATACCACATAGTCATCCTTTAAATTTGAATAAAAAGACTAATTAAGGAATGGGAATTGAATGGGTCGGGGGGAGAGTGTCTCATTTTTTTTTTCCGTTTTGGTCTTCAAGTCTGATAAATCCCGTCATTACAACGATGAACCATATTCAACAGCAAGAGTAGAAACAAGGGCATCTATCGATGGAGGTTGACCTTGGCCTTCGCACATTGTTAGTAATGTGTTGGATAGCAGACGGCGAGGGTGATTCGGAGGAGGACATATTTATGGTGCATTGAATTGATCGGAGATAGCCTTGCCGAATTAGCTTTTTTTTTTTTCCGTTTCAAAGCTAGAAATCTAACATTTTTATAGTGGACCTGAATTTGAACAAATGTAATTTTTTTTCTCAGGAATGAAATCTATTTTTTTTTACTAGCACAATCTTTGACTGCAAGTAGACCTACATATTTAGCATTTCGTTTTTCTTAATTATCATAATCTAGATATCTAGATCTATATCAGTAGTCATAAAAATGTAATCGTATATTTCTTTACAACAGAATTATGTTTAAAGTTGTATTAGTGCACTCTCTCTCACTCTCAGACAAAAAAAAATGTATTTTTCGCGTCATTTATGCATTTTTAAAAATATCTCTAAAATGGGTGTATAAATAAAATCAACGTTTTTATCTATGGTTTTATTGAACGAATGACCTGCGCGAGACTTTGACGTCATTTCGCCGCTGGCGTCAGTCCTGTGTCTAGGCTAATGGGAGCTCTTCTGTCTTAGAGTTAATAGTGGATCAGCCCCATTTTAGTGTGCTATTAGTGTCTTATCTTGCACGCAACAGAATTTGAAATCAAAAGTCAAAACAAAAGAAGCTAGTTCTAACATTTACTTTAAATGTTCTAACATTTACTTTAAATTGGCGTTTTTAGATCTTACTTGTGCTCAAGAAATGAAATGTTACTGAAAAAAATGTGCTCAGGGAAATATACAAAACAGGACAGTCAACTTCAATGACGGATTATTCACAAGAAAATAGATTAAATAGAGATGATGCAAAAGTGGCCAGAGTTAAAACTTTATTAAAAGTCACTGTGGTAATATAAAAGCTAGATCTAGATCTATAGATTCTATTTTCTAATGAGACAAAGCTTTTAGAGAAAGGCTTTCAGAATTGTATTATTATTATATGTTATTGTCGTGTTAGAAATTTTTGAAACAAAGTGGACTTGACTTGCACACCAAAATTAGGATTCCAAGCAAATGACGAAATCAAAAGAAATTGACTAGAAAAAGGAATTTGTCCCACTAACAGTTGCATACTGTTGATTTGAAAGGTGTTAGTCCATAAGAACACCTGAGTCTATTACATGAAACACAAAAAGAAAACAAAATCCTGCAAGAAGTTGTGGTTCATGTTATGAAACAGGATGAAAAGACAAATGTGATAAATGTGTGAATTTAAAATATTTGGTTCATACGTTTTCGACTGCACATGAAAGTAGAAGTCCTACCCTATAAAAGTGTGACTATAAGCATTACCAGACCACACACACATCAACTTTCAACAAGCAGAAGACATGGTTGAAGGCTTAGACAATGCATGAACCAACCTTGCAGTTGCCACTCATCAATGTTTCAATCAACCAGACATATAACAATGCCCATGGAAAGCACCATTACTTATAATCCAAAACATTGTAAGTAAAAAAAAACACATTGTAAACTAAATGCTATGATATGAAACAGTGCAGGGCCAGCTGTAGGCATAGGCAAACTAGGCAGCCTCCTTATCCTGAGGGCCTCACACAGGACTTGAACATTTTGTAGAGTAGAAACTTGTGCCTAATGTTATTTTTGGAGCCACTAGGTTTTAAGTAAATTGCCTGTCATTTTTGCGTTGTTGCTGTTTATATTTAATTTTCTATTTCATTTTGGGGCCCCCCTAAATCACTTGTTTAAGGCCAGCCCTGTTTACAGTGGTTTGGTAATTCTAAAATGTGTATGCTGCAATGTCTTAGATGTTATTGAAGAAAGTTTAAAACATAAAAAATTGCAAATAAAATTGATGCAAGGAAATTATATAGCAAGTGAGCTTATTTGCATTCAGACAAATTGTGATGATGAATGTCTGGGTACAACAAAGGATAGTATTTGTATAGTAGGATAGTTTTTGATTTTAAGCCTGCTCTGATTTTTTTATTACATCGATGATACATTTTTGTGTATTATTGTGCCAAATTTTAGACATTTTTTAAAGTAAAGCCCAGCTTTTGTTTCCATTTGTTTCTATTTTCCTCTTTTCTTTCCTACTAGGTGCAAATACTGTATTTATGGATGCAAAATAAACAAAAATAAACAACTAATAAATGTTAAGTAACAGAGTGAAAGTTTACATTCAAATAAATAGTAAAATAAAATTCAGTGGGGATTTAAGAAAAAAGAAAAAAAAAAAATTAATAAAAAACAACTTGATATATCATTGAATTTATTTTATCATATTGTACTGATTAAAAGATCAACTATCTGTCAGGTTATATCAACGCTACTCATTGTCCTGGAAAGTAAAAAGGATCAAGTTATTATGTGTGTAGTCACTCAATGAAATTCTGTGTGTGTTGTGTCTGTTCTCTTTGTGTGAATGTTGTTGTTTTTACTTGAGTCCTTGTAAAGTAAAGTTCCCCTTTCAGACCTTGTGGTCTATAGGGCAGATGATGTAAAGGTCATCTGTTTCTGTGTAATGTGGCCAGCACAACAACCAACTGCCATTACTTTTCCCCAACGAATGTCAGGTACCCATTAGAGCTGGGTGGACTCAGAGGCACCAGAAGATCCTAAAATTAAAAATCATATTCTTCACCATGATTCAAACCTCAGTCCCCGGTTCGGAAGCCAAGCGCTTCGCTTTACCGCTTAGTCACTGCACCTCCACTTGAGTCCTTGTAATCAGAACAAATTTCCAAAAAGGTTCAATTAAGCAGTTTAGTCTTTGTCTTACTGTTTCCTATTATTGGGGCACAGTGTTTGTTTTACAAGTATCAGACTTTCCTTCCTTAAAAAAGGATTATTAATTCAAACCTTCTTCATGACAGGGGATAGAAGGGGAGAGGATTCAAATTTGGGATCAGAATGATGGTCCAAAGCATAACCACACAACCAGGAAACCATTCAAATTTTACACATGAACCATTTTTATAAAAGTAAATCATATCACTATATGGTTTAAATCAATTTGCCAACCCATTTAAATTCCTAATTACATGTTAACTTCTAAGTTTTGGAGAATCTAAAAACTCCCTATATTTGGATTTGTTATTGGTAATGAAACTAATTACATTATATTTGACGACGATTTATTGACCCACATAATAAGTTATCACATATTTAACCACATTATATTTAGTCAAATATTTGACCACTTTATATTTAAGCAGATATTTTACCACATTACATTTAATGACATATTTGAACACACTATATTTACCTCATTATATTAAACCACATATTTATCAGACTATGATATTTCTTACTCAGCATGCTCAGGGTAGATCATGATGGTCTATCTTCTTCATCTTCTGTGGTTTCCACTGGACCAACTACAGCTCACTCTGCCCCTGTCACTCCCACCCACAACCCTGATGGCAGTGTGGATGTTGGCTATAGAACAGGATCACAGAGAGGTTTCTTCCAGGGCTTGCTTGGCTGTCTCCGACCTGTATGGACAATCCTTGGCAAGGCAGCTGCTGCAGAGTTAAAACAACAAGGTATTCTTTACTTTATTACTTTACTCTTAATAGAGTTTATATTATTTCTAAATATCACTATAACAATAACTCTTATCTTATAAAATACAGACATTACTTCAAAAAAGAAGATGATTACTTCCTACTCGTTACTTGTCATGAATGTTAACCAATGACTTAAATTCTGCCAAGTCACTGGTTTTCCTGGCTGGCTCAGGCAACCCCATTCCATGCTCTAATAGTCCTAGCGAAGAAGGAGCATTTGTAATAATTTGTCCTAGCATATAGAACAATGAATGTGCCTTTATCTTTGTCTTTCATGGAACATTTAAGTTAACAAATGTAAAAAAAAATAGTATATTTGAAAACAAAATGATGTATTCTTAGCCTATTTAAATTTACATTCTCTTTTTTTTTTTTCGTTGTTGACTTTCTCTTCTACTACATCCATTGATATCTAAGTAGATCTCTTTGCTCTCCCTCCCCCTCGCCATCTTCTTTTTAATCCTTTAATCAATTCCCGCCCTTTAATTATTGACATTTCAAGCTAAGAACCATCATGGCAAAGAGTCTAAAGCCCATATCACTAGGCCAGGGTTTGGGCCACTCATGCTATTGTTAATTGAAATCTAGACTAGACTGGAGTCTAACTTACAGTGATGTCTGTAATCAAGTCATCAGACATAAATGATAGTATGTGGGAGGAAACTGCCTAAGATAAGACAGTATGGAGTCAGTCTGTGCAGTGCTGTTGAGAGCCTCACTAAAAGCATAAGGACTGAGCCAGCCTTATAAAAAGTTCCCCTTTCAGACCCTTTAGTCTATAGGGCAGATGATGTAAAGGTCATCTGTTTCTGTGGCCTACGGTTAACGAGGGTGTCATTTGGCCAGCACAGGACAACTGCCTTTACATTTTGCTAACTAATGTCAGGTACCCATTTGGACTCAGAGCTGCAGAAAGATCCCGAAAAAAAAAAAAATCCCAGTCTTCACCAGGATTCGAACCTGGAACCCGCCGGTTTGGAAGCCAAGTGCTTTATCGCTCAGCCACCGCACCTCAGCCTTATAAAAGAGCAGGAGGAAAAGTTGCCTTATCTGATAGTTCTAAAACTATCAAAGTGCTTGAGGATGTTGGAAGTGATCATAGGCCCATTGAAATCACTATTGCTCTCTCAGAGGCCAGGGGTGTAGCCACTAAACGGCCAAGAAAATGGAGCTACACTAAGGCTGACTGGCCAGCATACGGGGCGGCCGTCGACTCCGCCCTGTCGAGTATCGCGGTGGAGGAAGGGACAGTCGACTCCAAATACGGCGAAATCACTGCAGCGATTTTGGGTGCGGCTAGGAAGCATATCCCGCGGACCTATCCCGGCATACGGCATAGACCCGCCTGGTCCCGAGAATTAGATCGAATAGTCAGGGCCAGGAAACGGGCAAGGCGCAGAGCACAAAGGAAGGGGACACCCGAATGCCGTAGGGAGTTCAATGCATTATGCCGGAAGGCCAGCGAGGTGGCCCAACGTGTACGGGCGGACCACTGGAGGGATGCCTGTGCCGGGCTGGATCTTCGGGATACTTCCAAAGCCTGGCGTCTTCTTCGCAATCTTGAGGCCAAAGATTCGGCGCGTACAGCCACCCCATTATTGTCACCCAGTGGGGATCGAGTGGCAAAAGATAAAAAAATGGCCGACTTGCTAAATAAATATTTCGCTTCGATAAGCAAGTCCGAAAAGAAGACAGCCACGTCTATAGCCCTTAACAAGGAGCGTAAAAGGCTCGAGAGGGAGCCGGATGGATCGAAAGACCTGGACACGTGCAATGCGCCCTTCTGCCGTGCTGAGCTGGACAGAGCGATAGCTAAGTGTAAAAACAGAAAAGCTCCGGGGCCAGACAAGGTTACTCCTGAGATGGTAAAACACCTCGGGGGTATGGCGAAAGACAAACTCCTTGAGTTTGCGAATCGGACCTGGGTAGAGTCCAGACTACCCAGGGCCTGACGCTGTGCTACCATTGTTCCAATACTAAAAAAGGGCAAAGACGCGACTAACGTTGAGTCCTACAGACCCATATCCCTGACCTCCACTATCGGCAAGATAGTAGAACGGATGGTCAGCGAGCGGCTCGTGTGGAGCTTTGAGAGTGCCGGTATCCTAGCGCCAGAGCAGGCAGGCTTTAGGGCAGGCTTGAGCCCGATCGACCAGGTCACAGTATTCATGCAGGAGGTGGCCGATGGGTTCCAGAGGTCCGAGAGCACATATGCAGTATTTATAGACCTAAAACAGGCTTATGACCGGGTGTGGAAGCAAGGCCTCTATCTTAAGCTTAGAGCCATGGGCGTACACGGGCGGACCTATAACTGGATAAAACAGTTCCTAACTGAGAGGAAAACAAGAATACAGTTCCAGTACTCTCTAAGTGGGGAAAACACCCCAACAAGAGGGTTACCCCAAGGATCCGCCCTCTCATGTATCCTTTTCATGGCCTATCTTAACGATTTGCCCAGCTCACTCCGATGTCGCAAACTGCTATATGCTGATGACATTGTCCTCTGGTCAACCGGGAAGAAAGCTGACCAACTTCAGGCAGCATTACAAGCCGATCTCCATACCATCTCCTCGTATTGTTCAAAATGGCAGATACGAATCAACGTTGCCAAAACGACCTGGTGCCTGTTCAGCCTGGGAATCGACATTCTTGGAGCCCCATTCGAGCTTCAACTCGGTGGGCTGCGACTCCAACGCGAAAACACGCCAAAATATCTAGGAGTTACACTAGATAGAAAGCTCTCAATGCACTTGCACATCCAGGACGTTGAAAGAAAAGCCTCGGAGAAGTTAGGGTTACTCAGAAAGCTAGCCAGTACCAAGTGGGGCGCCCGAGCTGACATGCTACGCACTCTGTACACGGGGGCTGTCAGGTCCCAAATTGAGTACAGCCTGCCCGTGCAGGTGTACGCAAGCAAGACGGCCCTCTAATCACTCGATCGTGTACAGGCCCAGGCTCTTAGATTCATTTGCGGCACCTATAGAACGAGCCCAACTTCCGCTGCAGAAATCATGTCCAACGTGGCTCCTCTCAGCCTGAGGAGAGAGCGCGCCGTGCTAACGGCCCTGGAACGCTACAAAAGGGGCGAACCAGGGCTACCGACCCATACTCTAGTCACTCGGTGGAGAGTTAAAAACCGGATTAAACGGACCTCATTTATGCACTGCGCTACAAATTTGAGTGCACAAGCTGGTCTCTCCACTGACCGGGTCCCAATCCGACGGATAGGCACGTGCCCGCCCTGGAGGAGACAGCCCATCCCTCCCATCAATCTAACCATACACGGGTTGGAGGGGGCCACAAAACGACACACACACCCGGATTTACTAAGGAAAATGGCAATGGACACATTAAAGACCTACCCGGCCAACGCCATTTATTGCTACACAGACGGGTCGGTCATGAAGGACCCCGTAAGAGCTGGGTATGGGGCCTATATCTGCTACCCAGACCTCGAACCAGACAAGCTTTCAGGCACATGCGGCCTCGCTGCATGTAGCTTTGATGCTGAAATCTCGGCAATAACATATACACTCAAATATCTGCTCCAAAAATTGCGTGAAAACATAACCGTTGCGACTACCGTTGTAATGGTTACCGATTCCCAATCCTGCCTCCAAGCCATGGCTGGCTTAGGGGGAAAGTCCGAACTGGTGGAAGAGGCATTAGGCGCCGCAAATAACATCCGCCTATTTATTGGAGCTGTCATCTTCATGCAGTGGGTGCCCTCGCACTGCGGCGTGAGGGGCAATTCCGTGGCTGACGCTCTAGCTCGAGAAGGAGCGCTGGCCGTACCCACTTTCGAATCACCAAGTACGTTTAAACAGGCTACCACAGCTATACGAGAGTGGGTGCATGAAAAGTGGTTGAAATCCTGGGATGACTCCAACACTGCCAGGGGAGTCTGGCAGCACATGCGACGCCCAGATTGAGAGGACCCGTGGTGGAGGCTAAAAAGGTCGGAACAAACAATAATAGCGCAGTGGCGCACGGGACACTGCCCAATAGGTGCGTACTTCGCCCGGTTCCGACCAAATTTTGATGCCCGTTGCCTACACTGCGGGGAATCAGAAGAGACGGTGGCGCACGTCTTGCAAGACGTATCCAGTGGTTCATTGTGTTTGTATGGAAGCTATGAGGCACTACGCCAAACAGCAGAGTTCCTTACCAGGGCACTACGGGAGTCCTAGGTCTCCCTGCCTTGTCACCAATTGGAGTTCATCTCAGATAGTTCTAAAACAGATGCATTCTCTTGCAAAAGCTGTGGTAAAGTTTGTCTTTTCAGAATTGCCTTGTTTAGTCACAGGAGTTTCTGCCCCGATTCAAGAAGAAACAAAAACCATTAATTCATCTAGGTGCATCCATTGTAAACCTGAGACAGATGGAGCCATATTATTATTATACATAATGATATGTTTAATCTTGAGTTTTGATAAGTACCCTTCAGTTAATACAAAGACCATATTATCCTAATTATCTTATATTTCTCTTTCAGTTTCCTCTTCTGATGATTGGGAAATTCCATTTGAAAGTATCACAGATCTCCAGTGGCTAGGAAGTGGAGCTCAGGGAGCTGTATTTCTTGGCAAACTCTGTAATGAAGAAGTAGCAGTCAAGAAGGTCAGAGATGTTAAAGAGACTGACATTCGGAATTTGAGGAAACTGAATCACCCAAACATTATATCCTTCAAGTATGTTTTCATGTGTTTTTGTAATTTCCATTATCTTTTAAAGCATCTTTCACATTTAGTAAACTTGTAACTCAGTGTTGATTGACACGAGAACACTGTTTTCCTCTAAATGACTCATTAATTTGACTTTTTGCTGATAGTAAAAATAAAAAATGTCTTCAGTTAAATTAAATTATGGCTTTTATATAGCACTACTTTCACGCTTATAGCATGCTCAAAGCGCTTTGGTCCAATCTCAATCTCAGGTATTTATGAGAAGGTTTTTCCTTGCTGTCTTTAGGTGCTCAGTAAACACAACTCTGCCAGAGTCGGGTGTCGAACCTCGAGCGCCCTTCATAGGTAGCCAAGACGAGCCAAGTTCAAGCGCACTTAGCCTCTCGACCACTCTTCCCACAGTTGACTCTTGATTTGATAGTCTGATGGCTACAGGACCTGGGTGGGGGAGAGTTGTACTGTGAATGTTGGCTTGTAACACCAGATTGCTAGTAGACAGCTAAACCAATGTAGCAGCATCATATTTTAAATTATAGAACTTGAAATAACTTGAATAAATTTCTTTTGTGAAATATATATAAAATTTATTACAATATAAAAATTCAATTTGAGATGAAATGGAATAGACTGGTATTGAAAGAAATCCAACTCACAATTAAACACGTCCTTACATTCTGGCATCCTGGAGTTGTCTCTCATTTTTAACATCTCTTATGACAAACCCCCTTATCTTGCATTATTCTTCAAGACTAATTATTATTGCTCCCTTTCTTCATCATCACCCAGGAAAACACCCACACACCCAGTCCATAACAAGAGATTAACTGTACTTCAAAGAATTGAACCATTCATGTTATAATTTATTCTCTTAGACTTTCGGTGGTATAAATTTAAAAAAAAATAGTTGAAAAAGAAAATTTGTTATTCATATCTAAAAAGTGCACAAAACCTATGATATAGGTGTTACAAACAGTAATTTACAATTTAAGCCTACCTTAAACTAACAATATATGTATTTTTTTATATAGATACTAGTATATAATATTTTAAATAATAAGAATTGCATGAATATACATTGGCACCTTGTCAGATTACTGAGAATTTTGAGTTATTACATGTCGAACTAGCCATTGTCAACTACATTAATTTTTGTCCCTTGTAATGTAAACCTTTAAAAAAACCGACTTTGTGCAATTTCTTATTCTGTCCATTAAAAGGAGGATCTCAACAATTTGTGAAGCTTGTAACTTTTGATAAATAAATAAGATAACATTTTGAAGACTGAAAGATGCTTTTTTTTCTAACTGTAGCTAAGTTTGAATTTGATGTCTAACAACTATTTCATAATATACTTTAATAAGTTAAATGCATTAATATATTACTGTTCTCTACAGGGGAGTTTGCACACAAGCCCCTTGCTACTGTATCATTATGGAATACTGTCCCTATGGGCAGCTTTATGAAGTGTTGCGAGATGGCAAGGAGATCCCACCTACATTGGTGCTTGATTGGGCCAAACAGATTGCTAGTGGAATGAACTATCTGCACTCACATAAGATCATTCACAGAGATCTCAAGTCACCAAAGTGAGACTAGAAGTTTAGTTAACTTTCTCTGTTTATTCATCACTGTACACAAAAGTTAGGCCAATCTAGGTCTAGCTTTTTATTATTTTCATTTTGAAATGACTCACCATCTATGGTGTAAATTCAATGAAGGTATCAGTGTTCTTTATTTTCATTTTGAAATGACTCACCATCTATGGTGTAAATTCAATGAAGGTATCAGTGTTCTTTATTTTCATTTTGAAATGACTCACCATCTATGGTGTAAATTCAATGAAGGTATCAGTGTTCTTTATTTTCATTTTGAAATGACTCACCATCTATGGTGTAAATTCAATGAAGGTATCAGTGTTCTTTATTTTCATTGAAAGAAAATCTACCTGCATATCTCAGACTTCTTAAAAAAAATAAGTTTTAGAAATTCCTGCTGAAAAAAATCTGTATTGTTCCCAGGATGTGATCAGTGACAACTGGGTTTAAAGCAATTTAAAAATTCATCTTTTAAAAAATGTATGCAAAGCAGCAAATTTTGTGATCCTGTTTAGAATCTCCCCATAGAAAATAGTTTTATATTTATTGTGTTATAATCTAGAGCTAAAAGGAGTTGATGGGTTAGACATTATGAAAGTAAGTATACAGGGTAGACACAACATATTTCCTTCTACTTCAGTAAACATTGTCAGATGTTAAAGGAAAATATTTTACTTTCTGATGTTTTGAGCAATCAAGTAGCGGTGTAGACTTATATGAGATTAAAGTCTTATTTTGATTATATCACAGCATATTCTAAGCTGTGTGGCTTGCAAATTTTATTCGCACAATTATACATGCCAACTCTGTTTTCTGATCTTTAATAGCAATGAGTTTCCTTTGCTGAAAGCTAAGTTTATTTTGCTACTAAGAAATATTGGCTTATGCTGGGAACTTAAACACATTGCATAGCTAATATTCCAATAGCTATGTTACTCCTGCCAGAGATAATCAACTGCCACAATTATATGAATTTTTATAATTTCATTCATAATTAACAGTGCAGAGTGAAATATCCATCTGGTTCCAGAATGTCTTAAAATTCTTTAATGATGTAGTGATAAATTGGTTTCTTAATGTTACCCTGAGCTGGGTTTTTCTCTTTAGTGCAATTGGCAAGAACTAATATTTGTGTTCTAGTTTCTACCTTCTTTTGGAATGCTGTCTCTACCAACCTCCCAGCAATCATTATGCAATCATGTTTTAAAGAAATTTTTCCAATATTATATCTATTTTTGTTTTGTCTGCAGTGTTCTTGTGGCATCCAATGATATTGTCAAGATTTCAGATTTCGGAACCAGCCGAGAGTGGAATGAAAAAAGCACTAAAATGTCATTTGCTGGCACTGTGGCCTGGATGGCACCAGAAGTCATTCGAAATGAAATGTGTAGTGAAAAAGTAGACATTTGGTAAGTGGCCTGTTGTAATTCCTCCTCCCTAAAAATAAAAATAATGTATTTTATGATATGACCCTATGATCCTAGTATTGATATGCAAGATATTGATTCCTTAAGTTTTCATCATTTGTTTTGTTGCTGTATTTTTTTTTTTAGATAAAGATGTATATATAATAGTAATTTCAATGACATTGTTATAAAGCAAGTCCGAATGAACATTATAATTGACATTTTAGAACTAAAAATGAGAAATAAGATGTTTGAGGGGACCCAAAAATGATCTATTTAATCAGCATACACATGTGTACATTAGTTTTCATGTCTGAAATCTTTGTCATATGTGATACTTTTATGCAAACAAGGTTTACTTTATAGTAACTAAAGAATTTTATATTTACTGATTTTTAAATTCATATTAGTTAAAAGATTATTGGATATTTGTACATCTCATCCATGTCAAATTTATAGATCATCTTTTGTGAACAATTATTAATACAAAAACAGAATAGTTTCACCAACTTACACTAGCATCCAACTCATATTCTAATCAACTTACACTAGCATCCAACTCATATTCTAACCAACTTACACTAGCATCCAACTCATATTCTAATCAACTTACACTAGCATCCAACTCATATTCTAACCAACTTACACTAGCATCCAACTCATATTCTAATCAACTTACACTAGCATCCAACTCATATTCTAATCAACTTACACTAACATCAAACATATTTTTCTTTTGATCTTACTAGAAAGTTTTTATGAATATTTACATCTTACAAGTATCCATATGTTAAGCTTTATATGTTCCTTAAAGACTTCAACTTTGCTAAGCTCTTGGTTTTCCTAGTTGATCAGGCTGTAATGGCATTAGGGAAGAAAAGCACTTTTAACAAATTTCATATGGGGAAATGTGACTTTCTGTGTATTTTATTAGATAGTGTTTTGTTTTTGATCTGACAAAGCTCATAAATATAATTGCTCTATAATAAAAAAAAAACAACAACAAAGACTCACCTATTTTAACCAAGTGCAGTGATAAAGGAATGGTTTTAAGCCTTTAACCTTAGTCACTGTCTCATATTAAGAAACCTACATGTTTTTTTCAAAGAATCTTGTAAGAATTGATTTAAGTGTCATATTACTCTTTAAATTGCAGGTCTTATGGTGTTGTCTTATGGGAACTGTTGACAGCAGAAGTACCCTACAAAGATGTGGATTCTTCTGCTATCATCTGGGGAGTGGGAAGCAATAGCCTTCACCTTCCTGTTCCAGGCACTTGCCCAGAGGGCTTTAAATTGCTGATGAGGCAGTGCTGGTAAAGTTTTTTTTATCTGCTTATGATTTAAAGAACAGTTTCTTTTAATATAACAAGCTAGAGATTAGAATGTACTGCAGTCTTAGGGGAGATCCTTTTTCCAGAAGCATGCTTTTTTTTTGGGTGGGGGGCTATATATGCTTGTAAGCTAGCAATCCACAATAGCAAATAATACATTTTTAACAGGCACCCTATCAACAATTTATCCTGCCATTATAATTTTATAAATGAGACATTAGAGACTTTAACGTGTCTATTTTTCCTTTTTTTTTTTTTTTTTTGTTTCATTTTGTCAGATTAAATAAAAACAAACAAAGATTGTCTTTCACAGAAAAATTTCAATACATAAAGATTAGAGGCTTAGGAAGCTCTAGAAATCACATTTTAGGATCAAGTTCTAGGATCATATTTCAGATCAAGCAAGTAGCTGATAGGATCTGTTGATTGGATCTCTGGGTACTTTAATAATCTCTTATGGTATAATTATGTTAAAAAATTAACAGGATCCACTTAAAACAAACACAATAAATCAAGGAATAACATTACACACAGTAAGATCTCAAGGAAAGTTTATGAAGTGGGAACTGGTTATCAACTTCATTGCATTGTTGTATATTTTACATTAATTTATTGCTTACATTAATTTATAACTATTATTCAGGTTTTTAATCTAATCAACATTTTATATCTTAATGTTAACTGTTCAAATGTTTTTCTTTCTATTTACTGGCTAAAATTTGTATGCATAGGTTACCACACTTTCTATATACATGAAATTTAAAAAATAAATCAACCTACTCCTTTTTAAAAAAAAACAACAGATCATCACCAAAGAATTATTTTAATGGAAAATATCTTTTTCTTTTTTTCAGGAGTGCAAAGCCCAGAAATAGACCATCATTTAGACAAATTCTCATGCACCTTGAGATCGCCTCTGCTGAATTACTTCGGTTCAGTCGGGAGGACTTTTCTGAATCTCAAGTAAGTCCTTAACGGATTGACACTATGGGTTCTGTCATTATCAACAAGAAACTCTTAAAAAATTATCTGAGGTGTTCTCATTTTCCCAATTAAAGTATAAGGATGAAAAACCTGCCTTTTTGCATAATGCATATATATACATTATTATTTGAGTAAAGAGCAGGTGGCTTTTTGACTTGTCATATTCCTCTAGAAAATTTGTGCTTTGAATGATTAAAAAAAACTGTTTTTTCAACCAATGCAAAGCTTCTAAGCTTTCTTCATACAAAAAAAAAAAGAGACAGCCTCTTATTTTCTAGCCTTCTTTTACACTCTGAGAGAGAAAAGCTTTTACACTGCAAGTATCCCTGCTGCTATATGGTAGTAATGGTGACCTTCTTTCAGACTCTATTCAAACATCTTATTCTGACCAAGAATGGCGTTGAAATAATTTGACCTAATGCAGAAATAAAGCAAATTTAATTCCTTTCTGTTCCAGCTCTCATTAGTTCTTAAAGTGAACCAATTCCAATCTTAATATATTTTCATGATACATTTTATTTTTCTACTATATATATTAAAAAATGTAAGAAAATATTTAAACCTTTTTTTGCTTAGGAAATTTGGAGGAAAGAAATTCGTGAAAATTTCCAAAAAATGAAAGCTGAAGGTTCCAACTTACCGCAGCTAGAAGAAGAGCTTATAAAAAGAAGAAAAGAAGAATTAAGGTATTTTGTATGGAGAGTATTTGTTGTGTTTTTTTTCTTTCTCATGAAATTAAGATCATTTATTTATGCAACAGAAATTTTTTTTTTCATTTGACTTTTAAGTACTTTGTTTTATTTTTAAGTAAGACATAATAGGCTTGACAAATTTATTTTTAATTATCTCATGCCCTGACTTGTATCTATATAGACTTTGACTAAGCATATAGTAAATTTGGATGTTTCCATTATTTTTTGCTATGAAGTGTTAACTATTATGTTTAAATATGTTAATTATTTTATTTAGACATGCACAGGATGTCAGAGAGCATTATGAAAGAAAGTTGGAGCGGGCTAACAATTTGTATATGGAATTAACAGCTTGTATGCTGCAACTGGAAAAGAGAGAACGGGAGCTCATCAAGTAAGGACATGTTCTTTGGTGTTCATGTTAGTCATGCTTTACAATGTTTTAGGGGTGCTTTTCTCAACCTGTGGGCAATATCACAAAAGGACCCGCTGACAAGGACTTGACTTATTCCTGTGCACTCCCAGGGGAGCATAGGGCCGCAATCACACCTCACCACCAAACTCGGTTCTGAGCATCTTTCTTCACCTGTCATTCAAGTACCCTCAGCTTCACTGATGACTGACCTCTTCCAGGTTTGCATGGGTCTGCCCACTTTCCTCTTTTCTTGCGGATTCCAATCAAGTGCCTACCTCGCAACATCGGTAGCTGGTTTTCGCAGGGTGTGTCCTATCCAGCTCCTTTGGCTTTGTGATGTCTTGGGCTATGGGCTTTAGTCTAATTCTCTCCCACCTGTCGCAGTCCACGGCAAACGGACTGGTCTAGGACGTAGTGAGTTATGTTTAAACAAAATTCAGGGTTGGGCAAACGATAATGGTTTTAAATTTTCGGACTCCAAAACAGTTAGTATGCATTTTTGTAATTTAAGGGGACTCCACCCAGACCCTGAACTATTTATACACAAAAAGAAGATCCCTGTCGTGAAAACTACAAAATTTTTAGGCCTCACTCTAGATTCCAAATTTAATTTTCTCCCCCACATTAAGGAACTTAAGAGAAAATGCCAAAAGTCATTAAACATACTTAGAGTGCTCAGCCATACGGACTGGGGAGCTGACAGAGATACCGTGCTGCTGCTATATCGGAGTCTATTTCGATCCAAGCTAGACTACGGATCCATAATATATGTAGCAGCAAGGAAGTCGTACCTAAAAATACTGGAACCAATACAAAATGCCCTGCGTCTCTGTCTCAGCGCGTTTCGTACATCACCTATCCCAAGTCTCCATGTGGAGGCTGGAGAACTCCCCATGGATATAAGAATGAAAAAGCTTGCAATGCAGTATATAGTCAAGCTAAAATCCAACCCCACGAACCCTGCTTTCGACTCCATATTTAACCCCACAGAGGTAGAATTATACAATCGAAGACTAACGTCATACAGCCGTTGGGCCTTCGAATGAGAGAACCCATCCAAAATTTAACTCCACCCATTGACCAAATCTCTAAAATAGAAACCCCTCAGAATCCTCCTTGGCTAATGAATAAATCCAAATTAAATTTATCCCTCCTTAATTTCAAAAAAGAAAATACAGACCCAAGCACACTACAAGTCCACTTTAGAGAACTGCAGGAGAGCTACAGAGATTGTGACACCATCTACACAGACAGATCCAAAATGGATGGAAAGGTCGTATGTGCCTGCTCCTTTCGGAACAAAACAATCTCCCGTAGACTCCCCGATGGCTGCTCCATCTTTACGGCCGAATTGCATGCAATATCGCTTGCACTTATGGCCGTCAAAGCATCAGAAAGGAGGAAATTTATAATCTGCTCCGACTCCAAAACTGCATTGCAAGCTTTGGGGCGGATGAAGACTGACATTCCATTGGTACATAAGAGCCTGAAGCTGTTGAACCAAATAACAGCTGACCATAGGGATGTCACCTTCATCTGGGTCCCCTCCCATGTGGGCATTGAGGGAAACGAAGCCGCAGACAGAGAAGCAAAGAGAGCCCTAAATCATGCTGTGTCAGGAACCCAAATTCCCTTCTCGGACCTGAGACAAAGTATTGCCTCTGCCACCTATCAAGAGTGGCAGGACCGATGGGAGGCTGAGACTCACAATAAACTCAGGCAGATTGGGGCGGATGTGAGGTGGCGGTCCACATCTAAGGGTCTGACAAGGCGTGGTAGCACGACCATGTCCAGACTTAGGATTGGCCACACCTACATCATGCACTCTTTTGTGCTGAAAAAAGAAGAGCCCCCACTTTGTGAGTATTGTGACTCTCGCCTCACCGTGGAACGTATCCTCATCGACTGCCCCAGATACCAGGATTTCAGGGAGAAATATTTTAGAGCCACTAATTTAAAAACACTATTCAATAATGTTGACCCTGGGAAGGTACTGGGCTTTATACGGGAAGTGGGGTTCTCTACGAAGATCTGATTTATAAATTTGTAAACATGTACTATTTACATTAGATTTTTACCAAATTATTAAATTTTTACTACCTATACTATTTTAACTGTGAATAGACCTTGATTTTAATGATTGACTATGGAATTTGGCCTTTGTTGTGTGGAGGGAGAGTGGCCCTTGAGGGACTGCAGGCACGACATGGCCTAAATTGTGCCGATGTGCCCAAAATCAAAATCAAATCTTTATTTATTAGTATTAGATCTTAAGTTTGATTATTTTTTCAAAATATTTATTGTTTAGGATTTTTTAAATTCAAGGTTATCCCTCTTTGCTTAGGACCTTGAAAGGTTTTTTTTTCTAACCGGAAATAGAAGCTATTGGGTTAAAATATGAAGAAAAAAAAATGACTACATGATTTTGAGTCCTTGAAGTGCATATCTTATTTAAATCAGGCCCAGTATTGGTAAGTTCAGTGCCTACAAATGAATTTTGTACCCAAGAATGATTTAAAGTTATGTAAAATAATTTTGGATCATTTTCACCTCTTCATTCATTATTTTTATTTTTTTTTAGACTTCTTATAAAATACAATTGTTACTTCAAAAAAGAAGATGATTACATCCTACTGCATTTAGTCATGCATATTGACCAATGACTTAAATTCTGCCAAGTCACTTGTTTTCCTGGCTAGCTCAGGCAACCCATTCCATTCTCTAATAGCACTAGGGAAGAAGGAGTATTTGCACAAATTTGTCCTAGCAAATGGACCATCTCTTGTTACTTATGCAGGATGTTGATATTTTCTGTATGATTATTTTGTATCATGGCAAACATTCAATTTTAATAATGAATTTTTTTGTATCAGACGAGAGCAACAACTGACTTTGTACAATAAACGGAGAAAGAGTATAGTTCGGCCAATCATAAAAGCTCAAGAAAAGTTAGATCGACTTGGTAAAAAACGTACACATAGGTCCGGGTCTGAAGTCACGACGTAAGTAAATTTTCCTGTTGTGTGAGTGTATCTTGATTTCCACAATCTATAGCTCACACTCCACTATCATACTATTAGGGATCCTTGGCCATGTACGCATAAAGCATAAAGAGGAATGAAAAGATAGAATTTAGGTATAGAATGAAATAAAGAGACAGACTTATAGACAAAAAGGGAAATGGCAAGGCACAGTCTTACAGAGGGAAATGACAAGGTAGACCTAATGTCAAAGTAAGGGTCATTAATTGAGGAACTGGAAAGACTTGTAATCTATAACACTATTAAGTAAATATTAACTAGCAATCATGAAGAATATCTTCACCAAATGGTATTAAGATGCACAGGCTGAGTTATGTACTGATAATTGACCTGCCATTAGACCTTTAAATGTTTGACTTTTTAAATTTGTATATGTCAAAATATGCAAATGGTATTCAGAAAAAGATAAAAAGAAATTAATTTTAGAATATATATGTGGTTTTTAAAAGATGATTAACAAGAGATGGAGATGAGATAATAAAAATAAAGACTTTTTATTTCTCTTCTGACTTTAGGCCCGACTCTATGAAAAACACAGAAGGGAGCATGACAACTAGCTCTGAGCTGGTACCACCGTCTCCTACGAAAATGCGTGCCAGGAAGTCTCGTCATCGTCGCAATAACAGCAGAGGGTCTATGAAAGACATTACCTCTCCGCTCAAATCTCAATCTACCTATGAAGCATCACTGGACACCCAAACATCAGACAAACTTAACCCTGCGGGGCTTCATCCTACTGACCATGCACCCTATCCTGGGACATTTAAATTTTTGGGACCTGCCACTGCAATCAGGGAGTATCGAAGTGAAGATGAAGCTGATGGCCAAGAGACCAGGTTAACTCATATGGAAAACAACATTAAGAAACGTCAGGAGTGTTGTAGCAGAAACTCATCCACTTCTGCCACCAGGCACTCTCCAATCTCAAAACACTCACCTGTAAGTAAACACTTACCAGCATCAAAACAGAACTCTTCATCCTATCAAGACAATAACATTAATGATGTCTGCTTTGGCTGTGATGGTGGCTGCAGTGATGCTACTTGTAGCAGCAAACGCTCATCCCAGGTTAGTGCTGATGTGGAGAGCACATGTGACCTATCCCCTCTGCCCAGCCCAAAACAGAACTTGGAAACTATGAGTGAAAAATCCTCTCCGGATATTGACCTCTCTTCCCGACCTGAAACTGGGTCAGGTTCATGTTCTTGTTCACCGGTTACCTCCCCTGCTGACATACTGGAGACTCAATCAAATCCGGTGCGAGAAAAAGACTCAAATGAAAATTTAAATTACCCAATCAATAGCTCAGCCACTGAAAGTTGTCATTTAACATCTGGTCAACTTGAGGAATCTCTCCAAGACAGTCCTACTACCAACTCTAACAACATCCACAGTTTTTGCAACAATACAACTTCCAATAATCAACTTCTGGCTGTCAACTCTGGCTTTAAACGTATACATAGCAGTCAGGATATGAGGCGACAGAAGAATAGAAGCCCCTCCAGAAGGATTCGTGAATCTGATTTGATGGAGGGAAGGAGTTATGAAAACATTAGAGGATACAATACGCTAGGAAATTTAGAGACCAACTGTTTCCAAAGTGGAATAGAAAAAAGAAATGAGTCACCAGAGAAGACCAATGCTCTGAAGAAGTTTAGAAATACAAAGGTTAGTATAGTAAAATATTGTATCAATGTTAAATGAGCATTTTTGTTGTGTAGGTCTTTTCTACACTGATCTTAGTAAAATCCTGACTTCCCTGTTACTTTGATCCACACTGTGTCAGTGGTAGTCTTCTAAAGTTGTAGTTTAATCATAACTCAATTATTTATTCCACACAGTGTCTGCAGGGATAATCCCCATCTTGATAATAAAAAACATAACCATATAAATTTCATTGAACCCAAGGTTAAACACCAGTCCACTAATCAGGACTGAAGTGCCAAAGTGTTCTTGTATCACATAGAATAATCATTTAATTGGTTCCAGGTCACTTCATCCCCTAGTCACTTCATCCCATGGTCATTTCATCCGCTAGTCATTTCATTCTCTAATCCATCAAATAATAATTGTAAAAAGTATGAAATTAACAATATTTCATATATTTATTTTTATTATTACACATTATAATATAATAATTATAATAAGTATAATAATAATAAATATAATAATTACACATTAATAAATAAGAATAAAATATAATGTCAATGTAAAAATTGTTTTTGCGTGTTAATTGAAATCAATCAGATAGGCTATTGATAGTAGGAACAGAAGAAGATCTTTTGATTCCTATTGCTGTACATTGTTTCTAATTTCTCGGCCAGTGTTGCATATTTCTTGAAGTCAGCGTTTATTAGAACAAATAAAATGTTATATATTAGGGTTTGAAATAACACGCACATATTTAAGAAAAAACGTTTGACAAAGAAAGATAAAGGGAAAGATGGCTGTCAGGAGATACTTTATCTGCGGTATTATCATAAGTATTCTAACTATTCTCATCTCTCAAAAGATTTCCACTACTTCCACCACACCTTGGCCTTTGATGATAATTTATGAGCGCAGAGAGGCATGATCATAATTATTCAAATCATACTTCTATTTCTAAAAAGATTTTCCCTACTTCCACCACGCCTTGGTCTTTTGTCATTACATCATGCAATATGTGCAGGATAATATTGACATCCCTACAACAAACAGAAACTATATAACTAAATACAAACCCTGCATTACAATATATAAGGGGAACACTATAAACACTATTAATAACATGTTCAAAACATAAAAAAAATATTCTAATATTCTAAATAAGAATATTTATATAAATATATTATATGAAATGAGTGCTTAAAGGCAAGCCCTTAACAACACAATTATACAATGACTAAAAACATTTTTTATTGGGGATGATCTGACCAAAGTGACGGGATGAAATAACCAGTCACAGTGTAATTGGGACCAGCCAGTTATTAAGACCAAAATGATCATTTCCTGATGCGGTCAGATTAAACAGACTCAAGTCTGTAAGGTTATACAGCCTCATATGAATTTTTATCTTCAGCCTATATGGTTTGTTAGTGGGATACTTATCACAGATAATAGATTTGTATGTTTGTATCATTCTTCTTATTTCATCTGGTTTGTAAAAAAACAACAACACTTGAAATACAAAAAAATGAAGGTGAAAATGCTCCTCATGAGCTATGAAAATATGAAATCAAGATTAATTTGTTAAATTTGTCTTTATAAGACATGTATCTAGAAACTTTCATTTGAACATGACAAATCTAAACAATTACATACTTCTTTTGAATAATTATATATTGTATGCAACGTATGCAAATTTACTTTCTTCCTCTATGGGGGACATTGCCTGCCAAACTCCAGTTGGTGCCTTCTGGTAACTTGAGGGAGTTTACCCTCTTGACATTTTGAAAAGAGCTAACATTGTGAAACATCTGACTGTCGCTGGCCTCTGCAGGCTAACTGTTGATATGCTAGTGGTTGTTTGGGGAAAGCAGTGAGCTGTGGCTTACATGGTTCTTGCATGCTTGTCTGGTTTAAGGGCTGTGTTTGTCAGGATTTATAGCTACTGCTGGAGTTGATCTGCTGCCTGTTCTGAAGACTTTTGAAGGGTCGAGCCTTTCTCCTATGTGTAGGTTCCAAACTGGTGGTATCAAAAAGGATCTCTTGCCCCCCTTCACTTTTGTGGATTAAACCCCTAAAGATGATGCTTCCCTCCACCTCACAATTATTTGGCTATGTGAAAAAAAAATGGTCAGAAATGAAACATTCTATATTTTATTGCCAAATGTTTTAGTGTTCAATGTACAGTGGATATGAAATAAAAAATAATAATCTTTGTTATCCATAAAGACACTTGTCTTACAATTTGTGCATTACACCTAACAAAACATAACTATAGAAAACCAAAATGTACATTCACACCAGACTCACTCATAATTTACCTTTGAAAAATTTATATCAGATAGTTTCTGTGAAGTATGATTTCATTCACATAATACTTTGTTCTAGTTATCATCATTCATTATTTTTTTAAGCTCTAGCTTGGGATTGCACTAGACAAATTGTTAACAATCTGGGCCAACTTAGAAAATGTTTTGACCACTTTCTGAGCCAGGAAATTATTTGATGCAAAAGATTTTAAAATCTTTAACATAATTTGGATAAAGTATAAGTCTTGGGTTAGTTTTGTTTTATAAATTTTCTTCAGGAATTTAGCATATTACCTCCTAGTTCAGACATCCTGCAGGATGATAGGTTTGAACCCAGGGCCATTGACAGCCAAAGCACAGACCACACTGCTAAGAAGCCATACTTACTTAGTAGTCAGTTCTTCTCTTTAGATAAAATCTGAAGAAAACTGATGAGATTTTAGGTTTAAAGACAAATGTTAAAAAAATAAGTTCATCCACAGTGCATTCAGTGATTATAACTTCAAACTAAATGACAACTGTATGTTTTGTTCACACCATTTTGAACTGTCCCCACAGCACTCTGAAGATTCATGGTCCGAAGAAGAAGGAGACGTTAGTGAGGATGATGAATCAAGTAGCCACCCTCCCTGTCGCCAGTCTCTCTCAACTCTCAGTTCTGAAGGTGTGTTGTCTGAGGAGGACATGACTAGCGATCGCTCTGGTCATCAAGATGGCAGTGGCGATAATGGCTTGTTGTCTACGGGTAGTGCAGAAAATTTACAAGCAGAGTTGACAAAGTTTACAAATATACCTGATGGGTTGTCCGACAGGGAGAAGACTGTCAGGAAGATGAAGAATAAAGTCAACTCCCCTGACAGAATATTTGAAGTAAGTAGGAACTATTGGTCTTGTTTGTTTTGGATGTACCTTCAGATTTGAAGATTATTTTCCAAACCTCCTGCAGGACGATGGGGTATGGTACCGGGCAGAGTTTGAACACGGAATTATTGGAATAACAGTCCAGGGCGCATACCACATGACCAGGCAGCCCTGCTTTCCATTCCAACTAGTTGATAAATAAATTTGAAAAACTAAATAAAATAGAAGCATTAATTCTGAACATCAAGAGGCTATACTGAAATGGCCTGGAACATATACTGCATATTTTTCCTCAAGTAAAAGCACATGTTAAAATGTGAAAGGTTGGGGTATACTAACTTGTGCCGTCTCTACTTCTCTTTCATGAAAACTTTCCTTTAAGAGATGTACAGCTATGTCTGTTGTAGCGTACTGCTCAAAAGAAAATAGAAGAAATGTGGTGAAAAAGAAGGAAAACATTCATGCAGCTAATTAGAGAGTTTAAAAGCAAACACTGCCTAAGGTTATAGAAAAGAAAATTAAGAGGGCTAAAGTATAGGTGGGGGGGGGGCATGGTAGCAGAGTGAGTGTTTGGCTTCTAAACAGAAGACAGTTGGTCATTGTGCTGGCCACTTAACACACTTGTTAACCATCTGTCATAGAAACAAGGCGACCTTTATAACATCTGCCCCAGCATGGTTCAAGATGTGGGTGACTGCCAATGGCCTTGTGGTTTTAGGGGCCTCACACCTCCAAGGTTTATCTATTGCATGAAAGATGTAGAACAAAATCATTTGAAAAAAAAAATCTTCAATTTCTATAGCGCTGTTAACACACATAATGTAGGCTCAAGGTGTTGTGATAACATGGCTTAAAGAAAAAAGTTAAAATGACAAACCAATTTTTTAAAAGGTTTGAGCAGACAAGTCA
The DNA here is from genome assembly GCA_036873155.1 of Biomphalaria sudanica. Classification (NCBI taxonomy): domain Eukaryota; kingdom Metazoa; phylum Mollusca; class Gastropoda; family Planorbidae; genus Biomphalaria; species Biomphalaria sudanica. Next base: position 85,361 of record JAZGLO010005624.1, on the reverse strand, counting down.
AAATTTTCTTTTAGGAGTGTAGTGAAGCATGTTGCTTGTCTAAGACCAATGCTAGCTTGCACTGAAAAAGCAAACCTCAACTTTTATGGAAGAAACTTGGCAAAACTAGAAGTGTTTAGCCCAAAGCAGGGTTCTTAGAGGGTCACATGGAGTGATCAGTTCACTAAGGTACAAGGGCATATCTTTGTTCTAAATGCAAAAATGACAAAGTATGGCCACCCTGTAGTCTATCCTGTACTCTCAGGAACCCAATCAAGTGTATGCTAAGAGTATACAGAATCTCATGTTGTTTTGTTTCTGAATTCACTGCAGCTTATCAGTTTTACATGCTGGCATTGCATTTTATTTGTTAAGCCAGAAGAGTATGAATGCCAAAGCAAACTTTTTTGTTGACACACTTGTCAAATATGGTAGAATCTTGCCTAATATGTGCAGTTGCAGACAGAGACTCTTGCAGAACTGAATTATGTGTGAGTTAAAAGATACAGTTGGTTCAAGAAAACTTTTGAGATTGTGAACTACATGTTATGCAGATTCAACAGTGACCTACATATATTTAATCACGTCTGACTCTCCTGCCAGTCAATTCAAGTGTTTTTTTTTTTTTTCATTATCTGCCCCATCAGCAGCGGGTAGGGGGAGGTCTATAATGTATGAGCTGCTGTCTCTGTAAACTTGGAAAAATTTAAGTAATTCTGCAGTCAAATAGCTGTGTATAAAAAGTATGAATAATTTCAAATATTTTCATTATTCACTCTAAGTAACTCTAATACTGCTTCACTTACTAACTATTTTTTTATTTCATTTTAGAAATGTGATACAGAAACTAGTTCAAGTTCTGATGAATGCTCTGACATGACTGTCTCATCAACTATACACAAAAGCAGATCTCTAGAAACTAGTACGAACTGGTAGTAGTTTTTCTCTTAGTTCTATTTCATCCAGACAGAAGTCATCAGTTCTATCACTTAAAATTAGTGTGTTCATATGGTCAGTGAACTGTGCTAGATAAACATCATTTGGACATCGATACAGATGGTTAGACAACCATTTACAATGTTTTATTAGGACATCCATCAAGTTGGATAGACTACCATTTACGCTGTTTCGTCATTTGTTTAAGTCAAGCAGTAAACTAGTCCTGTGACGTCATGGATTCAAAATTTCACTATAACAAAAACATCTTACAACACAAAGACAGCATCTTTGAATTGCATTACTTGGTGGATGTAACAGTGCATCAAACTAATGTTTTCACTGCTCTTGGTCTGAGACCACCATCAATTGCACAAAAAGGGATTCATAGTGCACCATCTGTAGAAATGAGGACCTTTATGGAATGCATTCAGTTTAAATCTGAATTGAAGTCAGGTAACAATTAGGATTTTCATTCTCACTGGTTGTTGATCTCAAATTTAAAAAACTCAACAATTGACATGTCACCACTACAGCAAGTCAGGAGAAACAGAATTTCTGTGAAAAATGTCTTAATTGTTTATCTTTACACTTAAATAAATAAATTATTGCTTTATTATAGTGCTAATTTCATGCCTATAGCATTCTCATAATGCTATGGTCCAATCTCATTCGTAATCCAGTGAGGGGGGAGGGGGTATCTGTGAGAAGGTTTTCCGTGCTGCCTTTAGGCGCTCAGTAAACACAACTATGCCTGAGTTGAGTGTCGCATCTCGAGCCCCCTTCATAGGTAGCCAAGCCAAGTTCAAGCGTACTTAGCCTCTCGACCACGCTTCCCACTTAGAATAAACTTTAATTATATATTTTTACACTTAGAATAAGCTATTCAGTTAGTTGGGCTGCCATACACAAACTGTCTATCATTGCCACAGATACATCAAGACTAAAGAGTTTTGATTTTCCCTACTTATGCTCATCTTCTTTTCATTGATGCGAATATATATTTTTTTGTGCATGATTCTAATTATCTTATACTAATAGTAAAACTTTAAATGTTTATGTAAGCATCACCTCACCATATCCTGATTGTATTATGCTTGTCACATATAGAAAAAGTAAAATGCATTGCTATTAGGGAAAATCATATTATAATGATGGCAAATTGGTGCATTTTCTGCCAATAGAAACTTGATCTAAACTAAATAAAAGCATATACTAAATCAATGAATCAAAAGTTGTCATTTTATATCAGATTTGTCAATGGTTTATACAAGTCTAGAATAACTTTTCAAAGCTAACCCTGGGCCATTGATGCATTGTCTGGAGGAGGATGAGCAGTATTTTTTAAATTTTTGTTGTTTTATGTCCATTCTAACAGTTCTGTGAACTCATCCTGTCTAAAACTACCAGCTGTTTCAATTGAACTAACTGCTTACTGTTTAATAGGTTTTTTAAAAAATTACATTATTAATTATTTTGATCTAAATGAGATTTGATCAAAGGATATTAGTACCTTTAGATTCTAATTTTGAAATGTATTTAGTTAAATTCTGCTCCAAATATTAGTGATTTTCACACATTTTTCCATTTCTCTGATTTTTGCTTCTTAGATAATGTACACTGATGACATAGACCTATTTTTCTATTTCTAGTATAAATAATCAATTTGAACAAGTCTATGTGAATCTTGTGCATATGAAATTTACCTTCCTAAATCCCCCTTAACCCCCTCCCCCCTTTTTTAATATAGTTTTATCAGGGGAGTCAATAATATTTAAACTTCAATGAGTTACGAAAATCATTGTAGATCAGTTTAATAATTAGTACTGGATCCACTACATCTGTGGTGATATAGTCATTTTGAATGGTGGCACTTCATGTGGGGATAGAGCCAATGATAGAATCATCAGATGTTTGTGAGAACATTTGGAAATAAAACTAAGTGGGCCTGTGAAGAAAGGCTTCTAAGTGTATGATGCTCATTTCCTTGCTATATATTTTAATTTATTTTTAAAGTGAACTAACTTTTGCACTAATGATTTATTTCCTTATGCTAAACTCAGTCTAGCTTCAATTCATTGTGATTGACCTATAAGTAGGCCATCTCTATAGTCACTTTCTCCAGTATGTAGTTTTATTACTTCTTTCATCTTAGGGAATCCTATTCAATATATCATTTATTAAATGGCTTCACTTCTGAAATAATTTATATGTCTGGTAATTATTAATACCAAATCTCAGAGATCAGCTCCAACAGCAGAAATAGATTAACAACATCAACAACATTTTAATACTAGTCATTTTGTTCAAAAATAACACAAATTGTTAGTTGTATCAAGTCTTACAACATTAGCAAGATGTCACAAATTATACATTCAACAGTGGTGTGTCTGGCTGTCTGAAATTGTGTGTTTTTATCTCTCATTGCACTTTGTTTTAAAAGTTTTTGTACCAGACTCTCCAATGAGACCAAATTTTTTTTTATACACTAACTTCCTTCTATTGTCTAAAGGCATTGACTAATATTTCTAAACAAAGATATTTATTTTCTCTCTTTGTTCACTTTTTTTTCTGTTTCTTTACTTTTGGATTATCTTCCTTTTCTTGTTTACATTTAAGCTATGGAATGTGATATTTTCCTTTGATTTAGAATCATCTATTTCTGACATCAGCACAAATTTTAGGACATTCTCCCCTTATGAGTATTTTATTGCTAAGCTCTTTGTTGTGTCTTAACATTTAGTGCTGAATTCACTACTTCTATAGTGATATGTCAAAGGAATTTGTTAGGCTTCACTTGTTTACAATATCAAATTAGGCAGATACAAGTTTTGTTTTGTTTTTGTTTTGTGTATTTTGAGTAAGTTTTTATATAATGACAATAATGTCATAGTAAAAACAAAAGAGTTCGATATGAAATGAAAACAGTTCATAATGCTAGTGTCTTTGGAGACAAGTCAAGTTTTGTTCATCAAGAAGTTTTGGACTTAATTATTTGGTTAGTGACAGCGATGACAGACAGATTCCCTTCATTATTAGATTAAATGTTTGAACCGCCAACACACTTGATTGTCTCATTATAATGTTGGCATTGCCTCTGTGTTCATTTGGTTAGTTGAAATTAGTTGTTAGAATACTCAAGACACAGTGAAGAAGTTACCATCAATTTGTATATCTAGGCCTGACCACAGTATGAAATGCTAAGAAGATTGTCAAAAACTAATAGTCAAATTGTAGGAAATAATTCTTCTTGGTAGAATGAGATGTTAGCCAATCTTGTAGGATGTTAGTAAAATCTTGATTTTTTTTCCCCCTCTTCTACTATAAAAAAAAAAAGATTATTATACATATTTGTATCTATCAGTATTAAACTTAAAATGTTCAGTTCAAAAATGTGCATCAAATTTTCCTTGGAGAAATAAAAGCCATTTGTTGTAGCTTCAGGTTCAAAATTCAAAAGTTTCTGCTTCTAGCTGCTATGTCTCTTCAGATGTCAAGTAGCCATTGGACTTGAAAGAGTGTCAACAAAGTATCACTGAAGCCTAACCTTTATTTCAATGCTGACATTACAAACAGACAGTTTGTTATTATTGTATTTGAAAAACATAAATGTCTACCAAAATTGAGGCCTACTTTCTTAAACTCTTTACAAAGGTAACCTGTTAATCAGAAATACTGTATGTTAAAAGATGAAATTAGTGATAGGCTTCTTAAAAAGTTGGTTACAAGTTTCAATTGTGATTATAGATCTGCTTGTTTTTTTTTTTTTATGGTTGTTTTCTTTTTATTGAAAATAGTCAACTATTTATGTGTGTGTGTTTGATCTCAAAACACACAATAAAAATTAAACTGATTGAATTCATCAGTATGAATTTTAACCAGGTGCAGTAGTTTGTATTTCAAATATCTAATAAGTCCACTTGGGTGTTGTTGGGAGCTCTGTTTAATTAGCCAGCCACTAGGAATTTTTGTCTCTTAAAATAAAAGAGCATTTCCTTTAATTTCCTTTCAACTTTAAGATGACTCATTTTCCAAACCTGATTGCATTTAAGGTTTGTGTGGCTGATTGCTGCACTTAGTGTAGCTATATTGGCTTAGCCAATGTACAAGGAACTATTGCATATTGGCAATAAGCTAATGCACAGGAAAATAGTATTTATTGATGACTATTGCTAACAACCAATATGAAAAGGATTTTCAGCCAGTGCATGTTTTCTAGAGGGGAAAAGTCCTCTTAAATAAATACACACAATGATTTCATTGGCAGTTTTCTTTGCTTCTTTTCTCCTCATTTTCATCTTTGCTACTGATACATTTATTTGTTTAGCTCAAGTTTATTTATTTAATGACAATATTTTATCAAATCTTTAAAATATCAAAAATAATTTAAAATTAACATATCACATTTTTTAAAAAGTTGTTTTTTTATGTATCTTATAACATGGTAACCACTATTGTCATTCCAAGATAAGAATAAAAATAGATGCTCATTTTTTCAAATCTATTTTTGCATTCCTAAAAGCATGTATGCATCCAAAATCCAAAACAGTGATACCCAGCATGGGGCCTGAAGGCCATATCTGGCCCATGGTGCAGTGCTGTTTGGCTTTTGAAGCTTCTGCTCATACTACATAATCAAACTGCAGAGGCAAATTTCATTTTTGTTTTTAAATGTGGCCCATGACCTGTGTTAGAAATTCAGGCTGGAAAAGGTTGGGCAGTGCTGATCTAAATAATTCCTTGTGAGTTTTGTCCACATCTTTCTTAAGCAATGCATGATTTTATTTCCTGTCCAACTTTTCATAGGCCAAAAAAAAACTTGTAGGCTTTTTAAAATGTTGATAGAACAGAAAGAAAAAAAAGGGGGAGGGGGGCCTCTAGTTATTAGAAATACAGCATTCAGTCCTACAAACAAAAATGTGTTTGTTGAGACTTAAATTTGTTTTGTTTTTTTAATAGATCAATTTTCATTATGTCATCATCTCTAAATGGAATTATTCTCAATCTGAAAAAAAAATATTTTGTCATAGAAACATTTATTTACTACATAAGCTGAAAAAAAAAGTTAAATATTGTATATTACAATATCTTATTGATTTTTACTAATGAATTTTTTATGTCAGTTTTTCTGTGTCTTATTACTCTTCTTTCATACATTTGTAAGTGTTTATTTCTTTGTATAGATCCTTTTATTTATTTTAACACACACATTGCTTCGTTTGTCCGGAACTGGTCTTAAAGTTTACCAGTGAGATTTGTATTACATGTCCAGATTGTAATTGTTTAATTTTGCCACATAGTTTTGTCACTATTCCATTCATTAGACAAACTCAAGTTTTGCTGGATAAAACTTGCTTCATCAAAACATTGGTTTCGCTGGCTGGACTATCACCTTGATTCTACCTCTTATTGAAAAGAGTTCATGTTATTTTATGCTTTTGTTTGACTTTTGCACTCTCAAATATACAAAACATTAATCATAGGAAAATCATGAAACAATTGTTTTATTTTTGCCATGTCTATTACTATTACAATTTTAGGGGAATGGGGGGGGGGGGACAAAAATGTCTTCTGTGGACCTCAAATAATATATTTTTTTAATGTTTGTTTTTTGGTTTGTTTTATTTACATTTAGTTTGTCTTGCTTCTCATTTTATAAGTCTGAAGAAACCAAACAAGCTGAGTGAACATCTGTTTAATACTTATTTTTTACAAATTATATTTGGTAGCACTCTTTGGCTTTTTTTTTTTTCTAAAGCCTTTCCTGTTGACTAAGTTTTAAATTTGCTGTGTGGTTAGTACATTAAAAAAAAAAGTTTTGTATATGATATTATATTACATTATTATTCATAATTGTTACTAATCCATTTTTTTTAAACATTCAAACACTTGTACATTGACAGTAGAACTCTTTTGTGTTCTCCTGATTCCTACAATCATTCTAGTGGCAGCCATTTTATTCCTGGTTATTTGTAGGACTATGATTCAGTTGTTAGTGTTGTCTATTAGTGCTGCAAATGGTTATTATGTATTGTGTGTATATGGTTTTAAAATCGTTTATGATTATTCTAAAGACATTCTGAATAATGCTTCCCATTAATAAATGATGGGTTTCTAGGCATTGAACTTGACTTGTTATAAACTAATAGGCCTGTAAGCTAATAAACTAGAAATGATTGAATTTAGTTGTAATGTCTTTTTTTTCATTTCATTTAAGAAATGTGCATTCTAAAAATAAAATAGACCCCATGTTTTAGAAAGTAATTCAGAAACATTTAGGTGGGGTAGCTAGGTCTTGTATTCCTTTTTAGCATTAAAGAAGCTACATGTCGCCCATAAATAAGCTAAAAACAAATGTGAAGGTAACTGCTGAACCAATGCATTAAAGAAGTTGATAATCGTCTTGCAAGTACCTCTTTCACTCATGCTGCCTACAAATAAATGACGTCTTCCTAGCAGTGGTTGTTACCACAATTTTGAATAGTTCTTCAATCAAAAGGGGCCTCCCCTCTTAAATAGGCTTACTTTGAAAGGACCACCTTACAAATATAGCTGTACCAGTGACTGTCATATAGCTATGGGCAAAGCTTAACAGACACCGTAAGAGTGAAGCAATAAAAAATGATATCTCCTCATGAACTCAATGACTTCTTTGGCGCACCACAGCAAACACATCACCATCACATCTCTGAGATCCAGACTGCGGCCGGTCTCCTCCTTCCTGGTGAGTTGGCCAAGCACGCTGTCAGTGTGGTAGCCAAGACCATCACCAAGTGCACCAACAGCAAAAAAAGTTTTGTAACAATAAGGTCAAACAAAAGCCCTTTTCATTTAACACATGCCATTTTTAGCGCCTTTTCTTGTTCCCAATTAGATAATTCCCTATCCGATCGAGTCTTTTTTTTATTTATCCACGGCATACTCTGTTATAAAAATTTAAGAAACTTGGTTCAAACTCTAAAAATAGAACTTTCCCCAAATGAAAATTATAGATCTATTGTATTATTATATTATATTTATTTATTTATTATTTATTTATATTATATACTCAAGAAACTGCTCTTTGCGAAACCTTTTACAATGATATATAAGGCATATTAATTAATATTTAATGTTGGAAAGACTACTTCATAGAACAACTAATTCCTATATGAATCATAATATTCATAGCAACGGAGGATAAACCTGAAAATAAAATTCCAGTGTGTTTGATGATTCCAGCAATACATATTTATTGTTATTTTAATTGGTTTAAATTTGAATTTTATAAATAAAAAAGATAGTTTATTGATAACTTAACATGTAGTTTTAAATTACTTTTCACTCTTACACTTACTACATTTAGAAATTTGTTTTTTTAAATGTTTATGAATTTGTGAAAATTTGCAAGTTAAGCAGGGGGTCTACCGAAAACCAGAAAACATGGCAAGGGGCCTTACTTACTTAGACTTAGGTCCTCCCGCGCCGTTCGGCGCATTGGGCGGCAAGCTGTCTCCATAAAGATCTGTCACTGGCAATGTCTGAAGCCTCCTCCCACCTGGTGTCCACTGTTCTGAGGTCCTCCATGAAGGTGTGTCGCCAAGTAATACGAGGGCGTCCCTGTTTGCGCTTTCCTTGTTTTGGCTTCCATGTTATCGCAACTCTTGGTGTGCGTAATTCATTTTGACGTAGAACATGTCCCGCAAACCTCATGCGACGCTCAGTCACAACCTCACCAAGTGTTCGACTCCCAGTTCGCCATAGGATTTCCTTGTTTGAGACCCGATCTGTGTAACTGACTCCCAAAATCCGTCTCAGCCATCTCTGTTGAGCCACATTTAGTCTTTTCTCAATTTTGACAGATGACTTCCACGTCTCACATGCATATGTAGCAGTTGGAATGACGATTGTGTTGAGAAGGTGTATTTTTGTCTCGAGTCCAATGGCTTGGCTAGTCCAAATAGGCTGCAGCCTTTGGAAAATGCTCCTTGCCTTTCCTATTCGGCACTCTACATCATGGTAAGCATCTCCATCATTTGTTATGATGCTGCCAAGGTACGTGAACTTGTCCAGATCTTCAAGCTTTGACTCGCCAAGTCTGACGGGGACACCCTTTGCCTTATATCCCACTCGCATAATTTTAGTCTTATCCAAGTTTATGCGGAGGCCAATTTTGGGTGCCTCTCTGTCTAGGCTCTCCGTCATTTTTTGAATGTATTTATTTGTAGCCCCGAGTAGTGCAACATCATAAGCAAAGTCCAAGTCCGTCAATCGGAGCTGTTCACGCCATGGAATACCAAAGTTAGTCTGGTTAATTGCTCTCCTCATTATGTAGTCGATGGCTAGGAGGAAAAGGAAGGGAGATAAGATGCACCCCTGTCGCACACCTGTCTCGATTGTAAAAAACTCTGTTGTTCCCTCTTCTCTTTTAATGCAGCAACTAGATTGACTGTAAATGTGTCGTAGGATCTGGACGAATTTTTCTGGGATACCGTATTCTCTAACAATTTTCCATAGTGATTCTCGGTGGACACTATCAAACGCTTTTTTGAAGTCCACGAAACTGATCGTTAGCCGTTGTTGGTACTCAAGACTTTGTTCTATGATATTTCGTAGAACGAAAATCTGCTCTGTACATGATCTGCCTCTTCGGAAACCTGCTTGTTCTTCTCTGAGCCTTTCATCTACAGACTGTTGAAGCCGTCTCAACAAAACAGTGCTGAAAACTTTGCCCGGGACAGAGAGGAGAGTAATGTCCCTCCAGTTGTTGCAGTCTGCCAAGTTGCCCTTTTTGGAAGCTTTACAATCACTCCCTTTTGCCAGTCCTCTGGGACTTTTGAAGTTCGCCAACAGAGATTTAAGAGATCAGTCATTCTGTTAACAATGCACTGTCCCCCATATTTTAGCATTTTTGCTGATATCATGTCTAGCCCTGGTGCTTTGTTATTCTTTAACACTGCAATGGCCATGGTACCCTCCTCAGCAGGGGTCTACGAGACAAAAATAGTTTGGGAACAACTGCTTTACATCTTCTGCATTAATCACATAAACTCACTTACTAATGATGAATAGAATGGGAGATGGATGTAAAATAATCATTTGTGTGACCAGAACTTTACAAATTATTTAGAGAACAGAAAAATTGCATTCTACGTCGATTATAGGACGCCCCTGCTGAGTCCACCCAACTCTAATGGGTGCTTAACATTAGTTGGGGAAGGTAAAGGCGGTAGACCGTTGTATTGGTCATATAAAACCCTCGTTGAAACAGTCGACCATTGAAATAGATTAGCTTTAACATAATCTACATCTCCCTATCAATAGCAAGATCTGAAATGGGTAGGCTACCTATTAGTTGTTTTGCAATTTAAGATTGAATGACACGTTTCATTAACTAAGTTGCAAAACTATAAAGTTTTATTTTCATTGTCCTCCTTTTTAAGGCTTTGTCCTTCTTTCTGTGCTCCTTGGGCTTGCGTGTATATAGTGGCCCTAATCTAGCCGGGGTTCCGCAAGGTTGTTAACGCCGGAAGTGGTAATGGTCTTAAGCCCATTATTACCTATAAAGTACTTCCAATGGCATGCGTCTCAAATAGCCTCTGACAACCAGTCCAACTCCTGGCCTTCACGTGTGGCTCAGTTACTGAGCCTGGCGGAACCGTTACCATAGACAGGAGAAAGGGCAAAGGCGAGCAACTGGCGTCTAAACCAGTAAGCTTCGGGCAGAAGGAGCTCGTTAGCCTTGGTTGCCCACCCATCTAGGAGAAGGAAAACTCTGAATTCAAGCCTCCGCTGCCCTGCTATACCCAAACACGGAAAGGCTTCGGGAGACAACCCTGAGGAAAAATCAGGAGCTGGTGACCCTTAGGCAGACTGTGGCACACCGTTCTACAGCCTGGCAGATCCTGCGGCGCTACTGATCCCAAACTGTACTGGATACTCCGTTCCTCTGGTCACATCAGCTGCGCAGAGAGAGGGGAAGTGCTGTGTGGGCGACATTCCGACCATAAACAATGGCCAGGCTTTCATCTCACTTGCTCTGAGATGAACCATAGTCGTTCTACGACTGAAGGAGGCCAATGAATCTAGCCGGACATATTTAAAAAAAAATATCCTACTCGACTATCTTATAAAAAAGGACCAAAGTCTTAAGTCTTACTTAAGACTTTGGTCCTTTTTTAAAGTCTTACGTAACAATCTCTTGTTTACTTCTACTATAATGAACTGTGTTGCTATAAGAATACTTATTATTTTATATTATGAATTACAGACGTTTCTCAAAACTATAATTACGTCCTAATCAAATACATGTGTTAATCTAGTTACGCATGTTAATTAGGGACACCCGCTAAACTCTTTCCACCGTCACCATATTGTAGTAACTTCAGTGGCGGACTGAAAGGGTTAATGTGTGTGCGGTACTGACATACACTTCCGAAGCAAATCACACAGGTCAAGGGCTGTTGAATAAGGGGACAGTACTGCTAGTGCACGCAAGTATGACCTGAGCTGAGATCATGTGACAGATAGCCTTTACGGGAAGAGACTCGGTGTGTAAAGAAAGGACAGTTGAGTCCAGGACAGCAAGAGAAAAACTGTGCAGTACCTTGAGAGTCCTCGAAGATGTAGCTGTACGAGCTAGAGAGACCTGTAGGGATTAGTTAGGCAGTTCTGATGTGAAGAAAAGCATTTGCAGTTAGTGTAGCCAATTGTGTTTATTTCAGTTAGTGTAGCCAATTGTGTTTATTTCAGTTAGTGTAGCCAATTGTGTTTATTGGCTGTTGTTGAAGTAATTTGTCATTAAACCGCCACTTCGTTTATTGAAGCTATTGTAGTCAAGTTGTTTTAGAAGGCCTGATAGATAAAATCGTAACAATATAAACACACACACATACACAATCCATATTAAGGCCACCAAGTGAAAAAAAGAATAAGCGAAAAGTTTCGCTAAATACTCAGAACGTGCGAAGTGTTCCTTTAAGGAAAAAGTTTGGGAAACACTGCACTAGAGACACAATAGTTCTTTTATCTAGGTTTTCTTTCAGTGGACAGTGACTTGAAATTCCCATCTCTTAAAAATTAATATATGAACAAGAAAATATAAAAAAAATACTTTTAGAAAAAAAACAACCAACAAACTTTTTACCAGACAGACAAGAGTTGATATAAGCTTTGTAAAAAAAAATGTGGGGGGGGGGGGGAGTATTTGAGGCCTCAAAAGAGGTCAAGCCCTGGGCCCCCCAACGATGGAAAATTCCTAGCTACGCCCCTGATGGCCGCCTGTTCCAGTGATATGCACTTCAATGCTCGTTGTTGATGGCGTCATCCCCCGACGTCACGCATGAGGTTTGGCCTGGAATCTTCATTTCAAAAGAAGTGTCCGAAACTTAAAAAAAAAAAACGCATCACTTACACAATGAACCTGTTTTTACAAAGCGTATACCAACTCTTGTCTGTCTGGTAAAAAGTTTGAACACGTCATTTCTCCCATTCCCATTCTTGGATCAAGTGGAAACTTTTGCAAAATTATTCCTTGGCGAAGAAAATGCATGAATCAATAACAAAAAAATTAACAAATTTGTACTGGGGAGGGGGGCGCGGTGGCTGATTTGTTACGCGCTCGGCTTCCAAACCTAGGGTCCTGGGTCCGAATCTTGGTGAAGACTGGGATTTTGAATTTCGGGATTTTTAGGGCATCCCTAAGTCCACCCAAATCTAATGGTGACCTGACTTAATTTGGGAAAGTAAAGGCGGTTGGTCGTTGTGCTGGCCACATGACACCCTGCTCAAAAAAAATTTGGCCATAGAAACAGATGACCTTAACATCATCTGCCCCATAGAGCGCAAGGTCTGAAAGGAAAACTTTCCTTTTACAATATTGAAATTTATAGTTGCGAATGTGGAGTTCTTCCCTACACCATAGAAAAGCTTTTTTAAAAGTATTTTTATATTTTGCCATTTTTGTTTTGTTTCTATTCTTGTCCAGATAGTGTATTCAGTACTTCTGAAAGACCTTTTTGTTCCAAGTAATTTGCATTGCTGACGAGGAGCAAGATCACTCAAAAAAATCTATGTGCGTATTCTGAAAACCAATATGTTCATTACAAACTTAAATTCCTGTATCTAAATTTATCTATTTATCTATCACAATGACTTTTTCAATGAAAAATCATTTTTAAACGAATCATCTGAACATGTTAAAATGTGGGGAAGTTAATAGCGTACACAAATTCTACGTTCAAACTATGTCAGCATAGCCTAGGGCCTGGCCTAGACTATTGATCTATATTTGTTTTGTTAGTATTCCTTCTTATTTAGATCGATCTCAAATTACATAATTCGAGATAATTTAAAATTTAGAGCATTTAATTAAAGCGAAGACCAGAAAGTGAGAACGTATAATTATAAATACGAATTACAAAAAAGATTACTTCCACAAGAAGTTTATCTTATTTCGTCTGAAACACAAACATGGCAAGCTATAGAGTCAATATTTAACCATTTGACAACTAGAGTGGCCGGGAGTCGCCGCTACTGGTAGTCAACTAGCCGGAGGAAATTCCAGCTACCCGTCGCCTCAGCGTGGCCCTCCGGTGGAAACGTCTAGTGGTGGAAACTAGATAGTCTAAGTACGTGTAGCGAACCAGGCCCGGCCGGGCTTCCCTGGGTGACCTTTTGTTTTTTTTTCTCTCACTCGGGGTTGGGATGGAAAAAACGCCCGGAACCCAGTCCAAAAAAGTCGGTCACGCCGTTCCACAAGGGGGCCGTCATCAGTGTCACGTTAGCTGGAGTGGCGGTCCTTACACGGAACAGTGGCGGTTACAGTATAGGAATATGAGACAAGCTCCTCTCAGTTAGCACTGTTCTCGGCCACTTGTAGCGATTGGGGCGCAGGAACGGTGCGCTGTGTACACGTCACAGTCCGGCCCAGTCAATCGATATGGCCGTCTACCGTTGGGAGCCCTCAGACAGGACCGGGGTGAAGAGCCCCACGTCCAGGCCTGGTAGTTAGATAAAAGCCTTTCTAACCACCAACGGGATAATGGCGCCCTTCTGGATTTCACTGAAGGTAGACAACTAGAGAGTGACCTCTATGTCGAAGGCGCCGACTAGAGTCGCCGATTTTGGGTTGTTTTGTTTACGCACGCACTGCTAGTTTTTAAATAACTATTTATACCTTTACTAACTCTGACCTAGAAGAGCGATAGTAAAGCTATTTTTAGGTGTTTATTTTATCTCTGCAGCTTGTTGGAATGGATTTTAAAGATTTTTTTGAAAATTACGTGTTTTTTTTGCTAGCCTTCAAAATGGAACATATTTAGGCTTATGTGTAGGCTTGGCAAGATCCGCATTTAGTTCACTTATTTACGTCTCTAGGCAGCCATATTGGTGCAGGCCAGATTTTTATTACGTTGTCTAGCTGCTGGATCAAGACTAAAAGAAATATTTCTAAGGGGGGGGGGGGGAAACCTACTTGATTTTTAATACAGTGAGCTAAAACATGATAGGAAGAGAAAGAAAAAAACAACAAATAGAATTAATAGGAATATAATGCTATATTGGTTGAAGTATTAAAAAAGGTTGGGGGGTATACATTATTATTCTTAAATTAGAATGACAGTAATAACACGAAAAAGCGTAAATCTAGGTACCGATTTTTTTATGCTATAAAAATTGAATTTCAATAGATATGATGGGATTATTGTATAGATAACCACTCTACATTTTAAATGTTTTGGTGTAGATTTAAGGTGCTGACAACTTGTAATATTTTTCAACAAAGTTGCAATAATTGTTGTGTGTTATGAGGCTTGTTGCATAGTATCTAGAACACGCTATAAACAGCTTATGTCCTTATAGAAAAGAATGTCATAAATATTTATTCCTTTGATAGATATATACCAGGTACAATGACTGTCTCTAATCTAATCTAGACTAGAGTAAAGGAATGTGGTTACTGAAATGGGGGGGGGGGGTGATGGTGAAACTGCGGGGGCGGGCGCGGGGGGGGGGAGGATGGGGGTGAAACTGCGGGGGGTGGAGGGAGAGAATGGGGGTGAAACTGCGGGGGGTGGAGGGAGAGGATGGGGGTGAAACTGCGGGGGGTGGAGGGAGAGGATGGGGGTGAAACTGCGGGGGGTGGAGGGAGAGGATGATGGTGAAACTGCGGGGGGTGGAGGGAGAGGATGATGGTGAAACTGCGGGAGCGGGCGGAGGGTTGGAGAGAATGGGGGTGAAACTGCGGGGGGTGGAGGAAGAGGATGGGGGTGAAACTGCGGGGGGTGGAGGGAGAGGATGGGGTGAAACTGCGGGGGGTGGAGGGAGAGGATGGGGGTGAAAATGCGGGGGGTGGAGGGAGAGGATGGGGGTGAAACTGCGGGGGGTGGAGGGAGAGGATGGGGGTGAAACTGCGGGGGGTGAAGGGAGAGGATGGGGGTGAAACTGCGGGGGGTGGAGGGAGAGGATGATGGTGAAACTGCAGGGGGGTGGAGGGAGAGGATGATGGTGAAACTGCGGGAGCGGGCGGAGGGTTGGAGAGAATGGGGGTGAAACTGCGGGGGGTGGAGGGAGAGGATGGGGGGGAAACTGCGGGGGGTGGAGGGAGAGGATGGGGTGAAACTGCGGGGGGTGGAGAGGATGGGGGTGAAACTGCGGGGGTGGAGGGAGAGGATGGGGGTGAAACTGCGGGGGGTGGAGGGAGAAGATGGGGGTGAAACTGCGGGGGGTGGAGGGAGAGGATGGGGGTGAAACTGCGGGGGGTGGAGGGAGAGGATGGGGGTGAAACTGCGGGGGGTGGAGGGAGAGGATGATGGTGAAACTGTGGGGGGTGGAGGGAGAGGATGATGGCGAAACTGCGGGGGGTGGAGGGAGAGGATGGGGGTGAAACTGCGGGGAGTGGAGGGAGAGGATGATGGTGAAACTGCGGGGGGTGGAGGGAGAGGATGGGGGTGAAACTGCGGGAGCGGGCGGAGGGGGGAGAGAATGGGGGTGAAACTGCGGGGGGTGGAGGGAGAGGATGGGGGTGAAACTGCGGGGGGTGGAGGGAGAGGATGATGGTGAAACTGCGGGGGGTGGAGGGAGAGGATGATGGTGAAACTGCGGGAGCGGGCGGAGGGGGGGAGAGAATGGGGGTGAAACTGCGGGGGGTGGAGGGAGAGGATTGGGGTGAGACTGCGGGAGCGGGCGGAGGGGGGAGAGAATGGGGGTGAAACTGCGGGGGGTGGAGGGAGAGGATGGGGGTGAAACTGCGAAGGGTGGAGGGAGAGGATGGGGGTGAAACTGCGGGAGCGGTCGGAGAGGAGAGGATGGGGGTGAAACTGCGGGAGCGGTCGGAGAGGAGAGGATGGGGGTGAAACTGCGGGAGCGGTCGGAGAGGAGAGGATGGGGGTGAAACTGCGGGAGCGGTCGGAGAGGAGAGGATGGGGGTGAAACTGCGGGAGCGGTCAGAGAGGAGAGGATGGGGGTGAAACTGCGGGAGCGGTCGGAGAGGAGAGGATGGGGGTGTAACTGCGGGCGGGGGGTGAGGATGATGGTAAAACTGCGGGAACGGGCTGGGAGGGGTGAGAGGATGGTGGTGAAATTGAAACTGCGGGAGCGGGCTTTCAAGAGCGTGGGTGTGTAAGATGTGAGATTGTGTGTGTGTTTGTTTATTTTATTTGTTGGTGTGTGAATTGTTTTTATCACGGGATTTTCAAGGGGGGACAATTAGGTTTCTAGCGGTCAGTCTAGCAGTTGGAGAGCTGACCTAGTCTGAGTAGGGTGCTTGTGTTTTGTTTACCAGTTTTATGCCTAGCGTAAGGAGATGTTATAACATATATTACTATTCATTGTTATGTATGAGAAATGACTATTTGTGGGTAATATTATGTGTGGCATTGATAGCTTTTTGTTCAATGAATCTAGTCTAAGCGCCCTGTAGTATGTCAGTTGGGCACGTTTTAGTATCTCAGTTATTAATGACTATGCATTCAATATTATATGTGTACTTGCTGTTGGCTGTAAATAAATACTAATTTTATACTCCTTCGTGTGATACTTTGTAATATTTATACATGTAAAGGTCTGCATGTGAGAATCATACCCTAGAACATTGAGCTATACGTATGTAGTAAAGAACTAAACCCCAGAGTCCCTTACACGGGCTGGGAGAGGCTAAGAGGTGGGTGAGGGTGCAGACATACGCGGACAAACTTGAGATATTCTTTGATAGGGAAACAATAGATTGACCAGAGGATGATGACGTCCAGGTGCGAATCATTCAGTAGCAGGGCAAGATGCATTGCGCAAACAGACAGGAACTCGTGTAGCTGTAGGTCGATGAAGGTCAAGCTTTGAAGTGACCATCAATGCTTGCTTACAGGGAACTTTTTACTGTCAATACAGGCAACTTTTGATGTTCATAGAGAAGTCTTTAGATCTCTGTCAGCATCCTCTTTGCTTGTTCACTAAGTACCATAATTGTGTCATTAGTCTTAGAAAATTTAAAGATATTTCTGACGTGACTTCAAGTTTTTTAGATTTATTTGTATATCAAATTTATCATTCTGTTGAAAATTTTTGTAATTTGCAGATAATTATAAGACGTTTCAACAAACTTAAAGGACAAATTTAATCTTAAGTCTTAAAAAAATCAGCAACTTCTAAATCCTTAGCAAACGCAAAGTCAAGTTTGAGTGTAGGGTAGTAAATGTTACCACTTCAGTCCCCCTTCCCCCCCCCCCCCCCCCCCACCAACTTCAACTATAAAGCAAAGGATTATGATGATAGACACATACTCGGATGGAAGAGTGTTGGCGATAAAATAGGCTAATCGCCTTCTCCCTATCTACCTTAACCCTTCAGATGTGCTTTTGGAAGGGGAGGCGCACTTTTGAAAGGATAGGGGTGGTGCGGTAAAAAGTTGATGTTGATGATCGACATGTAGACCCAATATGTTTGGAAGTAGCCGTCTGTGAAAGGGAGCCTGAGTCATTATGTTATGAAGAACTCTGAAAATATTCCTCATTGTAATAACTTGACAGATTTTCCTTTGCTATTATTATTCCCAAATAAATTGATTTATCAATTTTATATTTGATACATATAGTTTTATCAATTTTAGTATTACATCACAAGTTGAATTTTCTCTTTTAAATGCATAGTAAATTATTTATAATTTGAAACTTTAACTACACTCACATTTTTACTAATAAACCGTATGAGTTGTTTTTTTTTTAGTTTAGTAAAATTGTTTCCCCATTGGTTGTGTCCCCCTACTCAGGTACCGCGTAGAAAAGACGGACATCAATGACGCGCAGCTGGCCGAAGGATTTCCCCACACCTTCTCACATCTAGATGTCATCCTGGACTTTGTTAGATCACTTTTATTCCCTCCCCTCCCTATTCTTGGGATTGTCTGTTTCTACCACCTATACCCCCATCCCCATTGTTTTTGCCTGATGTATATAATCAAGTGATAACCATTGAATAGGCCCCCATTACCTTGCATTCACAACTGCTCGATATTGGATTTACATTTCTTTGTTTTCAATAGTTTCAACATAGGATTTATTTATTTTTACATTGCTGTCTTGCAAGACTTGCGCCAAATCTTGAGTTTTATTAGTGTTTATCGGACTTAATTGTTACCTACCGGTACCTAATATCTCGATTCACCTGTGCGATATCTGAATTTTATTAGTAGGCTATTTATTGAACTTCAATTTCAATTACCGATTTTGATTCAACTACGCAGCATAATATTTGAGTTTTAATTGTAGTAGTAGACTTTAATTTTACCTCTACTTTAATTTCAATTCACCTGCGTGATATCTGAGTTCATTGGAGTTTTATTTCTATTTATTGACTTCATTGTTTTGTAAACTAATGGCTGGCCGACCTGTTGCTCGTACCCGTATTGTAGGCGCTAATGAACTAATGGACAGAGTGGAGGTGAGGAATGAATTTTGGAATTTATCAGCGTTGTTGCCTCACCTAGAAGCTGATGTTGTATTAGAGTGGTGTGCTAGAAGACGACTTCTAAACAATGAATTTCATTGTGAAAATTGCAATGACCCGTGCTCATTAGTACGCGTCAGACATAGTGCGGATGGTTATCTGTGGAATTGCAATCAATGTCACGTGCGAAAATCGGTGCGACACGGCTCTTTTTTTACAGGCAGCCATTTAAGCCTAAAACAAATAATTATTATGACCTATTGTTGGGCTTGTGACATGCCTCAGCAACAAATGTCACGAGAAGCCGACAAGTGAATAAATCAATCGTTACAGATTGGTGCAATTTCTTGCGCGAGGAATGTGGGCGATGGAATGAAAATCATGGCTTGCAAATCGGTGGTGTGGATGAAAATTTTGAGCCCATTGTGGTTGAGATAGATGAGTCTAAATATTTTCATAGAAAATATCACCGTGGCCAATGGCGAGAGGGACACTGGGTTTTTGGCGGAGTGGAAAGAGAAAGTGGGCGCTGTTTTATTGTTGAGGTTCCAGACCGCCGTGCAGTAACGTTGGAACAATGCATCGTGGAGCATATATTGCCTGGCAGCTATATAATATCAGATGGCTGGGCAGCGTACGCAAACATTCCACAAATAGGCCAAGGGATTTATTCACATTCAGTTGTTGTTCACCAACAAAATTTTGTGGACCCTTTGGACCCTGAAATTCATACTAAAAACATCGAGAATTTGTGGATGCGCGCGAAACGCAAGTTAAAAAGGCAATTTGGAACAAGTCGTGCATTGTTTCAAAGCTATTTGCAAGAGTTTCAATGTCGCAATAGTAAGCGCGATGAGGATATGTTCTCTAGTATGCTTGTAACGATTGCTGATAATTACCCATGATTATTTCGGTCAAATTTAACACATTATCTTCCAGTGGTCATTTTAATTATTGTTTCCTTCTGTGTCTGCCTTCCGTGATAGCTTCGAATAGGATACCGATATCAATTGAAAGCAGCTCGCCGTTGTTTTTTAAAATAATTTTTTAATAGTTTAATCTAGTCACGAACCTTCAAAAACAAATTATCAGATTTACATTCAAATATTGTGTACAGTAGGCACTGAGTAGGCCAACACAGTTTTGCGTAAAAGTTAAGAAGACTTCGCTAAGAATAGAATCGTAATCTTGTAAACATTTCACGTAAAACCCTAACACTTTTTTTTTCAAACACTTTTACTTCGCCATATTATTTACCCATCAAGCCGGGGAAAAAAAGTTAACAGCATAGTCTCGTTTATACGTTTGTATAAAATGGAGAGACATGGGTTATTTAATACAGAAGCTACTATTTTTAATGTGTTAATCTCCTCTACCGGCTTCGGTTAAAGATAATATGGAGACATGTTATTTTATACAGAGGCTACTTTATTGATGTATCAGGCGGCCTTAGCAGTACACGGGACACGTGGCTAATGTAGTAATGTCATACGCCGTCCCCCGGGCGAGTGTCATACGAGGGCCCGTGAGCCATAAGCGTAGACTATTTAGACAATATCTCATGAACCAAATGAGCTTGTTCGGCTCTAATGCTATACGCCTTATTTTTGTTACAAAATCCTAAAGCGCTACTTTACGTAGGTATCGTACCATTGGCCGTTAGACTATTAATTACGTACTGTATTGTAATTGTTCTGCATATAAGTATTAGCTAGTAAGGTTTTGTCTGCAGTCCTCTAATATTGATTTATATGCCTTCAATCGACGCAAATAATGATTCAACAACTCTATAAAAATATTTCTGGTATCGTGGGGCCGCCCGAGATGCTGCACTGGAAATTTATCAAAGAGTGCCTAATTTTCCGCCTTGTCAAAAAGTGCTTAATTTACCGGTGCCTAAATTTCCCCACTCGCCACCCCCTAAGGCCGCTTCTGGATATATCAACTAGCATCTCTGTCTCCTCTACCGTCGTACCGTACCATAGTCGTGTCATTAAAAGCCGGTAACTCCACCATTAGTCTGGTCCCAAGTCCAGAATGAGAAAGGAGGAGGGCCGGCATTAATCACGATAGGCTAGGCTAATGGATAATCGGTAAGTAAATTTTTAAAAAAATATTTATTTTCAAATACCCGTATTAATTATTAAAAAATGTAAACAAAAAAGTCCACGTCTAGGATAATAGGGAAAATCATCGGTGACACACACACACGCAATATTAATTGAACCATTAGCAAATTGGAAAAAAAAAAGAAGTAACCTGAGATGATTTTTTACAACTTTATTAAATAATTGCCAGAGAAAGACAGAACATAAACATTTTATTATTAACAAACTTGAGCTATAAAACACATAAAAATGTATAGAAATGCTATAGATTCTCGATATATTAAAATGTAGACATATGTTTTGATTAAATAAAATAGGTCTACACTTACTAACCCATATATATTTATTTATCATGTTATTTATCATTATTTATGTTGCCGTGATAGCAACGGTAAATAAAGGATCTCAATGCGGAAATTGCCAATTCGAGTACATACCATTAGATAACAAGTCTAGTAATAAGGTGACTGACACATTTAAAGGTACTCCACTATGTTGGCATCAGCAAGATCTAGATATTCTAGGTCTAATTGTAATAATTAGTTGAAATCTTCGCGCATCAGCGCAAGAAAAGAAAAAGTTAAATCTCGTGGTAAGAATAATCAATTTCTAGGCATGGACGCACTGATCTATATAGTTCTATATGATTGAAACAACTTTTTGTTTTTGGTTTTGTTCTTTTTGTTTTTGTTAGTTTGTTGTTGTTGTTTTTTTTTGTATTAATTTTTTTTATTAATTTAAAAAATTAACTTTTTTTTTTTGCTTTCGCGGGGGGAATGCGTATTTTCTTTTCAGATGTTAAACCGTGCTCGCGTATTTCCGTGTCCATTTGCGTACAAAAATACGCAAGATACTTGTAGGCAACTCTGTGAAGATACTTTTGTGTCAATTTTCTACACCAAAAATTAGGTGATGCTTTCATTATCTGCTGGTGTGTGAGCATTTTAAATTACACAGACTAAGATTTGTAAAAAAAAAATAAAAATCCAATTCTTAATCAGTAAAAAACAAAAAACAAAAGAAAAATTCGGTGTATTCATAAAGTTGTTTCTGCCTTTTTTCAGAAGCTAAATCCTACTATAGAATTTTATAGGGCCTATTGATATTTTATATATAACTATTAAATTTTTGACATCATTATTCTCATATTGTGTGTTGCTATGTCTCGCCTAGATTGTAATTTGGTTCTAGATGACAATTTCACTTTTTGTGAATCGTGTGAAATTGGGAGGGGAGGGGTGAGATTCATTACTAGTAGAAGAGGAGAAGAAACTAATTATTCAAAAAATGTAAACTTATCGCGAATACCGAATAATTGTAAACAGCTGTATATGGGACGGGAGGCGAAGGAGGTAGAAATACACATTAATTCGGTGACGGGAAAGATTTAGCCAAGCTATGGTAGGCCATTTAAAACAGAAAACTATGCTAAAAAGAAGAACTAGAATCTATTCAATTTCTAAGATAATACAGGGTGAGTAGGGGAAGGGGGGGGTGGACCTACACAATAAATATGTAAGGCTTTCAAATTTTCAACGGAAAAGTCAGGAAATACACGTAAAATAATGTTTTAATCCATTTCTCTGTGGGATACATTTTTATCGGCACCAAAAGAAATAAATGCACCGTTCTAACATGATCCCAAAGAAGATCATAGCCCAGCGACATAGAGGGGCTCGCGCCTTAAGGGAGAATACTTTCTCACTGTCAGGACATAGTACGAATATTAGTGTCTGATATGACACTCGTTTAGCGACCAAAGCAAAAAATGTCCATGTTGAATAAAAGACTAAAAATAGTTTGTTTGTTTTTTAAATATCCACATTGCAATAAAAAAAAGTCGATTAAAAAAAAGTATTGATAACAATTAGGAGTTTATAAAATCTAGATCTGGTAAATAAAATGCATTTGCAAAATGTTGGGTTTATTTCTCATCTTCTTTTTTATTACATTTACTTAACATTAAATATGAAACTTGTCTTCGAGTCTGAATATTACAGAGGATTTCATAATTTCTCTTGGATACAGCCGTGACCAACATATTTTGCCACATCCAGCGCAGGCATAAAAATTGTCTACTGCGTGTCGATTTAGATTTTCTTTACGCCGTCTACGTCTGTCATCGGCAGCGGATTTTCTTTTGGTCTGAAATATGTATCCCGCGGCCTTTGTAAGTGATCTCCATCTGTCTCGTTCCGAAGCCGCCTGCAACCAGGAGCTCTCTTCTATGTCAGTTAAAGTAATTTGGCGCCTAAGCAATTCTTTAAAGCGTTTCTGTGGGACATCTCTGTTACGCTGACCACTTTCAGCTCAACAAAAAAGATTGCCTTTGGCATACCCTCTTGTTTTTTCGTGGGGTTACTATCCGCAGAAATAAGAGAGTGATCTTTCCTTTGTTGTTTGTTTGTAAAATGTTTGACATGTTTCGGATGTTCCTTCAGAGTTGAAGATAATTACTTCCTAGTCCAAACCTCCCGCAGGACGACTGGGGATGGGAGCGGGCAGGGTTTGAACCCTGGACCATCGATAAATCTGAACCACAGTCCGGCGCGCAAACCGCTTGTCCAAACTGTTGAGCGAAGAAGAGAATTATACATATAGATTCTAAGAGGTGCCTTCATAATGTGGTGGAAATGTACATTTTTAGTTCCTATATGTAGGCCTATCTTATAGATACTAGAGACATGGTGTGCATTTGGGGTAATGTTTTATTCTTTTATTAACTGTGCTTTAAATCCTCGTCATAAACAGAGTCTGTAATATACATGCCCATTTGTATGTTTAGTTGACAATTGCGTACTAAATAATGGCTTTTGTAAAGGGGGGGGGGGGTTAGACCTATTAGCGTTTGTTTTTTTCAAACTGTAGTTTACCTGTTTTTTTTACGACCGAAATAACTAAATACGGATTTTTCACAGCTGTGTGCGAAATATTTTCGTTTAATTTACAGTAGATCTAGACCAGGCATGTCAAACTGGGTGTTCGGGGGCCGCATGCGAAGAGAGAGAGAGAGAGAGAGAGAGAGACACGGAGGTCACGGTGAAAGGCGGTGTAAACGCGTCACTGGTCAGCTCATTAACACAGCCAGCCGTAACGTCATGCGATCAGAATGCCTAGTTACGCTGTTGTTGTTTTTTTCCACCCACATTTTTAGCAAGAAATAAGTAAAATTCTAATTTAACAAAAATTATTGGGTAACACTTTTAGGAGAGTGGACAACATTTTAGGAGAATTCTGGCAATTTTTAGTAGAATTTTAGGAGATTTTTAATTTTTTAGATTTTAGGAGCGCTAAGAACCCTGTGATAAGGAGGGGGGGGGGGGAGTTTTATTTTAATTTTGCCAGGGGAAAAAAACTAATTTGTATTTCCATTTAAATTATAAATAAATTTTGGAACATAAACCTCAAAAAAAAAAAAAAAAAAAGTAAACAAAGACGTCTTTTGAGTAAAAAAAACAACAAACCTTGCTATACTCAACAGGTCGACCTCTTTTGTTTCTTTTTTTTTTTATTTGAGAACTGTCAAATTTCTCTCATTACATATTCCTAATACAGAAAGCAGCGGATTCAGACAGCTGGATATTTCTTTTTAAGGCCGCGGGACACACATATAAGGCCAAACGAAAATCTACTGCCGAGGACTGATGTCGACGGCGAACAGAAAATCCAACAAAATGGAAAATGGTTTTGTCTACGCTGAGTGTTGCAAAATATGTAGTCCGCAGCTGGGACTGGTTAACCACGGGAAGTACTGCATACCTAATTAATCTTCGGACACGCCTTATTATCAGTATATTGAACGAATTCCAACAGCTGCATTAGTTTTACACGTAACGTAATTCATTCAAGCGAAGCAAAACATTGCATTGACCGGAAGTTAATTTTTGTGATAATTTTTTTTTCTCATGTAGAGATAGATAGGTTGAGACCACCTAGATCTAGAATAGACCTACTTTGAGTGCAAGCAGAGGTGTTGTTATTGGTGTTCTTGTGTACAATATTTCTTTTTCAATCATCTACATTTTGGATAATTTAATGTGATTCAACTATTGGATATTCCTTACAACTTGGATTATTTGTAATTCAAAAAGGTGCCGGTACGCGTAGCGGTGCGTTCCGCTACAAAAAAAAATAATTAAAAAATCAAGTCTGCAAGACTCGGGTGTCGAACCTCTAGTCCCCTTCCAGGTATCAGAGACAAGTTAAGTTCGAGCGCACTTAGCCTCTCGACCACGCTCCCAACTATCAATGCATGTCTTGCGCGCACATATTTCTTTTCGAACGTTTACTTTTTGTATCAATCAATGTGCTTCAGTGAAGTTCAGATATTGGAATAATTGGATTCTTCAACAGATTGGATTATTATAATCATACGTATTACTGGCAAAGTCTGGATCACAATGTAACAAAAAAATTTTTTTTTCTCTGTTTATCAAAATTTTTTAATATTTCTTATTTAATTTCTGTATGCTGAGTCCGAAACATGTCAAACATCCGAAACATGTCAAACATACGAAACATCCGAAACATGTCAAACACCCGAAACATGTCAAACATACAAAACATCTGAAACATGTCAAACACCCGAAACATGTCAAACATACGAAACATCCGAAACATGTCAAACACCCGAAACATGTCAAACACCCAAAACATGTCAAACACCCGAAACATGTCAAACATACGAAACATCCGAAACATGTCAAACACCCAAAAAATGTAAAACATACAAAACATCTGAAACATGTCAAACACCCGAAACATGTCAAACATATGAAACATGTCAAACACCCGAAACATGTCAAACATACGAAACATCCGAAACATGTCCAACACCCGAAACATGTCAAACACTCGAAACATGTCAAATATACAAAACATCTGAAACATGTCAAACACCCGAAACTTGTCAAACATACGAAACATCCGAAACATGTCAAACACCCGAAACATGTCAAACATTCGAAACATCCGAAACATGTCAAACATCCGAAACATGTCAAACATCCGAAACATGTCAAACATATGAAACATGTAAAACACCGAAACATGTCAAACATACGAAACATCCGAAACATGTCAAACACCCGAAACATGTCAAACATACGAAACATCCGATATATGTCAAACACCCGAAACATGTCTAACATACAAAACATCTGAAACATGTCAAACACCCGAAACATGTCAAACATACGAAACATTTGAAACATGTCTAACATCCGAAACATGTCAAACATATGAAACATGTCAAACATATGAAACATGTCAAACATCCGAATCATGTAAAACACACGAAACATGTCAAACATACGAAACATCCGAATCATGTCAAACACCCGAAACATGTCAAACATACGAAACATCCGAAACATGACAAACATTCGAAACATCCGAAACATGTCAAACATCCGAAACATGTCAAACACCCGAAACATGTCAAACATACGAAACATACGAAACACCTTAAACACCAGAAATATGTCAAACATACAAAACATCCGAAACATGTCAAACACCTAAAACATGTCAAACATACGAAACATCCGAAACATGTCAAACATCCGAAATATGTTAAACATCCGAAACATGTCAAACATACGAAACATCCGAAACATGTCAAACACCCGAAACATGTCAAACATACAAAACATCTGAAACATGTCAAACACCCGAAACATGTCAAACATACGAAACATCCGAAAAATGTCAAACACCCGAAACATGTCAAACACCCAAAACATGTCAAACACCCGAAACATGTCAAACATACGAAACATCCGAAACATGTCAAACACCCAAAAAATGTAAAACATACAAAACATCTGAAACATGTCAAACACCCGAAACATGTCAAACATATGAAACATGTCAAACACCCGAAACATGTCAAACATACGAAACATCCGAAACATGTCCAACACCCGAAACATGTCAAACACTCGAAACATGTCAAATATACAAAACATCTGAAACATGTCAAACACCCGAAACTTGTCAAACATACGAAACATCCGAAACATGTCAAACACCCGAAACATGTCAAACATTCGAAACATCCGAAACATGTCAAACATCCGAAACATGTCAAACATCCGAAACATGTCAAACATACGAAACATGTAAAACACCGAAACATGTCAAACATACGAAACATCCGAAACATGTCAAACACCCGAAACATGTCAAACATACGAAACATCCGATATATGTCAAACACCCGAAACATGTCTAACATACAAAACATCTGAAACATGTCAAACACCCGAAACATGTCAAACATACGAAACATTTGAAACATGTCAAACATCCGAAACATGTCAAACATATGAAACATGTCAAACATATGAAACATGTCAAACATCCGAATCATGTAAAACACACGAAACATGTCAAACATACGAAACATCCGAATCATGTCAAACACCCGAAACATGTCAAACATACGAAACATCCGAAACATGACAAACATTCGAAACATCCGAAACATGTCAAACATCCGAAACATGTCAAACACCCGAAACATGTCAAACATACGAAACATACGAAACACCTTAAACACCAGAAAGATGTCAAACATACAAAACATCCGAAACATGTCAAACACCTGAAACATGTCAAACATACGAAACATCCGAAACATGTCAAACATCCGAAATATGTTAAACATCCGAAACATGTCAAACATACGAAACATCCAAAACATGTCAAACACCCGAAAAATGTCAAACATACAAAACATCTGAAACATGTCAAACCCCCGAAACATGTCAAACACCCGAAACATGTCAAACATACGAAACATACGAAACACCTCAAACATCCGAAACATGTCAAACATACGAAACATGTAAAACACCCAAAACATGTCAAACATACAAAACATCTGAAACATGTTAAACACCCGAAATATGTCAAACATACGAAACATCTGAAACATGTCAAAAACCCGAAACATGTCAAACACCCGAAAAATGTCAAACATACAAAACATCCAAAACATGTCAAACAACTGAAACATGTCAAACATACGAAACATACGAAACACCTTAAACACCCGAAACATGTCAAACATACGAAACATCCGAAACATGTCAAACACTCGAAACATGTCAAACATACGAAACATCCGAAACATGTCAAACACCCGAAACATGTCAAACATCCGAAACATGTGAAACATACGAAACATGTGAAACATCCGAATCATGTCAAATACCCGAAACATGTCTAACATACAAAACATCTGAAACATGTCAAACACCCGAAACATGTCAAACATACGAAACATCCGAAACATGTCAAACACCCGAAACATGTCAAACATTCGAAACATACGAAACATGTCAAACATCCGAAACATGTCAAACATACGAAACATGTAAAACACACGAAACATGTCAAACATACGAAACATCCGAATCATGTCAAACACCCGAAACATGTCAAACATACGAAACATCCGAAACATGACAAACATTCGAAACATCCGAAACATGTCAAACATCCGAAACATGTCAAACACCCGAAACATGTCAAACATACGAAACATACGAAACACCTTAAACACCAGAAATATGTCAAACATACGAAACATCCGAAACATGTCAAACATCCGAAATATGTTAAACATCCAAAACATGTCAAACATACGAAACATCCGAAACATGTCAAACACCCGAAAAATGTCAAACATACAAAACATCTGAAACATGTCAAACCCCCGAAACATGTCAAACACCCGAAACATGTCAAACATACGAAACATCCGAAACATGTAAAACACCCAAAACATGTCAAACATACAAAAAATCTGAAACATGTCAAATACCCGAAACATGTCTAACATACAAAACATCTGAAACATGTCAAACACCCGAAACATGTCAAACATACGAAACATTTGAAACATGTCAAACATCCGAAACATGTCAAACATATGAAACATGTCAAACATCCGAATCATGTAAAACACACGAAACATGTCAAACATACGAAACATCCGAATCATGTCAAACACCCGAAACATGTCAAACATACGAAACATCTGAAACATGTCAAAAACCCGAAACATGTCAAACACCCGAAAAATGTCAAACATACGAAACATCCAAAACATGTCAAACATCCGAAACATGTCAAACATACGAAACATGTGAAACATCCGAATCATGTCAAATACCCGAAACATGTCAAACATACGAAACATTCGAAACATGTAAAACACCCGAAACATGTCAAACATCCGAAACATGTAAAACATCCGAAAGATCTGAAACATGTTAAACATCCGAAACGTCAAACACCCGAAACATGTCAAACATTCGAAACATTTGAAACATGTCAAACATCCGAAACATCCGAAATATGTCAAACATCCGAATTATGTAAAACACACGAAACATGTCAAACATACGAAACATCCGATATATGTCAAACACCCGAAACATGTCTAACATACACAACATCTGAAACATGTCAAACACCCGAAACATGTCAAACATACGAAACATTTGAAACATGTCAAACATCCGAAACATGTCAAACATATGAAACATGTCAAACATCCGAATCATGTAAAACACACGAAACATGTCAAACATACGAAACATTCGAATCATGTCAAACACCCGAAACATGTCAAACATACTAAACATCTGAAACATGTCAAAAACCCGAAACATGTCAAACACCCGAAACATGTCAAACATACGAAACATCCGATATATGTCAAACACCCGAAACATGTCTAACATACAAAACATCTGAAACATGTCAAACACCCGAAACATGTCAAACATACGAAACATTTGAAACATGTCAAACATCCGAAACATGTAAAACATATGAAACATGTCAAACATCCGAATAATGTAAAACACACGAAACATGTCAAACATACGAAACATCCGAATCATGTCAAACACCCGAAACATGTCAAACATACTAAACATCTGAAACATGTCAAAAACCCGAAACATGTCAAACACCCGAAAAATGTCAAACATACGAAACATCCGAAACATGTCAAACACCTGAAACATGTCAAACATACGAAACATACGAAACACCTTAAACACCCGAAACTTGTCAAACATACGAAACATCCGAAACATGTCAAACACTCGAAACATGTCAAACATACGAAACATCCGAAACATGTCAAACACCCGAAACATGTCAAACATACGAAACATCCGAAACATGTCAAACACTCGAAACATGTCAAACATACGAAACATCCGAATCATGTCAAACACCCGAAACATGTCAAACTTACGAAACATCCGAAACATGACAAACATTCGAAACATCCGAAACATGTCAAACATCCGAAACATGTCAAACACCCGAAACATGTCAAACATACGAAACATCCGAAACATGTCAAACACCCGAAACATGTCAAACATACGAAACATCCGAAACATGTCAAACACCTGAAACATGTCAAACATACGAAAAATCCGAAACATGTCAAACATCTGAAATATGTTAAACATCCGAAACATGTCAAACATACGAAACATCCGAAACATGTCAAACACCCGAAACATGTCAAACATACAAAACATCTGAAACATGTCAAACCCCCGAAACATGTCAAACACCCGAAACATGTCAAATATACGAAACATACGAAACACCTCAAACATCCGAAACATGTCAAACATACGAAACATCCGAAACATGTAAAACACCCAAAACATGTCAAACATACAAAACATCTGAAACATATTAACCACCCGAAACATGTCAAACATACGAAACATGTCAAACATACGAAACATGTCAAAAACCCGAAACATGTCAAACACCCGAAAAATGTCAAACATACGAAACATCCGAAACATGTCAAACACCTGAAACATGTCAAACATACGAATCATACGAAACACCTTAAACACCCGAAACATGTCAAACATACGAAACATCCGGAACATGTCAAACACTCGAAACATGTCAAACATACGAAACATCCGAAACATGTCAAACACCCGAAACATGTCAAACATACGAAACATCCAAAACATGTCAAACATCCGAAACATGTCAAACATACGAAACATGTGAAACATCCGAATCATGTCAAATACCCGAAACATGTCAATCATACGAAACATTCGAAAATTGTAAAACACCCGAAACATGTCAAACATCCGAAACGTCAAACACCCGAAACATGTCAAACATTCGAAACATCTGAAAAATGTCAAACATCCAAAACATCCGAAACATGTCAAACATCTGAAACATGTGAAACACCCGAAACATGTCAAACATACGAAACATGTCAAACATCCGAAACATGTCAAACATATGAAATATGTTAAACATCCGAATCATGTAAAACACACGAAACATGTCAAACATACGAAACATCTGAAACATGTCAAACATCCAAAACATCCGAAACATGTCAAACATCCAAAACATGTCAAACACCCGAAACATGTCAAATATACAAAACATCTGAAACATGTCAAACACCCGAAACTTGTCAAACATCCGAAACATGTCAAACATACGAAACATGTAAAACACCGAAACATGTCAAACATACGAAACATCCGAAACATGTCAAACACCCGAAACATGTCAAACATACGAAACATCCGATATATGTCAAACACCCGAAACATGTCTAACATACAAAACATCTGAAACATGTCAAACACCCAAAACATGTCAAACATACAAAACATTTGAAACATGTCAAACATCCGAAACATGTCAAACATATGAAACATGTCAAACATCCAAATCATGTAAAACACACGAAACATGTCAAACATACGAAACATCCGAATCATGTCAAACACCCGAAACATGTCAAACATACGAAACATCAGAAACATGTCAAACATTCGAACTATCCGAAACATGTCAAACATCCGAAACATGTCAAACACCCGAAACATGTCAAACATACGAAACATCCGAAACATGTCAAACACCCGAAATATGTCAAACATACAAAACATCTGAAACATGTCAAACACCCGAAAAATGTCAAACATACGAAACATCCGAAACATGTCAAACACCTGAAACATGTCAAACATACGAAACATCCGAAACATGTCAAACATCAGAAATATGTTAAACATCCGAAACATGTCAAACATACGAAACATCCGAAACATGTCAAACACCCGAAACATGTCAAACATACAAAACATCTGAAACATGTCAAACCCCCGAAACATGTCAAACACCCGAAACATGTCAAACATACGAAACATCCGAAACATGTAAAACACCTGAAACATGTCAAACATACGAAACATCCGAAACATGTAAAAATTTCAAAACATGTCAAACATACAAAACATCTGAAACATGTTAAACACCCGAAACATGTCAAACATACGAAACATCTGAAACATGTCAAAAACCCGAAACATGTCAAACACCCGAAAAATGTCAAACATACGAAACATCCGAAACATGTCAAACACCTGAAACAAGTCAAACATACGAAACATACGAAACACCTTAAACACCCGAAACATGTCAAACATACGAAACATCCGAAACATGTCAAACACCCGAAACATGTCAAACACTCGAAACATGTCAAATATACAAAACATCTGAAACATGTCAAACACCCGAAACTTGTCAAACATACAAAACATCCGAAACATGTCAAACACCCGAAACATGTCAAACATTTGAAACATCCGAAACATGTCAAACATCCGAAACATGTCAAACATACGAAACATGTAAAACACCGAAACATGTCAAACATACGAAACATCCGAAACATGTCAAACACCCGAAACATGTCAAACATAC
Organism: Biomphalaria sudanica; assembly: GCA_036873155.1. Classification (NCBI taxonomy): domain Eukaryota; kingdom Metazoa; phylum Mollusca; class Gastropoda; family Planorbidae; genus Biomphalaria; species Biomphalaria sudanica. Next base: position 52,617 of record JAZGLO010005624.1, on the reverse strand, counting down.
GAAACATCCAAAACATGTCAAACATCCGAAATATGTTAAACATTTGAAACATGTCAAACATACGAAACATCCGAAACATGTCAAACACCCGAAACATGTCAAACATACAAAACATCTGAAACATGTCAAACCCCCGAAACATGTCAAACACCCGACACATGTCAAACATACGAAACATACAAAACACCTCAAAAATCCGAAACATGTCAAACATACGAAACATCCGAAACATGTAAAACACTTAAAACATGTCAAACATACAAAACATCTGAAACATGTTAAACACCCGAAACATGTCAAACATACGAAACATGTCAAACATACGAAACATGTCAAACACCCGAAACATGTCAAACATACGAAACATACGAAACACCTTAAACATCCGAAACATGTCAAACATACGAAACATCCGAAACATGTAAAACACCCAAAACATGTCAAACATACGAAAAATCCGAAACATGTCAAACACCTGAAACATGTCAAACATACGAAACATACGAAACACCTTAAACACCCGAAACATGTCAAACATACGAAACATCCGAAACATGTCAAACACTCGAAACATGTCAAACATACGAAACATCCGAAACATGTCAAACACCCGAAACATGTCAAACATACGAAACATCCAAAACATGTCAAACATCCGAAACATGTCAAACATACGAAACATGTGAAACATCCGAATCATGTCAAATACCCGAAACATGTCAAACATACGAAACATTCGAAACATGTAAAACACCCGAAACATGTCAAACATCCGAAACGTCAAACACCCGAAACATGTCAAACATTCGAAACATCTGAAAAATGTCAAACATCCGAAACATCCGAAACATGTCAAACATCTGAAACATGTCAAACACCCGAAACATGTCAAACATACGAAACATGTCAAACATCCGAATCATGTAAAACACACGAAACATGTCAAATATACAAAACATCCGAAACATGTCAAACATACGAAACATCCGAAACATGTCAAACACTCGAAACATGTCAAATATACAAAACATCTGAAACATGTCAAACACCCGAAACTTGTGAAACATCCGAAACATGTCAAACATACGAAACATGTAAAACACCGAAACATGTCAAACATACGAAACATCCGAAACATGTCAAACACCCGAAACATGTCAAACATACGAAACATCCGATATATGTCAAACACCCGAAACATGTCTAACATACAAAACATCTGAAACATGTCAAACACCCGAAACATGTCAAACATACAAAACATTTGAAACATGTAGAACATCCGAAATATGTCAAACATATGAAACATGTCAAACATCCAAATCATGTAAAACACACAAAACATGTCAAACATACAAAACATCCGAATCATGTCAAACACCCGAAACATGTCAAACATACGAAACATCCGAAACATGTCAAACATTCGAACTATCCGAAACATGTCAAACATCCGAAACATGTCAAACACCCGAAACATGTCAAACATACGAAACATCCGAAACATGTCAAACACCCGAAATATGTCAAACATACAAAACATCTGAAACATGTCAAACACCCGAAAAATGTCAAACATACGAAACATCCGAAACATGTCAAACACCTGAGACATGTCAAACATACGAAACATCCGAAACATGTCAAACATCAGAAGTATGTTAAACATCCGAAACATGTCAAACATACGAAACATCCGAAACATGTCAAACACCCGAAACATGTCAAACATACAAAACATCTGAAACATGTCAAACTCCCGAAACATGTCAAACACCCGAAACATGTCAAACATACGAAACATCCGAAACATGTAAAACACCCGAAACATGTCAAACATACGAAACATCCGAAACATGTCAAACTTCCAAAACATGTCAAACATACAAAACATCTGAAACATGTCAAACACCCGAAACATGTCAAACATACGAAACATGTCAAACATCCGAAACATGTCAAACATATGAAATATGTTAAACATCCGAATCATGTAAAACACACGAAACATGTCAAATATACAAAACATCCGAAACATGTCAAACATACGAAACATCCGAAACATGTCAAACACTCGAAACATGTCAAATATACAAAACATCTGAAACATGTCAAACACCCGAAACTTGTCAAACATACGAAACATGTCAAACATACGAAACATGTAAAACACCGAAACATGTCAAACATACGAAACATCCGAAACATGTCAAACACCCGAAACATGTCAAACATACGAAACATCCGATATATGTCAAACACCCGAAACATGTCTAACATACAAAACATCTGAAACATGTCAAACACCCGAAACATGTCAAACATACAAAACATTTGAAACATGTCAAACATCCGAAATATGTCAAACATATGAAACATGTCAAACATCCGAATCATGTAAAACACACGAAACATGTCAAACATACGAAACATCCAAATCATGTCAAACACCCGAAACATGTCAAACATACGAAACATCCGAAACATGTCAAACATTCGAACTATCCGAAACATGTCAAACATCCGAAACATGTCAAACATACGAAACATTTGAAACATGTCAAACATCCGAAACATGTCAAACATATGAAACATGTCAAACATCTGAATCATGTAAAACACACGAAACATGTCAAACATACGAAACATCCGAATCATGTCAAACACCCGAAACATGTCAAACATACGAAACATCCGAAACATGTCAAACATTCGAACTATCCGAAACATGTCAAACATCCGAAACATGTCAAACACCCGAAACATGTCAAACATACGAAACATCCGAAACATGTCAAACACCCGAAATATGTCAAACATACAAAACATCTGAAACATGTCAAACACCCGAAAAATGTCAAACATACGAAACATCCGAAACATGTCAAACACCTAAAACATGTATTACATACGAAACATCCGAAGCATGTCAAACATCCGAAATATGTTAAACATCCGAAACATGTCAAACATACGAAACATCCGAAACATGTCAAACACCCGAAACATGTCAAACATACAAAACATCTGAAACATGTCAAACCCCCGAAACATGTCAAACACCCGAAACATGTCAAACATACGAAACATCTGAAACATGTAAAACACCCGAAACATGTCAAACATACGAAACATCCGAAACATGTCAAATTTCCAAAACATGTCAAACATACAAAACATCTGAAACATGTTAAACACCCGAAACATGTCAAACATACGAAACATCTGAAACATGTCAAAAACCCGAAACATGTCAAACACCCGAAAAATGTCAAACATACGAAACATCCGAAACATGTCAAAAACCTGAAACATGTCAAACATACGAAACATACGAAACACCTTAAACACCCGAAACATGTCAAACATACGAAACATCCGAAACATGTCAAACACCCGAAACATGTCAAACACTCGAATCATGTCAAATATACAAAACATCTGAAACATGTCAAACACCCGAAACTTGTCAAACATACGAAACATCCGATATATGTCAAACACCCGAAACATGTCTAACATACAAAACATCTGAAACATGTCAAACACCCGAAACATGTCAAACATACGAAACATTTGAAACATGTCAAACATCCGAAACATGTCAAACATATGAAACATGTCAAACATCCGAATCATGTAAAACACACAAAACATGTCAAACATACGAAACATCCGAATCATGTCAAACACCCGAAACATGTCAAACATACGAAACATCCGAAACATGTCAAACATTCGAACTATCGGAAACATGTCAAACATCCGAAACATGTCAAACACCCGAAACATGTGAAACATACGAAATATGTCAAACATACAAAACATCTGAAACATGTCAAACACCCGAAAAATGTCAAACATACGAAACATCCGAAACATGTCAAACATACGAAACATCCGAAACATGTCAAACATCTGAAATATGTTAAACATCCGAAACATGTCAAACATACGAAACATCCGAAACATGTCAAACACCCGAAACATGTCAAACATACAAAACATCTGAAACATGTCAAACCCCCGAAACATGTCAAACACCCGAAACATGTCAAACATACGAAACATCCGAAACATGTAAAACACCCGAAACATGTCAAACATACGAAACATCCGAAACATGTCAAACTTCCAAAACATGTCAAAAATACAAAACCTCTGAAACATGTTAAACACCCGAAACATGTCAAACATACGAAACATCTGAAACATGTCAAAAACCCGAAACATGTCAAACACCCGAAAAATGTCAAACATACGAAACATCCGAAACATGTCAAACACCTGAAACATGTCAAACATACGAAACATACGAAACAACTTAAACACCCGAAACATGTCAAACATACGAAACATCCGAAACATGTCAAACACCCGAAACATGTCAAACACTCGAAACATGTCAAATATACAAAACATCTGAAACATGTCAAACACCCGAAACTTGTCAAACATACGAAACATCCGAAACATGTCAAACACCCGAAACATGTCAAACATTCGAAACATCCAAAACATGTCAAACATCCGAAACATGTCAAACATACGAAACATGTAAAACACCGAAACATGTCAAACATACGAAACATCCGAAACATGTCAAACACCCGAAATATGTAAAACATACGAAACATCCGATATATGTCAAACACCCGAAACATGTCTAACATACAAAACATCTGAAACATGTCAAACACCCGAAACATGTCAAACATAAGAAACATTTGAAATATGTCAAACATCCGACACATGTCAAACATATGAAACATGTCAAACATCCGAATCATGTAAAACACACGAAACATGTGAAACATACGAAACATCCGAATCATGTCAAACACCCGAAACATGTCAAACATACGAAACATCCGAAACATGTCAAACATTCGAACTATCCGAAACATGTCAAACATCCGAAACATGTCAAACACCCAAAACATGTCAAACATACGAAACATCCAAAACATGTCAAACACCCGAAATATGTCAAACATACAAAACATCTGAAACATGTCAAACACCCGAAAAATGTCAAACATACGAAACATCCGAAACATGTCAAACACCTGAAACATGTCAAACATACGAAACATCCGAAACATGTCAAACATCAGAAATGAGTTAAACATCCGAAACATGTCAAACATACGAAACATCCGAAACATGTCAAACACCCGAAACATGTCAAACATACAAAACATCTGAAACATGTCAAACCCCCGAAACATGTCAAACACACGAAACATGTCAAACATACGAAAATCCGAAACATGTAAAACACCCGAAACATGTCAAACATACGAAACATGTAAAACACCGAAACATGTCAAACATACGAAACATCCGAAACATGTCAAACACCCGAAACATGTCAAACATACGAAAATTCCAATATATGTCAAACACCCGAAACATGTCTAACATACAAAACATCTGAAACATGTCAAACACCCGAAACATGTCAAACATACGAAACATTTGAAACATGTCAAACATCCGAAACATGTCAAACATATGAAACATGTCAAACATCCGAATCATGTCAAACACCCGAAACATGTCAAACATACGAAACATGTCAAACACCCGAAACATGTCAAACACCCGAAACATGTCAAACATACGAAACATCCGAAACATGTCCAACACCCGAAACATGTCAAACATTCGAAACATGTCAAATATACAAAACATCTGAAACATGTCAAACACCCGAAACTTGTCAAACATACGAAACATCCGAAACATGTCAAACACCCGAAACATGTCAAACATTCGAAACATCCGAAACATGTCAAACATCCGAAACATGTCAAACATCCGAAACATGTAAAACACCGAAACATGTCAAACATACGAAACATCCAAAACATGTCAAACACCCGAAACATGTCAAACATACAAAACATCCGATATATGTCAAACACCCGAAACATGTCTAACATACAAAACATCTGAAACATGTCAAATACCCGAAACATGTCAAACATACGAAACATTTGAAACATGTCAAACATCCGAAACATGTCAAACATATGAAACATGTCAAACATCCGAATCATGTAAAACACACGAAACATGTCAAACATACGAAACATCCGAATCATGTCAAACACCTAAAACATGTCAAACTTATGAAACATCCGAAACATGACAAACATTCGAAACATCCGAAACATGTCAAACATCCGAAACATGTCAAACACCCGAAACATGTCAAACATACGAAACATCCGAAACATGTCAAACACCCGAAATATGTCAAACATACAAAACATCTGAAACATGTCAAACACCCGAAACATGTCAAACATACGAAACATCCGAAACATGTCAAACACCTGAAACATGTCAAACATACGAAACATCCGAAACATGTCAAACATCCGAAATATGTTAAACATCCGAAACATGTCAAACATACGAAACATCCGAAACATGTCAAACACCCGAAACATGTCAAACATACAAAACATCTGAAACATGTCAAACCCCCGAAACATGTTAAACACCCGAAACATGTCAAACATACGAAACATACTAAACACCTCAAACATCCGAAACATGTCAAACATACGAAACATCCGAAACATGTAAAACACCCAAAACATGTCAAACATACAAAACATCTGAAACATGTTAAACACCCGAAACATGTCAAACATACGAAACATGTCAAACATACGAAACATGTCAAAAACCCGAAACATGTCAAACACCCGAAAAATGTCAAACATACGAAACATCCGAAACATGTCAAACACCTAAAACATGTCAAACATACGAATCATACGAAACACCTTAAACACCCGAAACATGTCAAACATACGAAACATCCGAAACATGTCAAACACTCGAAACATGTCAAACATACGAAACATCCGAAACATGTCAAACACCCGAAACATGTCAAACATACGAAACATCCAAAACATGTCAAACATCCGAAACATGTCAAACATACGAAACATGTGAAACATCCGAAACATGTAAAACATCCGAAACATGTCAAACATCCGAAACGTCAAACACCCGAAACATGTCAAACATTCGAAACATCTGAAAAATGTCAAACATCCGAAACAACCGAAACATGTCAAACATCTGAAACATGTGAAACACCCGAAACATGTAAAACTTACAAAACATGTCAAACATCCGAAACATGTCAAACAAATGAAATATGTTAAACATCCGAATCATGTAAAACACACGAAACATGTCAAACATACGAAACATCTGAAACATGTGAAACATCCGAAACATCCGAAACATGTCAAACATCCAAAACATGTCAAACACCCGAAACAAGTCAAATATACAAAACATCTGAAACATGTCAAACACCCGAAACTTGTCAAACATCCGAAACATGTCAAACATACGAAACATGTCAAACACCCGAAACATGTCAAACATACGAAATATTCGATATATGTCAAACACCCGAAACATGTCTAACATACAAAACATCTGAAACATGTCAAACACCCGAAACATGTCAAACATACAAAACATTTGAAACATGTCAAACATCCGAAACATGTCAAACATATGAAACATGTCAAACATCCGAATCATATAAAACACACGAAACATGTCAAACATACGAAACATCCGAATCATGTCAAACACCCGAAACATGTCAAACTTACGAAACATCCGAAACATGACAAACATTCGAAACATCCGAAACATGTCAAACATCCGAAACATGTCAAACACCCGAAACATGTCAAACATACGAAACATCCAAAACATGTCAAACACCCGAAATATGTCAAACATACAAAACATCTGAAACATGTCAAACACCCGAAACATGTCAAACATACGAAACATCCGAAACATGTCAAACACCTGAAACATGTCAAACATACGAAACATCCGAAACATGTCAAACATACGAAATATGTTAAACATCCGAAACATGTCAAACATACGAAACATCCGAAACATGTCAAACACCCGAAACATGTCAAACACCCGAAACATGTCAAACATACAAAACATCTGAAACATGTCAAACCCCCGAAACATGTTAAACACCCGAAACATGTCAAACATACGAAACATACGAAACACCTCAAACATCCGAAACATGTCAAACATACGAAACATCCGAAACATGTAAAACACCCAAAACATGTCAAACATACAAAACATCTGAAACATGTTAAACACCCGAAACATGTCAAACATACGAAACATGTCAAACATACGAAACATGTCAAAAACCCGAAACATGTCAAACACCCGAAAAATGTCAAACATACGAAACATCCGAAACATGTCAAACACCTGAAACATGTAAAACATACGAATCATACGAAACACCTTAAACACCCGAAACATGTCAAACATACGAAACATCCGAAACATGTCAAACACTCGAAACATGTCAAACATACGAAACATCCGAAACATGTCAAACACCCGAAACATGTCAAACATACGAAACATCCAAAACATGTCAAACATCCGAAACATGTCAAAAATACGAAACATGTGAAACATCCGAAACATGTAAAACATCCGAAACATGTCAAACATCCGAAACGTCAAACACCCGAAACATGTCAAACATTCGAAACATCTGAAAAATGTCAAACATCCGAAACATCCGAAACTTGTCAAACATCTGAAACATGTGAAACACCCGAAACATGTCAAACATACGAAACATGTCAAACACCCGAAACATGTCAAATATACAAAACATCTGAAACATGTCAAACACCCGAAACTTGTCAAACATCCGAAACATGTCAAACATACGAAACATGTAAAACACCGAAACATGTCAAACATACGAAACATCCGAAACATGTCAAACACCCGAAACATGTCAAACATACGAAACATCCGATATATGTCAAACACCCGAAACATGTCTAACATACAAAACATCTGAAACATGTCAAACACCCGAAACATGTCAAACATACAAAACATTTGAAACATGTCAAACATCCGAAACATGTCAAACATATGAAACATGTCAAACATCCGAATCATGTAAAACACACGAAACATGTCAAACATACGAAACATCCGAATCATGTCAAACACCCGAAACATGTCAAACATACGAAACATCAGAAACATGTCAAACATTCGAACTATCCGAAACATGTCAAACATCCGAAACATTTCAAACACCCGAAACATGTCAAACATACGAAACATCCGAAACATGTCAAACACCCGAAATATGTCAAACATACAATACATCTGAAACATGTCAAACACCCGAAAAATGTCAAACATACGAAACATCCGAAACATGTCAAACACCTGAAACATGTCAAACATACGAAACATCCGAAACATGTCAAACATCAGAAATATGTTAAACATTCGAAACATGTCAAACATACGAAACATCCGAAACATGTCAAACACCCGAAACATGTCAAACATACAAAACATCTGAAACATGTCAAACCCCCGAAACATGTCAAACACCCGAAACATGTCAAACATCCGAAACATCCGAAACATGTAAAACACCTGAAACATGTCAAACATACGAAACATCCGAAACATGTCAAACTTCCAAAACATGTCAAACATACAAAACATCTGAAACATGTTAAACACCCGAAACATGTCAAACATACGAAACATCTGAAACATGTCAAAAACCCGAAACATGTCAAACACCCGAAAAATGTCAAACATACGAAACATCCGAAACATGTCAAACACCTGAAACAATTCAAACATACGAAACATACGAAACACCTTAAACAACCGAAACATGTCAAACATACGAAACATCCGAAACATTTCAAACACCCGAAACATGTCAAACACTCGAAACATGTCAAATATACAAAACATCTGAAACATGTCAAACACCCGAAACTTGTCAAACATACGAAACATCCGAAACATGTCAAACACCCGAAACATGTCAAACATTCGAAACATCCGAAACATGTCAAACATCCGAAACATGTCAAACATACGAAACATGTAAAACACCGAAACATGTCAAACATACGAAACATCCGAAACATGTCAAACACCCGAAACATGTCAAACATACGAAACATCCGATACATGTAAAACACACGAAACATGTCAAACATACGAAACATCCGAAACATGTCAAACACCTGAAACATGTCAAACATACGAAACATCCGAAACATGTCAAACATCCGAAATATGTTAAACATCCGAAACATGTCAAACATACGAAACATCCGAAACATGTCAAACACCCAAAACATGTCAAACATACAAAACATCTGAAACATGTCAAATCACCGAAACATGTCAAACACCCGAAACATGTCAAACATACGAAACATACGAAACACCTCAAACATCCGAAACATGTCAAACATACGAAACATCCGAAACATGTAAAACACCCAAAACATGTCAAACATACAAAACATCTGAAACATGTTAAACACCCGAAACATGTCAAACATACGAAACATGTCAAACATACTAAACATGTCAAACACCCGAAAAATGTCAAACATACGAAACATCCGAAACATGTCAAACACCTGAAACATGTCAAACATACGAAACATACAAAACACCTTAAACACCCGAAACATGTCAAACATACGAAACATCCGAAACATGTCAAACACCCGAAACATGTCAAACACTCAAAACATGTCAAATATACAAAACATCTGAAACATGTCAAACACCCGAAACTTGTCAAACATATGAAACATCCGAAACATGTAAAACACCCGAAACATGTCAAACATTCGAAACATCCGAAACATGTCAAACATCCGAAACATGTCAAACATACGAAACATGTAAAACACCGAAACATGTCAAACATACGAAACATCCGAAACATGTCAAACACCCGAAACATGTCAAACATACGAAACATCCGATACATGTAAAACACACGAAACATGTCAAACATACGAAACATCCGAAACATGTCAAACACCTGAAACATGTCAAACATACGAAACATCCGAAACATGTCAAACATCCGAAATATGTTAAACATCCGAAACATGTCAAACATACAAAACATCCGAAACATGTCAAACACCTGAAACATGTCAAACATACAAAACATCTGAAACATGTCAAACCCCCGAAACATGTCAAACACCCGAAACATGTCAAACATACGAAACATACGAAACACCTCAAACATCCGAAACATGTCAAACATACGAAACATCCGAAACATGTAAAACACCCAAAACATGTCAAACATACAAAACATCTGAAACATGTTAAACACCCGAAACATGTCAAACATACGAAACATGTCAAACATACGAAACATGTCAAACACCCGAAACATGTCAAACATACGAATTATACGAAACACCTCAAACATCCGAAACATGTCAAACATACGAAACATCCGAAACATGTAAAACACCCAAAACATGTCAAACATACGAAACATCCGAAACATGTCAAACACCTGAAACATGTCAAACATACGAAACATACGAAACACCTTAAACACCCGAAACATGTCAAACATAGGAAACATCCGAAACATGTCAAACACTCGAAACATGTCAAACATACGAAACATCCGAAACATGTCAAACACCCGAAACATGTCAAACATACGAAACATCCAAAACATGTCAAACATCCGAAACATGTGAAACATAGGAAACATGTGAAACATCCGAATCATGTCAAATACCCGAAACATGTCAAACATACGAAACATTCGAAACATGTAAAACACCCGAAACATGTCAAACATCCGAAACGTCAAACACCCGAAACATGTCAAACATTCGAAACATCTGAAACATGTCAAACATCCGAAACATCCGAAACATGTCAAACATCTGAAACATGTCAAACACCCGAAACATGTCAAACATACGAAACATGTCAAACATCCGAAACATGTCAAACATATGAAATATGTTAAACATCCGAATCATGTAAAACACACGAAACATGTCAAACATACGAAACATCTGAAACATGTCAAACATCCGAAACATCCGAAACATGTCAAACATCCAAAACATGTCAAACACCCGAAACATGTCAAACATACGAAACATCCGAAACATGTCAAACACTCGAAACATGTCAAATATACAAAACATCTGAAACATGTCAAACACCCGAAACTTGTCAAACATACGAAACATCCGAAACATGTCAAACAACCGAAACATGTCAAACATTCGAAACATCCGAAACATGTCATCCGAAACATGTCAAACACCCGAAACATGTCAAACATACGAAACATTTGAAACATGTCAAACATCCGAAACATGTCAAACATATGAAACATGTCAAACATCCGAATCATGTAAAACACACGAAACATGTCAAACATACGAAACATCCGAATCATGTCAAACACCCGAAACATGTCAAACATACGAAACATCCGAAACATGTCAAACATTCGAACTATCCGAAACATGTCAAACATCCGAAACATGTCAAACACCCGAAACATGTCAAACATACGAAACATCCGAAATATGTCAAACACCCGAAATATGTCAAACATACAAAACATCTGAAACATGTCAAACACCCGAAAAATGTCAAACATACGAAACATCCGAAACATGTCAAACACCTGAAACATGTCAAACATACGAAACATCCGAAACATGTCAAACATCCGAAATATGTTAAACATCCGAAACATGTCAAACATACGAAACATCCGAAACATGTCAAACACCCGAAACATGTCAAACATACAAAACATCTTAAACATGTCAAACCCCCGAAACATGTCAAACACCCGAAACATGTCAAACATACGAAACATCTGAAACATGTAAAACACCCGAAACATGTCAAACATACGAAACATCCGAAACATGTAAAACACCCGAAACATGTCAAACACTTGAAAAATGTCAAACATACGAAACATCCGAAACATGTCAAACACCTGAAACATGTCAAACATACGAAACATACGAAACACCTTAAACACCCGAAACATGTCAAACATACGAAACATCCGAAACATGTCAAACACCCGAAACATGTCAAACACTCGAAACATGTCAAATATACAAAACATCTGAAACATGTCAAACACCCGAAACTTGTCAAACATACGAAACATCCGATATATGTCAAACACCCGAAACATGTCTAACATACAAAACATCTGAAACATGTCAAACACCCGAAACATGTCAAACATACGAAACATTTGAAACATGTCAAACATCCGAAACATGTCAAACATATGAAACATGTCAAACATCCGAATCATGTAAAACACACAAAACATGTCAAATATACGAAACATCCGATTCATGTCAAACACCCGAAACATGTCAAACATACGAAACATCCGAAACATGTCAAACATTCGAACTATCCGAAACATGTCAAACATCCGAAACATGTCAAACACCCGAAACATGTCAAACATACGAAACATCCGAAACATGTCAAACACCCATAATTTGTCAAACATACAAAACATCTGAAACATGTCAAACACCCGAAAAATGTCAAACATACGAAACATCCGAAACATGTCAAACACCTGAAACATGTCAAACATACGAAACATCCGAAACATGTCAAACATCTGAAATATGTTAAACATCCGAAACATGTCAAACATACGAAACATCCGAAACATGTCAAACACCCGAAACATGTCAAACATACGAAACATTCGAAACATGTCAAATACGCCAAACATGTCAAACATCCGAAACATCCGAAACATGTCAAACATACGAAACATCCGAAACATGTCAAACACCCGAAACATGTCAAACATACGAAATATCCGAAACATGTCAAACATACGAAACATCCGAAACATATCAAAAACCCGAAACATGTCAAACATACAAAACATTCGAAACATGTTAAACATCCGAAACATGTCAATATACGAAACATCCGAAACATGTCAAACACCCGTAATATGTCAAACATACGAAACATCCAAAACATGTCAAACATCCGAAACATGTTAAACAGCCTAAACATGTCAAACATATGAGACATCCGAAACATGTCAAACACCTGAAACATGTCAAACATACGAAACATCCGAAACATGTCAAACACTCTAAACATGTTAAACATACGAAACATGTCAAACATACGAAACATCTGAAACATGTCAAACACCCGAAACATGTTAAACATACAAAACATCCGAAACATGTCAAACACCCAAAACATGTCAAACATACGAAACATCCGAAACATGTCAAACATACGAAACATCCGAAACATGTCAAACACTCTTAACATGTCAAACATACGAAACATCCAAAACATGTCAAACATACGAAACATCTTAAACATGTCAAACACCCGAAACATGTCAAACATACGAAACATCCGAAACTAGTAAAACACCCAAAACATGTCAAACACCTAAAACATGTCAAACATACAAAACATGACAAACATACGAAACATCCGAAACATGTCAAACACCCCAAACATGTCAAACATACGAAACATCTGAAACATGTCAAACATTCGAAACATGTCAAACATACGAAACATCCGAAACATGTCAAACATACGAAACATTCAAAACATGTCAAACACCTGAAACATGTCATACATACGAAACATCCGAAACATGTGAAACACCCAAAACAGGTCAAACATACAAAACATTCAAAACATGTGAAACACCCGAAACATGTCTAATATACGAAACATTCGAAACATGTCAAACACCCTAAACATGTCAAACATACGAAACATCCGAAACATGTCAAACACCCAAAACATGTCAAACATCCGAAACATCCGAAACATGTCAAACATACGAAACATTCGAAACATGTCAAACACCCTAAACATGTCAAACATACGAAACATCCGAAACATGTCAAACACCCAAAACATGTCAAACATCCGAAACATCCGAAACATGTCAAACATACGAAACATCCGAAACATGTCAAACATACGAAACATCCGAAAAATGTCAAAAACCCGAAAAATGTCAAACATACGAAACATCCAAAAAATGTCAGACACCCGAAACATGTCAAACATACGAAACACCCGAAGTATGTCAAACATACCAAACATCCGAAACATGTCAAACAACCTAAACATGTCAAACATTCGAATCATGTCAAACATACAAAGCATCCGAAACAAGTTAAACACCCAAAATATGTCAAACACCCGAAACATGTCAAACACCAGAAACATGTCAGACATACGAAACATCCCAAAATTGACAAACACCCAAAACATATCAAACATACGAAATATCCGAAACATGTCAAACACTTAAAATATGTCAAACATACAAAACATCCGAAACAAGTCAAACACCTAAAACATGTCAAACACCCGAAACATGTCAAACATACGAAACATGTAAAATATACGAAACATGTTAAACATATGAAACATTTGAAACATAACAAACACCCGAAACATGTCAAACATACGAAACATCCGAAAAATGTCAAGCACCCGAAACATATCAAACATACAAAACATTCGAAACATGTTAAACATCCGAAACATGTCAATATACGAAACATCCGAAACATGTCAAACACACGAAATATGTCAAACATACGAAACATCCGAAACATGTCAAACATCCGAAACATGTTAAACAGCCTAAACATGTCAAACATATGAGACATCCGAAACATGTCAAACACCTGAAACATGTCAAACATACGAAACATCCGAAACATGTCAAACACTCCAAACATGTCAAACATACGAAACATCAGAAACATGTCAAACATACGAAACATCTGAAATTTGTCAAACACCCGAAAGATGTCAAACATACGAAACATCCGAAACATGTCAAACATACGAAACATCTGAAACATGTCAAACACCCGAAACATGTCAAACATACGAATCATTTGAAACATGTCAAACACCCGAAACATGTCAAACATACAAAACATCTGAATTATGTCAAACACCCGAAACATGTCAAACATACGAAACATCCGAAACATGTCAAACATACGAAACATACAAAATATGTCAAACACCTGAAACATGTCAAACATACGAAACATCCGAAACATGTCAAACGCCCAAAACATATCAAACACCCGAAACATGTCAAACATACGAAACATCCGAAACAAGTCAAACTTACGAAACATGTCAAACACCTGAAACATGTCAAACATACGAAACATCCGAAACATGTCAAACACCCAAAACATGTCAAACATGCGAAACATGTCAAACATACGAAACATTCAAAACATGTCAAACACCCGAAACAAGTCAAACATACAAAAACATCCGAAACATGTCAAACACCCAAAACATGTCAAACACCCGAAACATGTCAAACATACGAAACATGTCAAACATACGAAACATCCGAAACTAGTCAAACACCCAAAACATGTCAAACATCCGAAACATGTCAAACATACGAAACATGTCAAACATACGAAACATCCGAAACATGTCAAACACCCGAAACATGTCAAACATACGAAACATCTGAAACATGTCGAACATACGAAACATACAAAACATGTCAAACACCTGAAACATGTCATACATACGAAACATCCAAAACATGTGAAACATTCAAAACATGTCAAACATACGAAACATTCAAATATGTGAAACACCCGAAACATGTCTAACATACGAAACATCCGAAACATGTCAAACATACGAAACATCCGAAACATGTCAAACACCCGAAACATGTCAAACATACGAAACATCCAAAAATTGTTAAACATAAGAAACATCCGAAACATAACAAACACCCGAAACATGTCAAACATACGAAACATTCGAAAAATGTCAATTTTCCAAAACATGTCAAACATACGAAACATTTTAAACATACGAAACATCCGAAAAATGTCAAGCACCCGAAACATGTCAAACATACAAAATATTCGAAACATGTCAAACATCCGAAACATGTCAATATACGAAACATTCGAAACATGTCAAACACCCGAAATATGTCAAACATACGAAACATCCGAAACATGTCAAACATCCAAAACATGTTAAACAGCCTAAACATGTCAAAAATATTAGACATCCGAAACATGTTAAACACCTGAAACATGTCAAGCACCCGAAACATGTCAAACATACGAAACATCTGAAACATGTCAAACACTCTAAACATGTCAAACATACGAAACATCCGAAACATGTCAAAAATACGAAACATCTGAAACATGTCAAACACCCGAAACATGTCAAACATACGAAACATCCGAAACATGTCAAACATACGAAACATCTGAAACATGTCAAACACCCAAAACATGTCAAACATACGAATCATTTGAAACATGTCAAACACCCGAAACATGTCAAACATACAAAACATCTAAATTATTTCAAACACCGGAAACATGTCAAACATACGAAACATCCGAAACACGTGAAATACTTAAAACTTGTCCAACATACGAATTATTCAAAACATGTCAAACACCCGAAACATGTCAAACATACGAAACATTCGAAACATGTCAAACACCCGAAACATGTCAAACATACGAAACATCCGAAACTAGTCAAACACCCAAAACATTTCAAACACCCGAAACATGGCAAATAGACGAAAATGTCAAACATTCGAAACATGTCAAACACTCGAAACATGTCAAACATACGAAACATCCGAAACATGTCAAACACCCGAAACATGTCAAACATACGAGACATCTGAAACATGTCAAACACCCAAAATATGTCAAACATACGAAACATCCGAAACATGTCAAACATACGAAACATGTCAAACACCTGAAACATGTCAAACATACGAAACATCCGAAACATGTCAAACACCCAAAACATGTCAAACATGCGAAACATCCGAAACATGTCAAACACTCTAAACATGTCAAAAATACGAAACATCCGAAACATGTCAAACATACGAAACATCTGAAACATGTCAAACACCCGAAACATGTCAAACATACGAAACATCCGAAACATGTCAAACATACGAAACATCTGAAACATGTCAAACACCCGAAACATGTTAAACATACGAAACATCCGAAACTAGTGAAACACCCAAAACATGTCAAACACCCAAAACATGTCAAACATACGAAACATGTCAAACATACGAAACATCTGAAACATGTCAAACATTCGAAACATGTCAAACATACGAAACATCCGAAACATGTCAAAAATACGAAACATACAAAACATGTCAAACACCTGAAACATGTCATACATACGAAACATCCGAAACATGTGAAACACCCAAAACTGGTCAAACATACGAAACATTCAAAACATGTTAAACACCCGAAACATGTCTAACATACGAAACATTCAAAACATGTCAAACACCCTAAACATTCGAAACATGTCAAACACCCTAAACTTGTCAAACATACGAAACATCCGAAACATGTCAAACACCCAAAACATGTCAAACATCCGAAACATCCGAAACATGTCAAACATACGAAACATCCGAAACATGTCAAACACCCGAAACATGTCAAACATACGAAACATCCGAAACATGTCAAACATACGAAACATCCGAAACATGTCAAAAACCCGAAAAATGTCAAACATACGAAACATCCGAAACATAACAAACACCCGAAACATGTCAAACATACGAAACATCCGAAAAATGTCAATTTTCCAAAACATGTCAAACATACAAAACATTTGAAACATAACAAACACCAGAAACATGTCAAACATACGAAACATCTGAAAAATGTCAAGCACCCGAAACATATCAAGCATACAAAATATTCGAAACATGTTAAACATCCGAAACATGTCAATATACGAAACATCCGAAACATGTCAAACACCCAAAATATGTCAAACATACGAAACATCCGAAACATGTCAAACATCCGAAACATGTTAAACAGCCTAAGCATGTCAAAATTATAAGACATCCGAAACATGTCAAACACCTGTAACATGTTAAACATACGAAACATCCGAAACATGTCAAACACCCGAAACACGTCAAACATACGAAAAATCCGAAACTAGTGAAACACCCAAAACATGTCAAACACCCGAAACATGTCAAACATACGAAACATGTCAAACAAACGAAACATCCGAAACATGTCAAACACCCGAAACATGTCAAACATACGAAACATCTGAAACATGTCAAAAACCCGAAACATGTCAAACATACGAAACATCCGAAACATGTCAAACATACGAAACATACAAAACATGTCAAACACCTGAAACATGTCATACATACGAAACATCCTAAACATGTGAAACACCCAAAACATGTCAAACATACGAAACATTCAAAACATGTGAAACACCCGAAACATGTCTAACATACGAAACATTCTAAACATGTCAAACACCCGAAACATGTCAAACATACGAAACATTCGAAACATGTCAAATACCCCAAACATGTCAAACATCCGAAACATCCGAAACATGTCAAACATACGAAACATCCGAAACATGTCAAACACCCGAAACATGTCAAACATACGAAACATCCGAAACATGTCAAACATACAATACATCCGAAACGTCAAAAAACCGAAACATGTCAAACATACAAAACATTCGAAACATGTTAAACATCCGAAACATGTCAATATACGAAACATCCGACACATGTCAAACACCCGTAATATGTCAAACATACGAAACATCCAAAACATGTCAAACATCCGAAACATGTTAAACAGCCTAAACATGTCAAACATATGAGACATCCGAAACATGTCAAACACCTGAAACATGTCAAACATACGAAACATGTCAAACATACGAAACATCTGAAACATGTCAAACACCCGAAACATGTTAAACATACAAAACATCCGAAACATGTCAAACACCCGAAACTTGTCAAACATACGAAACATCCGAAACATGTCAAACATACGAAACATCCGAAACATGTCAAACACTCTAAACATGTCAAACATACGAAACATCCAAAACATGTCAAACATACGAAACATCTGAAACATGTCAAACACCCGAAACATGTCAAACATACGAAACATCCGAAACTAGTGAAACACCCAAAACATGTCAAACACCCAAAACATGTCAAACATACAAAACATGACAAACATACGAAACATGCGAAACATGTCAAACACCCAAACATGTCAAACATACGAAACATCTGAAACATGTCAAACATTCGAAACATGTCAAACATACGAAACATCCGAAACATGTCAAACATACGAAACATACAAAACATGTCAAACACCTGAAACATGTCTTACATACGAAACATCCGAAACATGTGAAACACCCAAAACAGGTCAAACATACGAAACATTCAAAACATGTGAAACACCCGAAACATGTCTAATATACGAAACATTCGAAACATGTCAAACACCCTAAACATGTCAAACATACGAAACATCCGAAACATGACAAACACCCAAAACATGTCAAACATCCGAAACATGTCAAACATACGAAACATCCGAAAAATGTCAGACACCCGAAACATGTCAAACATACGAAACACCCGAAGTATGTCAAACATACCAAACATCCGAAACATGTCAAACAACCTAAACATGTCAAACATTCGAAACATGTCAAACATACAAAGCATCCGAAAGAAGTTAAACACCCAAAATATGTCAAACACCCGAAACATGTCAAACACCAGAAACATGTCAATTTTCCAAAACATGTCAAACATACGAAACATTTGAAACATAACAAACACCAGAAACATGTCTAACATACGAAACATCTGAAAAATGTCAAGCACCCGAAACATGTTAAACAGCCTAAACATGTCAAACATATGAGACATCCGAAACATGTCAAACACCTGTAACATGTTAAACATACGAAACATCCGAAACATGTCAAACACTTTAGACATGTCAAACATACGAAACAACCGAAACATGTTTCGAATGTCTGACATGTTTCTGGTGTTTGACATGTTTCGGGTGTTTGACATATTTTGGGTGTTTAACTTGTTTCGGATGCTTTGTATGTTTGACATGTTTCGAATGTTTGACATGTTTAGGTTGTTTGACATGTTTCGGATGTTTGGTATGTTTGACATACTTCGGGTGTTTCGTATGTTTGACATGTTTCGGGTGTCTGACATTTTTCGGATGTTTCGTATGTTTGACATTTTTCGGGTTTTTGACATGTTTCGGATGTTTCGTATGTTTGACATGATTCGGATGTTTCGTATGTTTGACATGTTTCGGGTGTTTGACATGTTTCGGATGTTTCGGATGTTTGACATGTTTTGTGTTTTTGACATGTTTCGGATGTTTCGTATATTTGACATGTTTAGGGAGTTTGACATGTTTCGAATGTTTCGTATATTAGACATGTTTCGGGTGTTTCACATGTTTTGAATGTTTCGTATGTTTGACCTGTTTTGGGTGTTTCACATGTTTCGGATGTTTCGTATGTATGACATGTTTCAGGTGTTTGACATGTTTTGTATGTTTTGTATGTTTGACATGTTTCGGATGTTTCGTATGTTTGACATGTTTCGAATGTTTGACATGTTTCAGATGTTTCGTATGTTTGACATTATTGGGGTGTTTGACATGTTTCGGATGTTTCGTATGTTTGTCATGTTTTGTATGTTTGACATGTTTTGGGTGTTTGACATGTTTTGGGTGTTTCACTAGTTTCGGATGTTTCGTATGTTTGACATGTTTCGGGTGTTTGACATGTTTCAGATGTTTCGTATGTTTGACATGTTTTGGATGTTTCGTATGTTTGACATGTTTAGAGTGTTTGACATGTTTCGGATGTTTCGTATGTTTGACATGTTTCGGATGTTTCGTATGTTTGACATGTTTCGGGTGTTTGACATGTTTCGGATGTTTTGTATGTTTAACATGTTTTGGGTGTTTGACATGTTTCAGATGTTTCGTATGTTTGACATGTTTCGTATGTTTGACATGTTTAGAGGGTTTGACATGTTTCAGATGTTTCGTATGTTTGACATGTTTCAGGTGTTTGACATGTTTCGGATGTCTCATATGTTTGATATGTTTAGGCTGTTTATTATGTTTCGGATGTTTGACATGTTTTGGATGTTTCGTATGTTTGACATATTACGGGTGTTTGACATGTTTCGGATGTTTCGTATATTGACATGTTTCGGATGTTTAACATGTTTCGAATGTTTTGTATGTTTGACATGTTTCGGATGTTTCGGATGTTTGACATGTTTTGGGTGTTTGACATGTTTCGGATGTTTCGTATGTTTGACATGTTTAGGGTGTTTGACATGTTTCGAATATTTCGTATGTTAGACATGTTTCGGGTGTTTCACATGTTTTGAATGTTTCGTATGTTTGACCAGTTTTGGGTGTTTCACATGTTTCGGATGTTTTGTATGTATGACATGTTTCAGGTGTTTGACATGTTTTGTATGTTTCGTATTTTTGACATGTTTCGGATGTTTCGTATGTTTGACATGTTTCGAATGTTTGACATGTTTCAGATGTTTCGTATGTTTGACATGTTTCGTATGTTTGACATGTTTTGGGTGTTTGACATGTTTTGGGTGTTTCACTAGTTTCGGATGTTTCGTATGTTTGACATGTTTCGGGTGTTTGACATGTTTCAGATGTTTCGTATGTTTGACATGTTTCGGATGTTTCGTATGTTTGACATGTTTCGGGTGTTTGACATGTTTCAGATGTTTCGTATGTTTGACATGTTTCGGATGTTTCGTATTTTAGACATGTTTAGAGTGTTTGACATGTTTCGGATGTTTCGCATGTTTGACATGTTTTGGGTGTTTGACATGTTTCGGATGTTTCGTATGTTTGACATGTTTCAGGTGTTTGACATGTTTCGTATGTTTGACATGTTTCGAAAGTTTCGTATTTTTGACATATTTCGGGTGTTTGACATGTTTTAGATGTCTCGTATGTTTGACATGTTTCGGGTGTTTGACATGTTTCAGATGTTTCGTATTTTTGACATGTTTCGGATGTTTCGTATGTTTGACATGTTTAGAGTGTTTGACATGTTTCAGATGTTTCGTATGTTTGACATGTTTCGGGTGCTTGACATGTTTCAGGTGTTTAACATGTTTCGGATGTCTAATATTTTTGACATGTTTAGGCTGTTTAACATGTTTTGGATGTTTGACATGTTTCGGATGTTTCGTATGTTTGACATTTTTCGGGTGTTTGACATGTTTCGAATGTTTCGTATATTAACATGTTTCGGATGTTTGACATGTTTCGAATATTTTGTATGTTTGACATGTTTCGGTTGCTTGACATTTTTCGGATGTTTCGAATGTTTGAAATGTTTCGTATGTTTGACATGTTTTGGAAAATTGACATTTTTCGAATGTTTCGTATGTTTGACATGTTTCGGGTGTTTGTTATGTTTCGGATGTTTCTTATGTTTAACAATTTTTGGATGTTTCGTATGTTTGACATGTTTCAAGTGTTTGACATGTTTCGGATGTTTCGTATGTTTGACATGTTTCGGATGTTTCGTATGTTAGACATGTTTCGGGTGTTTCACTTATTTGAATGTTTCGTATGTTTGACATGTTTTGAATGTTTCACATGTTTTGGATGTTTCGTATGTATGACATGTTTCAGGTGTTTGACATGTTTTGTATGTTTCGTATGTTCGACATGTTTCAGATGTTTCGTATGTTTGACATGTTTCGGGTGTTTGACATGTTTCGGACGTTTCGTATGTTTGACATGTTTCGTATGTTTGACATGTTTCGGGTGTTTGACATATTTTGGGTGTTTGACTAGTTTCGGATGTTTCGTATGTTTGACATGTTTCGTATGTTTGACATGTTTCGGGTGATTGACATGTTTTGGGTGTTTGACATGTTTCGGATGTTTTTGTATGTTTGACTTGTTTCGGGTGTTTGACATGTTTTGATTGTTTCGTATGTTTGACATGTTTCGCATGTTTGACATGTTTTGGGTGTTTGACATGTTTCGGATGTTTCGTATGTTTGACATGTTTCAGGTAATTGACATGTTTCGTATGTTTGACATGTTTCGGATGTTTCGTATGTTTGACATGTTTCGGGTGTTTGATATGTTTTGGGCGTTTGACATGTTTCGGATGTTTCGTATGTTTGACATGTTTCAGGTGTTTGACATGTTTTGTATGTTTCGTATGTTTGACATATTTCGGATGTTTCGTATGTTTGACATGTTTCGGGTGTTTGACATAATTCAGATGTTTTGTATGTTTGACATGTTTCGGGTGTTTGACATGTTTCAAATGATTCGTATGTTTGACATGTTTCGGGTGTTTGACATGTTTCAGATGTTTCGTATGTTTGACATGTTTCGGATGTTTCGTATGTTTGACATCTTTCGGGTGTTTGACATGTTTAAGAAGTTTCGTATGTTTGACATGTTTCTGATGTTTCGTATGTTTGACATGTTTGGAGTGTTTGACATGTTTCGGATGTTTCGTATGTTTGACATGTTTCAGGTGTTTGACATGTTTCGGATGTCTCATATGTTTGACATGTTTAGGCTGTTTAACATGTTTCGGATGTTTGACATGTTTCGGATGTTTCGTATGTTTGACATATTTCGTGTGTTTGACATGTTTCGGATGTTTCGTATATTGACATGTTTCGGATGTTTAACATGTTTCGAATGTTTTGTATGTTTGATATATTTCGGGTGCTTGACATTTTTCGGATGTTTCGTATGTTTGACATGTTTCGGGTGTTTGTTATGTTTCAAATGTTTCATATGTTTGACATGTTTTGGAAAATTGACATTTTTCGGATGTTTCGTATGTTTGACATGTTTCGAGTGTTTGACATGTTTCGGATGTTTCGTATGTTTAACATGTTTCGTATATTTTACATGTTTCGTATGTTTGACATGTTTCGGGTGTTTGACATGTTTTAGGTCTTTGACTTATTTCGGATGTTTTGTATGTTTGACATATTTTAAGTGTTTGACATGTTTCGGATATTTCGTATGTTTGATATGTTTCGGGTGTTTGTCAATTTTGGAATGTTTCGTATGTTTGACATGTTTCGAATGTCTGACATGTTTCTGGTGTTTGACATATTTTGGGTGTTAAACTTGTTTCGGATGCTTTGTATGTTTGACATGTTTCGAATGTTTGACATGTTTAGGTTGTTTGACATGTTTCGGATGTTTGGTATGTTTGACATACTTCGGGTGTTTCGTATGTTTGACATTATTCGGGTGTCTGACATTTTTCGGATGTTTCGTATGTTTGACATTTTTCGGGTTTTTGACATGTTTCGGATGTTTCGTATGTTTGACATGTTTCGGATGTTTCGTATGTTTGACATGTTTCGGGTGTTTGACATGTTTCGGATGTTTCGTATGTTTGACATGTTTCGGATGTTTCGGATGTTTGACATGTTTTGGGTGTTTGACATGTTTCGGATGTTTCGTATGTTTGACATGTTTAGGGTGTTTGACATGTTTCGAATGTTTCGTATATTAGACATGTTTCGGGTGTTTCACATGTTTTGAATGTTTCGTATGTTTGACCTGTTTTGGGTGTTTCACATGTTTCGGATGTTTCGTATGTATGACATGTTTCAGGTGTTTGACATGTTTTGTATGTTTCGTATGTTTGACATGTTTCGGATGTTTCGTATGTTTGACATGTTTCAAATGTTTGACATGTTTCAGATGTTTTGTATGTTTGACATGTTTGGGGTGTTTGACATGTTTCGGATGTTTTTGTATGTTTGACTTGTTTCGGGTGTTTGACATGTTTTGATTGTTTCGTATGTTTGACATGTTTCGCATGTTTGACATGTTTTGGGTGTTTGACATGTTTCGGATGTTTCGTATGTTTGACATGTTTCAGGTAATTGACATGTTTCGTATGTTTGACATGTTTCGGATGTTTCGTATGTTTGACATGTTTCGGGTGTTTGATATGTTTTAGGCGTTTGACTTGTTTCGGATGTTTCGTATGTTTGACATGTTTCAGGTGTTTGACATGTTTTGTATGTTTCGTATGTTTGACATATTTCGGATGTTTCGTATGTTTGACATGTTTCGGGTGTTTGACATAATTCAGATGTTTTGTATGTTTGACATGTTTCGGGTGTTTGACATGTTTCAAATGATTCGTATGTTTGACATGTTTCGGGTGTTTGACATGTTTCAGATGTTTCGTATGTTTGACATGTTTCGGATGTTTCGTATGTTTGACATCTTTCGGGTGTTTGACATGTTTAAGAAGTTTCGTATGTTTGACATGTTTCTGATGTTTCGTATGTTTGACATGTTTGGAGTGTTTGACATGTTTCGGATGTTTCGTATGTTTGACATGTTTCAGGTGTTTGACATGTTTCGGATGTCTCATATGTTTGACATGTTTAGGCTGTTTAACATGTTTCGGATGTTTGACATGTTTCGGATGTTTCGTATGTTTGACATATTTCGTGTGTTTGACATGTTTCGGATGTTTCGTATATTGACATGTTTCGGATGTTTAACATGTTTCGAATGTTTTGTATGTTTGATATATTTCGGGTGCTTGACATTTTTCGGATGTTTCGTATGTTTGACATGTTTCGGGTGTTTGTTATGTTTCAAATGTTTCATATGTTTGACATGTTTTGGAAAATTGACATTTTTCGGATGTTTCGTATGTTTGACATGTTTCGAGTGTTTGACATGTTTCGGATGTTTCGTATGTTTAACATGTTTCGTATATTTTACATGTTTCGTATGTTTGACATGTTTCGGGTGTTTGACATGTTTTAGGTCTTTGACTTATTTCGGATGTTTTGTATGTTTGACATATTTTAAGTGTTTGACATGTTTCGGATATTTCGTATGTTTGATATGTTTCGGGTGTTTGTCAATTTTGAAATGTTTCGTATGTTTGACATGTTTCGAATGTCTGACATGTTTCTGGTGTTTGACATATTTTGGGTGTTTAACTTGTTTCGGATGCTTTGTATGTTTGACATGTTTCGAATGTTTGACATGTTTAGGTTGTTTGACATGTTTCGGATGTTTGGTATGTTTGACATACTTCGGGTGTTTCGTATGTTTGACATTATTCGGGTGTCTGACATTTTTCGGATGTTTCGTATGTTTGACATTTTTCGGGTTTTTGACATGTTTCGGATGTTTCGTATGTTTGACATGTTTCGGATGTTTCGTATGTTTGACATGTTTCGGGTGTTTGACATGTTTCGGATGTTTCGTATGTTTGACATGTTTCGGATGTTTCGGATGTTTGACATGTTTTGGGTGTTTGACATGTTTCGGATGTTTCGTATGTTTGACATGTTTAGGGTGTTTGACATGTTTCGAATGTTTCGTATATTAGACATGTTTCGGGTGTTTCACATGTTTTGAATGTTTCGTATGTTTGACCTGTTTTGGGTGTTTCACATGTTTCGGATGTTTCGTATGTATGACATGTTTCAGGTGTTTGACATGTTTTGTATGTTTCGTATGTTTGACATGTTTCGGATGTTTCGTATGTTTGACATGTTTCAAATGTTTGACATGTTTCAGATGTTTTGTATGTTTGACATGTTTGGGGTGTTTGACATGTTTCGGATGTTTCGTATGTTTGTCATGTTTTGTATGTTTGACATGTTTTGGGTGTTTGACATGTTTTGGGTGTTTCACTAGTTTCGGATGTTTCGTATGTTTGACATGTTTCGGGTGTTTGACATATTTCAGATGTTTCGTATGTTTGACATGTTTTGGATGTTTCGTATGTTTGACATGTTTAGAGTGTTTGACATGTTTCGGATGTTTCGTATGTTTGACATGTTTTGGATGTTTCGTATGTTTGACATGTTTCGGGTGTTTTGTATGTTTAACATGTTTCGGGTGTTTGACATGTTTCGGATGTTTCGTATGTTTGACATGTTTCAGGTGTTTGACATGTTTCGGATGTCTCATATGTTTGACATGTTTAGGCTGTTAAACATGTTTCGGATGTTTGACATGTTTTGTATGTTTCGTATGTTTGACATGTTTCGGATGTTTCGTATGTTTGACATGTTTCGGGTTTTTGACATGTTTCAGATGTTTCGTATGTTTGACATGTTTCGGGTGTTTGACATGTTTCGGATGTTTCGTTTGTTTGACATGTTTAGGCTGTTTAACATGTTTCGGATGTTTGACATGTTTTGGATGTTTCGTATGTTTGACATATTACGGGTGTTTGACATGTTTCGGATGTTTCGTATATTGACATGTTTCGGATGTTTAACATGTTTCGAATGTTTTGTATGTTTGACATGTTTCGGGTTTTTGACATGTTTCGGATGTTTCGTATGTTTGACATGTTTCGGATGTTTCGTATGTTTGACATGTTTCGGGTGTTTGACATGTTTCGGATGTTTCGTATGTTTGACATGTTTCGGATGTTTCGGATGTTTGACATGTTTGGGGTATTTGACATGTTTAGAATGTTTCGTATGTTAGACATGTTTCGGGTGTTTCACATGTTTTGAATGTTTCGTATGTTTGACATGTTTTGGGTGTTTCACATGTTTCGGATGTTTCGTATGTATGACATGTTTCAGGTGTTTGACATGTTTTGTATGTTTCGTATGTTTGACATGTTTCGTATGTTTCGTATGTTTGACATGTTTCGGGTTTTTGACATGTTTCAGATGTTTCGTATGTTTGACATGTTTCGGGTGTTTGACATGTTTCGGATGTTTCGTTTGTTTGACATGTTTCGTATGTTTGACATGTTTCGGGTGTTTGACATGTTTTGGGTGTTTCACTAGTTTCGGATGTTTCGTATGTTTGACGTGTTTCGGGTGTTTGACATGTTTCAGATGTTTCGTATGTTTGACATGTTTCGGATGTTTCGTATGTTTGACATGTCTAGAGTGTTTGACATGTTTCGGATGTTTCGTATGTTTAACATGTTACAGGTGTTTGACATGTTTCGGATGTCTCATATGTTTGACATGTTTAGGCTGTTTAACATGTTTCGGATGTTTGACATGTTTCGGATGTTTTGTATGTTTGACATATTTTGGGTGTTTGACATGTTTCGGATGTTTCGTATATTGACATGTTTCGGATGTTTAACATGTTTTGAATATTTTGTATGCTTGATATGTTTCGGGTGCTTGACATTTTTCAGATGTTTCGTATGTTTGACATGTTTCTGGTGTTGTTATGTTTCAAATGTTTCGTATGTTTGACATGTTTTGGAAAATTGACATTTTTCGGATGTTTCGTATGTTTGACATGTTTCGGATGTTTCGTATGTTTGACATGTTTTGGGTGTTTGACATGTTTCGGATGTTTCGTATGTTTGACATGTTTTGGGTGTTTGACATGTTTCGGATGTTTCGTATGTTTGACATGTTTATGGTGTTTGACATGTTTCGAATGTTTCGTATATTAGACATGTTTCGGGTGTTTCACATGTTTTGAATGTTTTGTATGTTTGACCTGTTTTGGGTGTTTCACATGTTTTGGATGTTTCGTATGTATGACATGTTTCAGGGGTTTGACATGTTTTGTAAGTTTCGTATGTTTGATATGTTTCGGATGTTTCGTATGTTTGACATGTTTCGAATGTTTGACATGTTTCAGATGTTTCGTATGTTTGACATGTTTGGGGTGTTTGACATGATTCGGATGTTTCGTTTGTTTGACATGTTTTGTATGTTTGACATGTTTTGGGTGTTTGACATGTTTTGGGTGTTTCACTAGTTTCGGATGTTTCGTATGTTTGACATGTTTCGTGTATTTGACATGTTTCAGATGTTTCGTATGTTTGACATGTTTCGGATGTTTCGTATGTTTGACATGTTTCGGGTGTTTTACATGTTTCAGATGTTTCGTATGTTTGACATGTTTTGGATGTTTCGTATGTTTGACATGTTTAGAGTGTTTGACATGTTTCGGATGTTTCGTATGTTTGACATGTTTCAGGTGTTTGACATGTTTCGGATGTTTCGGATATTTGACATGTTTCGGATGTTTCGGATAATTGCCATAAGTATACGTAAAATAATAGTATCGTATCCCTCCGACTCTAGCAAACATGATAGTTACTTGGCGATAAGGAAATAGTGTCCCCGGTATCAAGGTAGACAATCAAAAATTGTCAAGAAAGGGAGAGTTTATAATGTTATGAAATTAACCTTGTTCTATCCTAAGAACGCTTGCTGCAACTGTAATCCACAAACATATCAAAAGTATTGTAATATATATCGGTGGCATTCCACTTGTTGTTCAATTTTTTTCTAGATACATTTATCTATATTTTCTGTAGTTTAAAAAATGATGTCCTGCTGAGAATATTTGACTTTGGTAAAAACTTTCAACATGTATGTAATTTGACTTTAGTATCAATTTCTGGCTGTTGCTTTCACCAATTGACAGCAGCAAAAGAATTATAAATAAAAAAAACATGATAAGCGAGATGATCAGAGTTAATAGACTATAAGGCCTCTCTTTTGATCTGTGATGAGATAACTGCTAAATCAAAGGAATGAAAAAATTTTGTTTGTAAAGAGATAAGCACTAAATATATTTTCGGACAAAATTGCAAGTTTTAGAATATCCTAATACAGTTATTTATTTGTTTAAAAATGCAGAAAAAAAAAACAAAAAAAAAATTATACATCGTCGGGGACTTGAACTCACTACCTTTGCCATGAAAAGCCAATGTTCTACACAACTGCCACGCGGCACAAGTAACAATAGAAAATATACGTTATTTATGAAAAACACTTTAATCAAATTTTCTTACTGAAAGATCAATCTAATTTTTAAAAATGCTGCCTAAAAATGATGAATTTTATATAAAGTATTCAATTGTATATGTTTTAAAACATTATTAGTAAAATAAAAATGCATTTTTAATGCTGACGGCATATTTGACCTTCAGAGTTCTAAATCTAGTATTATTTATATAGATTAAAAATAGATGACATCTTTTTCAAGAGTTATTCATCCTGCTAAGAATGACCCTACCGTTTTTTATTTTTGTAGTACAAAGACATAGAGAACTCTATAGTTGCTTAAATAAGAAAAATTAGCATTTTTTTTAAAAATAAATTTAATTTTTCAGTAGAAACTTAAATTTGCATAAATGTAATAAATTGATTTTAAAAGTCATTATTATAACAATTTTACAAACAAACAACAAATTTTATTCATTTTTTGGGACAATTTATAGTTTTTTTTGAATATAGTTTATTAAAAAAATCTACCAATTTTAAGTTTAATATTTAGTTTATATAAATAGAAAACTTGTCATTTTGTCTCACTGTATCGCATAATAGAATTGTATCCATTCAAAGATCACCACGTGCTTTGTTTTTCATCGTTGGATGTGTTTATTTTCATACTCTTCAATTTGTTGTTTTTGTTATTTGATTCGTTTGGATATTAAGTGTTTTTTTTTTATTTCCTGTGCAAGGAGCACAACCCCTTTTATCTCAATTGTGTTTCACCTGTTTATTTTCTTACTTTGTTTTGTTACTAACATGTCTTTGAAGACATTTCTTATTGAGCGTAAGGACTTGGAGGGAGGCCTTGTCCACCCTCCAGGAACCTTGCTGCTCAAACTTTCCGGACAGGGGGCAGTCAGAGCCTCAATGGCGTCCATCGTCGCCGCCTTGGGGCTCAGGCCGGAGGAGGTGGGTCCCCTGTACCGTTTCGAAAACCCGTACCTATGGTTTCTGGGCGTCTCCTCACCCGTGGTGAGGGGAAGGATCCTGGGGCGGGTCTTTGGAAAAGAAGAAACGTTCAAGGTGGAAGTAACCACCTTGGACGAGGAAAAGATCAAGGTCACTCTCCACTGGGTGTCCCCCACCATATCTAAGGTAAAAATGGAGGAAATATTTGGAAGTATGGCGGAGGAGGGAACAAAGGTAGAAATCCAGAAAGTAGAAGGCAGCGACAAATGGGTGAGCTGGATTAAACCAAAAAAGGGCGCGGAGCTACCCCACTACATTCAGCTGAGGGTACCAAGACGATCCGGAGAAACTATAAGGTTTTGGTCACAACTCCGGGGAGGAGGCAGCAGTGCTGGTACTGCCAGAAAGATGACCACTGGTCAAACCAGTGCCCGACTAGAGCCGCCCCCAGGAGAAATAAAAGAGAAACAGGGAAGCCCCAAGAGCCCTTAAAGTCCCAAGAGCCCTCAAAGGCAACATATGCAACGGCCCTGAAGGGAGTTAGCCCAAGGGAAAATGCAGAAAAGGAGGCAAAGGAGGATGGTTTTACTTTGGTGAGGAAAAAAAAAGAGAAACCTCAAGAAGGGAAAAAGATGGGAAAAACACCACCCTCCTCCCCAACAAAAGGGGAAAGGAGAAATAGTGTAGGAGGGTACAAACTCCCATAATAAATTGAAGCCAGAAGGGAGGATAAGGTCGGAGCCTACCTCTCCGACCAAAAAGAAAAGGCAAAGGACGTTATCGTCCTCCTCCTCTGCTTCCTCCGACGACCAGTGCGTGGACTTGGAGGCAGAGGAGGAAAGAAAGATAGAGAAAAGGCAAAAGACGTTATCGTCCTCCTCCTCTTCTTCCTCGACGACCAGTGCGTGGACTTGGAGGCAGAGGAGGAAAGAAAGATAGAGATAGAGTTCCCCGATTCCCCAACCCCACTGGACATAGATGAGGGGGGGGGACCCCAGAACGCACTCTAACTCACAACACAGAAAGTAGAACAAATAGTAGAGCACGTACACACGAACACTTACAGAAGACACACTAAAAAAAAAAAAAGATCACCACGTACTTCTTTTTCATCGTTGGATGTGTTTATTTTCATACTCTTCAATTTGTTGTTTTTTGTTATTTGATTCGTTTGGATATTAAGTGTTTTTTTTTATTTCCTGTGCAAGGAGCACAACCCCTTTTATCTCAATTGTGTTTCACCTGTTTATTTTCTTACTTTGTTTTGTTACTAACATGTCTTTGAAGACATTTCTTATTGAGGCGTAAGGACTTGGAGGGAGGCCTTGTCCACCCTCCAGGAACCTTGCTGCTCAAACTTTCCGGACAGGGGGCAGTCAGAGCCTCAATGGCGTCCATCGTCGCCGCTTGGGGCTCAGGCCGGAGGAGGTGGGTCCCCTGCTACCGTTTCGAAAACCCGTACCTATGGTTTCTGGGCGTCTCCTCACCCGTGGTGAGGGGAAGGATCCTGGGGCGGGTCTTTGGAAAAGAAGAAACGTTCAAGGTGGAAGTAACCACCTTGGACGAGGAAAAGATCAAGGTCACTCTCCACTGGGTGTCCCCCACCATATCTAAGGTAAAAATGGAGGAAATATTTGGAAGTATGGCGGAGGAGGGAACTAAAGTAGAAAATCCAGAAAATAGAAGGCAGCGACAAGTGGGTGAGCTGGATTAAACCAAGAAAGGGCGCGGAGCTACCCCACTACATTCAGCTGAGGTACCAAGACGATCCGAGAAACTATAAGGTTTTGGTCACAACTCCGGGGAGGAGGCAGCAGTGCTGGTACTGCCAGAAAGATGACCACTGGTCAAACCAGTGCCCGACTAGAGCCGCCCCCAGGAGAAATAAAAGAGAAACAGGGAAGCCCCAAGAGCCCTCAAAGGCAACATATGCAACGGCCCTGAAGGGAGTTAGCCCAAGGGAAAATGCAGAAAAGGAGGCAAAGGAGGATGGTTTTACTGTGGTGAGGAAAAAAAAAGAGAAACCTCAGAAGGGAAAAAGATGGGAAAAACACCACCCTCTCTCCAACAAAAGGGGAAAGGAGAGATAGTGTAGGAGGTACGAACTCCCACAATAAATTGAAGCCAGAAGGGAGGATAAGGTCGGAGCCTACCTCTCCGACCAAAAAGAAAAGGCAAAGGACGTTATCGTCCTCCTCCTCTTCTTCCTACGACGACCAGTGCGTGGACTTGGAGGCAGAGGAGGAAAGAAAGATAGAGAAAAGGCAAAAGACGTATCGTCCTCCTCCTCTTCTTCCTCCGACGACCAGTGCGTGGACTTGGAGGCAGAGGAGGAAAGAAAGATAGAGATAGAGTTCCCCGATTCCCCAACCCCACTGGACATAGATGAGGGGGGGGGACCCCAGAACGCACTCTAACTCACAACACAGAAAGTAGAACAAATAGTAGAGCACGTACACACGAACACTTACAGAAGACACACTTAAAAAAAAAAAAAAAAAAAAAAAAAAAAAAAAAAAATTCAAGGTCACACACACACGCAGATAATAACACACATACTCCTTAGTTACAAAAAAACTCACTTAAATACACAATCATGGAGGACATCACGCTTTTGACCCTCAACATTCATGGACTCACAAAGAAACAAAAATACGTGGTCCACTTATCGAGAAAGTACAAACCAGATTTTATTTTTTTACAAGAAACAAATTTAGACACAGAACACAAAGCACACAAATACACAACAGATATGGGCTTTAAGGAAGGGTGTTTTAGTTATGGTAGCAGATCCAGGGGGGTAGCCATCTTTCAAGTGTCAGACAGGTTTAAAATAGTACACAAATATAGTGACAATAAAGGGAGAGTAGTTATCATAAAAGTGGAAACAAGAAATGAAACAATTACACTGGCTAACATCTATGGCACCAGCAAAACAAACTGAGAAACGGGAATTTTTTGAATTTTTGAGCGGAAAATTACATGACACATATAAAGGAGATACTTTGATTCTAGGAGGGGGATTTTAATTACATCACGTCCTCACTAGACAAACAGTACACAGCAACGGCGAATCTTCCTTTACAGACGAACCCTACCATAAATAACTTTCTAAAAGATATTGAGAGCGAATTCAAAATAGCTGATGCGTACAGAAGTGTAAACCCCACAGTGTCAGGACGCCACCTGTGTGAACAAAGCTCATCCCGTAACCACCAGACTAGACAGATTTTATGTTCCAGCGGAGTACCATATAAATAAGATAGCTCATTTGGAAGAGCCTCTGGAATACTCAGACCATAAGGCAGTAAT
Organism: Biomphalaria sudanica; assembly: GCA_036873155.1. NCBI lineage: Eukaryota > Metazoa > Mollusca > Gastropoda > Planorbidae > Biomphalaria > Biomphalaria sudanica. Next base: position 17,705 of record JAZGLO010005624.1, on the reverse strand, counting down.
AGCTACAATAAGTAAGGAAAGTAAAAAAAAGAAAAGGAAAATTAGTCATTGGAAATTTAATAACTCTCTCCTAGAAATACCTCTTTTTATAGAACTGATCTCAAACACACTCAATTCCTGCTTGCAAGATCTAAACAATCCAAACGTTAACCTAGCACAAATATGGACAATAGTTAAAAAATCAATAAAACAACAATGTCAGGTAATATCAACACTGGTACAAACACGGAGAAAACAAGAATTAGAAAAACTGAAGCACACTCTATTGCACGCTGAGGATGAAATAGATAGAACACAAGCCTCTTTAAAGCTGGCAGAATTATACAATTACATCTACAAAGGAGCTGAAGTGAGATGCAGAAACTATATTAGTCAGGAAGGCCCTAATAAACTCTTTTTGTCAATTGAACAAAATGTCCAGTCAAATAAATGCATAACAAGTGTTCTTGATATACACGGCTCCAAAGTTGAAGATGAAGACAAAATAAAAGATGTTTTCACGAGACATTTCACAAACATCTATCAGGAAGAACCCATAAATAAGGAGGCTCAAGAAAGTTTTCTAAAATATTGTAAACAGTTGAAGCAAGCTGACGAAGAATCTTTGGGGACCCCATTTACTCTAGATGAACTCAAAACGGCATTAGACTCGACACAAAAAAATAAATCCCCCGGACCGGACGGTCTGACATTCGAGTTCTATACGACTTTTTTTCCCTTAATAAGTCCTCTATTACTGCGAATATATAGTGACGCTATTATAACAGGACAACTTCCAGAAAAATTCAACGAAGCATATATTACACTAATAGCTAAAAAAACAACAGATAACAGTTCTCCAAGTGACTACAGACCCATTTCACTACTCAATACAGACTATAAACTACTGACAAAAATGATCTTTAAACGACTCAAACCCTTCATTCCCCAACTAGTAGGACAAGACCAATACTGCACCCACCCCGACAGGATATTGATGGAATGACACATTTCATTCGAGATTTTATCATTTACAGCCATGAAAAAAACTCTAGCACTTCCTTGTTATCTGTAGACCAAGAGAAAGCATTTGACAGAGTCAGTCATAACTACCTCTTTAAAGTAATAGAAAAATGTAAAATCAGCCCTTTTTTAATTAAACTTATTAAACTAATTTATACCAATGCCAACAGTAGACTAATAATCAACCATTCTCTAAGGCCAACCTTTTGCAATTCAAAGATCTGTCAGACAGGGCTGTCCCTTATCTCCTTTTTATATATCCTTTGTCTGGAACCTTTTCTAGAATCTATTAGGTCAGATCCATCTATCAAAGGAACAAAAATCCCGGGACCCATCCCGGTAGCCAAAGTCAAGGCCTATGCCGACGACACAACATTTTTTCCCTCCTCTGAAAAGGATATTAATAACATAGTTAAAAAGTTTACCCTTTTTAGCCAGGCCAGTGGATCAAAAATTAACATAAATAAATCCTCAATAATGGGTGTAGGGAGGTGGACATTTAAAGAAAAATATTCATTGAAACTTGTAAACAGAATCAAAATATGTGGTATAGAATACAATAGTAATCCCTTTTTGTGCTGTGAAGATCAGTGGAAAAATATTATTATTGAGGCATCCAATATAGCTAACATGTACAAACATACAAGTTCTACCATTTTTGGAAGAGCCATTCTTATAAACAATTTGGTCATCCCAAAGTTAGTCTATCTAGCCAATATTATAGAACCTCCTACAAAATACATATCTCAATTAAATAACATAATTAGAAGCTTCATCTTCAAAAACACACTTAAAACATCAAACATACTACAATCATTCAAAACAAAGAGGATGGAGGGATCAATTTACAAGACATCAAAACTAAAATATGTGCACTCAGATTAAAATTCATAGGTCAAGTAGTTAAAAATCCAAGTGATTTCCCCTTTACAATATATTATTATGGTTTGAGATTTAAGCAATTTAATTCCAATACAAAACAACGCTCCACACTTTTTTGGTACAAACTTACATCCTTTTTATAGATCCATTTCAAGAACTCTTCCTGGCAATGAACCCTTAATACACAAGAAATATAAAGAAATATACACAACATTAAAAAAACAGTTACAAGAAAATTTAGTTATGAGGATTAAATGGGGAAAAGATTTAAATATAACAGATTTTAAAGACACATTTACAAACCTTCATAACAAACACATTGCAACAAAGGCTAAAGAAATATCTTACAGACTCATCTTTGGGATGACTCCATTTTCAAAAAAAAAACCTGGTGTAAAATTTTGTAAAATTTGTCAAAGTGTTAATGGTGATAATGAAAAGCATTTATATTTAGAATGTTCTTTTTTTAGTAATGTCAGAAATACTGTAAGAGAGTTATTGGAAGGAAACTGTGAAACCCATGTGAACATTAATTTATCTATCCTCTTAAATAAGTTGCCTAAAGCTAAACACAAAATGATACAAAACTTCAATTTAATAATTATATCTGAATACAGAAACTTAGTATGGAACAGTAGACTTAAAGCTATGTATCAAAATGTCAATTTTAACCCTAATATGTTGGATACAATATATAGAAATATAGTTGATTTTAAAATTGAACACTATAGAGGCTAACCCCAAATGTAATTTATTTGATCCATTGTATGTACATATGTCATATATATATTATAATTATTATTATTATTATTATTTTTATTTTATTTTTTTTAATTAATGTAAGGTTACATTTGTATCATAAATTATCAATTTACAAAGTCTGTTTAAACAATGAAGAAAACAAGTTTGAATGTATGGGTGTGTGTGTTTTATATTTAAAATTTGCATGTGTATGTATCTAATACATCATTTATTTGCTTTAAAAATTATTACTTCTAAAAATTACCTGTAAACTATGTATTTATTTTCTTTCAACAAGAGAGACAATTAGGACTGGAAGATGCAAGGTGAAACTTCTTTTGATTACATCCCTTTGACCAGATCAACAAAATTTCAAGACAACCCAAACAGGACCGGATTTCATGAAAATGAACCAAATGGACTACTAAATTGTTTAAAAAACATAGCAGAAACGGAAAAAGAGGGTAAAAAAAAGAACACTTTTACAATAAACAATAATTTAAAAAAAAAAAAAAAAAAAAAAAAAAAAAAAAAAAAAAAAAAAAAAAATTGAGATAACCTAAAAATGAGTTATATACCAAAATGGAAAAACTATTAAGTTCTTCATGCACATACTTACTTTGAGCTCTGTACTTTGTACTTTTGTAGAAACCAAATTACTTCATTATATGTACATTTTTGTAACTCTAGCAGACCCCAAAGAATCCTAGGGAATAGGATGAAGGTCCTTTGTCTTAGGTTCTTAAGGAAAAATTGTTGCAAAAATAATATAAACAAAAATGAATTTTAATAACTCATAAGTCTTTTTAAAAAAAAAAAAAAAAAAAAAAAAAAAAAAAAAAAAAAAATATTTTTGGCAATACTCATTTTAAGGAACACTTTCAAAATTTTTTGTGAATGACCCTTGGTGTCATCAATTTCTGGACAGTTACTGCCACCATTTTATGGACCTTTGCTGTCACCTTTTTCTGGACCATTGCTGTATCATTCTATTGGACTTCTGCTGTCATCATTTTCTGGACCCCTTGCTGTCACCTTTTTATGGAGCTTCGCTGCAGACTACTCCGCGATCGAACTGAAAATCCTAAAATATGACTTTGATAAGATGTTTTCAATGAAATTTTCCATGTATTATTATTATTATTATTAATTTAGAACAATGTTTTGTATGTCTTCTTTTGAATTAAAAAAAAAAAAAAAAAAAAAAAAAAAAAAAAAAAAAAGCCCAATAAAGAGGCCAAGAGCCCAAAAAAGAGGCAATACCCAAAAAAGAGGCAAAGAAAAGAGGCAAAGCCCAAGGATTCCTAGGATGTACTAAGCTCGACACCTGTAGTCAAAAGCTAATAAGCTGAGGTATCCTATTAAAAAAAAAAAAAATAAAAAAAAAAAAGATGTCAAACACCCGAAACATGTCAAACACCCAAAAACATGTCAAACACCGGAAACATGTCAAACATACGAAACATCCGAAACACGTGAAATACTTAAAACATGTCCAACATACGAATTATTCAAAACATGTCAAACACCCGAAACATGTCAAACATACGAAACATTCGAAACATTTCAAACACCCGAAACATGTCAAACATACGAAACATCCGAAACTAGTCAAACACCCAAAACATTTCAAACACCCGAAACATGGCAAATAGACGAAAATGTCAAACATACGAAACATCCGAAACATGTCAAACACCCGAAACATGTCAAACATACGAGACATCTGAAACATGTCAAACACCCGAAATATGTCAAACATACGAAACATCCGAAACATGTCAAACATACGAAACATGTCAAACACCTGAAACATGTCAAACATACGAAACATCCGAAACATGTCAAACACCCAAAACATGTCAAACATGCGAAACATCCGAAACATGTCAAACAATCTAAACATGTCAAACATACGAAACATCCGAAACATGTCAAACATACGAAACATCTGAAACATGTCAAACACCCGAAACATGTCAAACATACGAAACATCCGAAACATGTCAAACATACGAAACATCTGAAACATGTCAAACATCCGAAACATGTCAAACATACGAAACATCCGAAACATGTCAAAAACCCGAAAAATGTCAAACATACGAAACATCCGAAACATAACAAACACCCGAAACATGTCAAACATACGAAACATCCGAAAAATGTCAAATTTCCAAAACATGTCAAACATACGAAACATTTGAAACATAACAAACACCAGAAACATGTCAAACATACAAAACATCTGAAAAATGTCAAGCACCCGAAACATATCAAGCACCCAAACATGTCAAACACTCTAAACATGTCAAACATACGAAACATCCGAAACATGTCAAACACCCGAAACATGTCAAACATACGAAACATCCGAAACATGTCAAACATACGAAACATCTGAAACATGTCAAACACCCAAAACATGTCAATTATACGAATCATTTGAAACATGTCAAACACCCGAAACATGTCAAACATACAAAACATCTGAATTATGTCAAACACCGGAAACATGTCAAACATACGAAACATCCGAAACACGTGAAATACTTAAAACATGTCCAACATACGAATTATTCAAAACATGTCAAACACCCGAAACATGTCAAACATACGAAACATTCGAAACATGTCAAACACCCGAAACATGTCAAACATACGAAACATCCGAAACTAGTCAAACACCCAAAACATTTCAAACACCCGAAACATGGCAAATAGACTAAAAAGTCAAACATACGAAACATCCGAAACATGTCAAACACCCGAAACATGTCAAACATACGAGACATCTGAAACATGTCAAACACCCGAAATATGTCAAACATACGAAACATCCGAAACATGTCAAACATACGAAACATGTCAAACACCTGAAACATGTCAAACATACGAAACATCCGAAACATGTCAAACACCCAAAACATGTCAAACATGCGAAACATCCGAAACATGTCAAACACTCTAAACATGTCAAACACCCGAAATATGTCAAGCACCCGAAACATGTCAAACATACAAAACATTCGAAACATGTCAAACATCCGAAACATGTCAATATACGAAACATTCGAAACATGTCAAACACCCGAAATATGTCAAACATACGAACATCCGAAACATGTCAAACATCCAAAACATGTTAAACATCCTAACATGTCAAACAAACGAAACATCCGAAACATGTCAAACACTCTAAACATGTCAAACATACGAAACATCCGAAACATGTCAAAAATACGAAACATCTGAAACATGTCAAACACCCGAAACATGTCAAACATACGAAACATCCGAAACATGTCAAACATCCGAAACATGTGAAACAGCCTAAACATGTCAAACATATGAGACATCCGAAACATGTCAAACATACGAAACATCTGAAACATGTCAAACACCCGAAAGATGTCAAACATACGAAACATCCGAAACATGTCAAACATACGAAACATGTGAAACAGCCTAAACATGTCAAACATATGAGACATCCGAAACATGTCAAACATACGAAACATCTGAAACATGTCAAACACCCGAAAGATGTCAAACATACGAAACATCCGAAACATGTCAAACATACGAAACATCTGAAACATGTCAAACACCCGAAACATGTCAAACATACAAAACATCTGAATTATGTCAAACACCCGAAACATGTCAAACATACGAAACATCCGAAACATGTCAAACATACGAAACATACAAAACATGTCAAACACCTGAAACATGTCAAACATACGAAACATCCGAAACATGTCAAACGCCCAAAATCATATCAAACACCCGAAACATGTCAAACATACGAAACATCAGAAACATGTTAATTATACGAAACATCTGAAACATGTCAATACACCCGAAACATGTCAAACATACGAATCATTCGAAACATGTCAAACACCCGAAACATGTAAAACATACGAAACATCCGAAACATGTCAAACACCCGAAACTTTTCAAACATACAAAACATCTGAATTATGTCAAACACCCGAAACAAGTCAAACATACGAAACATCCGAAACTAGTCAAACACTCAAAACATGTCAAACACCCGAAACATGTCAAACATACGAAACATGTCAAACATACGAAACATCCGAAACATGTCAAACACCCGAAAATTTTCAAACACCCGAAACATGTCAAACATACGAAACATGTCAAACATACGAAACATCCGAAACATGTCAAACACCCGAAATATTTCAAACATACGAAACATCTGAAACATGTCAATCACCTGAAACATGTCAAACACCCGAAACATGTCAAACATACGAAACATCCGAAACATGTCAAACACTCTAAACATGTCAAACAAACTAAACATCCGATACATGTCAAACATACGAAACATCTGAAACATGTCAAACACCCAAAAACATGTCAAACATACGAATCATTTGAAACATGTCAAACACCCGAAACATGTCAAACATACAAAACATCTGAATTATGTCAAACACCGAAAACATGTCAAACATACGAAACATACGAAACACGTGAAATACCTAAAACATGTCCAACATACGAATTATTCAAAACATGTCAAACACCCGAAACATGTCAAACATACGAAACATTCGAAACATGTCAAACACCCGAAACATGTCAAACATACGAAACATCCGAAACTAGTCAAACACCCAAAACATTTCAAACACCCGACACATGGCAAATAGACGAAAATGTCAAACATACGAAACATGTCAAACACTCGAAAAATGTCAAACATACGAAACATCCGAAACATGTCAAACACCCGAAACATGTCAAACACCCGAAATATGTCAAACATACGAAACATCCGATAACATGTCAAACATACAAACATGTCAAACACCTAAAACATGTCAAACATACGAAACATCCGAAACATGTCAAACACCCAAAACATGTCAAACATGCGAAACATGTCAAACATACAAAACATTCAAAACATGTCAAACACCCGAAACAAGTCAAACATACAAAAACATCCGAAACATGTCAAACACCCAAAAACATGTCAAAAACCCGAAACATGTCAAACATACGAAACATCCGAAACATGTCAAACACCCGAAACTTGTCAAACATACGAAACATCCGAAACATGTTAAATATACGAAACATCTGAAACATGTCAAACACCCAAAACATGTCAAACATACGAATCATTCGAAACATGTCAAACACCCGAAACATATCAAACATACGAAACATCCGAAACATGTCAAACACCGGAACTTGTCAAACATACAAAACATCTGAATTATGTCAAACACCCGAAACATGTCAAACATACGAAACATCCGAAACTAGTCAAACACTAAAAACATGTCAAACACCCGAAACATGTCAAACATACGAAACATGTCAAACATACGAAACATCCGAAACTAGTCAAACACCCAAAACATGTCAAACACCCGAAACATGTCAAACATACGAAACATGTCAAACATTCGAAACATCCGAAACTTGTCAAACACCCGAAACATGTCAAACATACGAAACATCTGAAATCTGTCGAACATACGAAACATACAAAACATGTCAAACACCTGAAACATGTCATACATACGAAACATCCAAAACATGTGAAACACCCAAAACATGTCAAACATACGAAACATTCAAATATCTGAAACACCCGAAACATGTCTAACATACGAAACCATCCGAAACATGTCAGAACATACGAAACATCCGAAACATGTCAAACACCCGAAACATGTCAAACATACGAAACATCCAAAAATTGTTAAACATAAGAAACATCCGAAACATAACAAACACCCGAAACATGTCAAACATACGAAACATTCGAAAAATGTCAATTTTCCAAAACATGTCAAACATACGAAACATTTTAAACATAACAAACACCCGAAACCCGTAAACATACGAAACATCCGAAAAATGTCAAGCACCCGAAACATGTCAAACATACAAAACATTCGAAACATGTCAAACATTCGAAACATGTCAATTTACGAAACATTCGAAACATGTCAAACACCCGAAATATGTCAAATATACGAAACATCCGAAACATGTCAAACATCCAAAACATGTTAAACAGCCTAAACATGTCAAACATATTAGACATCCGAAACATGTTAAACACCTGAAACATGTCAAACACCCGAAACATGTCAAACATACGAAACATCCAAAACATGTTAAACAGCCTAAACATGTCAAACATATTAGACATCCGAAACATGTTAAACACCTGAAACATGTCAAACACCCGAAACATGTCAAACATACGAAACATCCGAAACATGTCAAACACTCTAAACATGTCAAACATACGAAACATCCGAAACATGTCAAAAAATACGAAACATCTGAAACATGTCAAACACCCGAAACATGTCAAACATACGAAACATCCGAAACATGTCAAACATACGAAACATCTGAAACATGTCAAACACCCAAAACATGTCAAACATACGAATCATTTGAAACATGTCAAACACCCGAAACATGTCAAACATACAAAACATCTGAATTATGTCAAACACCGGAAACATGTCAAACATACGAAACATCCGAAACACGTGAAATACTTAAAACATGTCCAACATACGAATTATTCAAAACATGTCAAACACCCGAAAAATGTCAACATACGAAACATTCGAAACATGTCAAACACCCGAAACATGTCAAACATACGAAACATCCGAAACTAGTCAAACACCCAAAACATTTCAAACACCCGAAACATGGCAAATAGACGAAAATGTCAAACATACGAAACATCCGAAACATGTCAAACACCCGAAACATGTCAAACATACGAGACATCTGAAACATGTCAAACACCCGAAATATGTCAAACATACGAAACATCCGAAACATGTCAAACATACGAAACATGTCAAACACCTGAAACATGTCAAACATACGAAACATCCGAAACATGTCAAACACCCAAAACATGTCAAACATGCGAAACATCCGAAACATGTCAAACACTCTAAACATGTCAAACATACGAAACATCAGAAACATGTCAAACATACGAAACATCTGAAACATGTCAAACACCCGAAACATGTCAAACATACGAAACATCCGAAACATGTCAAACATACGAAACATCTGAAACATGTCAAACATCCGAAACATGTCAAACATACGAAACATCCGAAACATGTCAAAAACCCGAAAAATGTCAAACATACGAAACATCCGAAACATAACAAACACCCGAAACATGTCAAACATACGAAACATCCGAAAAATGTCAAATTTCCAAAACATGTCAAACATACGAAACATTTGAAACATAACAAACACCAGAAACATGTCAAACATACAAAACATCTGAAAAATGTCAAGCACCCGAAACATATAAAGCACCCAAACATGTCAAACACTCTAAACATGTCAAACATACGAAACATCCGAAACATGTCAAAAATACGAAACATCTGAAACATGTCAAACACCCCGAAACATGTCAAACATACGAAACATCCGAAACATGTCAAACATACGAAACATCTGAAACATGTCAAACACCCAAAACATGTCAAACATACGAATCATTTGAAACATGTCAAACACCCGAAACATGTCAAACATACAAAACATCTGAATTATGTCAAACACCGGAAACATGTCAAACATACGAAACATCCGAAACACGTGAAATACTTAAAACATGTCCAACATACGAATTATTCAAAACATGTCAAACACCCGAAACATGTCAAACATACGAAACATTCGAAACATGTCAAACACCCGAAACATGTCAAACATACGAAACATCCGAAACTAGTCAAACACCCAAAACATTTCAAACACCCGAAACATGGCAAATAGACGAAAATGTCAAACATACGAAACATCCGAAACATGTCAAACACCCGAAACATGTCAAACATACGAGACATCTGAAACATGTCAAACACCCGAAATATGTCAAACATACGAAACATCCGAAACATGTCAAACATACGAAACATGTCAAACACCTGAAACATGTCAAACATACGAAACATCCGAAACATGTCAAACACCCAAAACATGTCAAACATGCGAAACATCCGAAACATGTCAAACACTCTAAACATGTCAAACATACGAAACATCCGAAACATGTCAAACATACGAAACATCTGAAACATGTCAAACACCCGAAACATGTCAAACATACGAAACATCCGAAACATGTCAAACATACGAAACATCTGAAACATGTCAAACATCCGAAACATGTCAAACATACGAAACATCCGAAACATGTCAAAAACCCGAAAAATGTCAAACATACGAAACATCCGAAACATAACAAACACCCGAAACATGTCAAACATACGAAACATCCGAAAAATGTCAAATTTCCAAAACATGTCAAACATACGAAACATTTGAAACATAACAAACACCAGAAACATGTCAAACATACAAAACATCTGAAAAATGTCAAGCACCCGAAACATATCAAGCAAAGAAAATATTCGAAACATGTTAAACATCCGAAACATGTCAATATACGAAACATCCGAAACATGTCAAACACCCAAAATATGTCAAACAAACGAAACATCCGAAACATGTCAAACATCCGAAACATGTTAAACAGCCTAAACATGTCAAACATATGAGACATCCGAAACATGTCAAACACCTGTAACATGTTAAACATACGAAACATCCGAAACATGTCAAACACTCTAGACATGTCAAACATACGAAACATCTGAAACATGTCAAACATACGAAACATCTGAAACATGTCAAACACCCGAAACACGTCAAACATACGAAACATCCGAAACTAGTGAAACACCCAAAACATGTCAAACACCCGAAACATGTCAAACATACGAAACATGTCAAACAAACGAAACATCCGAAACATGTCAAACACCCGAAACATGTCAAACATACGAAACATCTAAAACATGTCAAAAACCCGAAACATGTCAAACATACGAAACATCCGAAACATGTTAAACATACGAAACATACAAAACATGTCAAACACCTGAAACATGTCATACATACGAAACATCCGAAACATGTGAAACACCCAAAACATGTCAAACATACGAAACATTCAAAACATGTGAAACACCCGAAACATGTCTAACATACGAAACATTCTAAACATGTCAAACACCCGAAACATGTCAAACATACGAAACATTCGAAACATGTCAAATACCCCAAACATGTCAAACATCCGAAACATCCGAAACATGTCAAACATACGAAACATCCGAAACATGTCAAACACCCGAAATATGTCAAACATACGTAACATCCGAAACATGTCAAACATACGAAACATCCGAAACATGTCAAACATACAAAACATTCGAAACATGTTAAACATCCGAAACATGTCAATATACGAAACATCCGAAACATGTCAAACACCCGTAATATGTCAAACATACGAAACATCCAAAACATGTCAAACATCCGAAACATGTTAAACAGCCTAAACATGTCAAACATATGAGACATATGAAACATGTCAAACACCTGAAACATGTCAAACATACGAAACATGTCAAACACTCTATAAACATGTCAAACATACGAAACATGTCAAACATACAAAACATCTGAAACATGTCAAACACCCGAAACATGTCAAACATACGAAACATCTGAAACATGTCAAAAACCCGAAACATGTAAAACATACGAAACATCAGAAAACATGTTAATTATACGAAACATCTGAAACATGTCAAACACCCGAAACATGTCAAACATACGAATCATTCGAAACATGTCAAACACCCGAAACAATGTAAAACATACGAAACATCCGAAACATGTCAAACACCCGAAACTTTTCAAACATACAAAACATCTGAATTATGTCAAACACCCGAAACAAGTCAAACATACGAAACATCCGAAACTAGTCAAACACTCAAAACATGTCAAACACCCGAAACATGTCAAACATACGAAACATGTCAAACATACGAAACATCCGAAACATGTCAAACACCCGAAATATTTCAAACACCCGAAACATGTCAAACATACGAAACATGTCAAACATACGAAACATCCGAAACATGTCAAACACCCGAAATATTTCAAACATACGAAACATCTGAAACATGTCAATCACCTGAAACATGTCAAACACCCGAAACATGTCAAACATACGAAACATCCGAAACATGTCAAACACTCTAAACATGTCAAACAAACTAAACATCCGATACATGTCAAACATACGAAACATCTGAAACATGTCAAACACCCAAAAACATGTCAAACATACGAAATCATTTGAAACATGTCAAACACCGAAACATGTCAAACATACAAAACATCTGAATTATGTCAAAGCACCGAAAACATGTCAAAGCATACGAAACATACGAAACACGTGAAATACCTAAAACATGTCCAACATACGAATTATTCAAAACATGTCAAACACCCGAAACATGTCAAACATACGAAACATTCGAAACATGTCAAACACCCGAAACATGTCAAACATACGAAACATCCGAAACTAGTCAAACACCCAAAACATTTCAAACACCCGACACATGGCAAATAGACGAAAATGTCAAACATACGAAACATGTCAAACACTCGAAAAATGTCAAACATACGAAACATCCGAAACATGTCAAACACCCGAAACATGTCAAACACCCGAAATATGTCAAACATACGAAACATCCGAAACATGTCAAACATACGAAACATGTCAAACACCTAAAACATGTCAAACATACGAAACATCCGAAACATGTCAAACACCCAAAACATGTCAAACATGCGAAACATGTCAAACATACAAAAACATTCAAAACATGTCAAACACCCGAAACAAGTCAAACATACAAAAACATCCGAAACATGTCAAACACCCAAAACATGTCAAAAACCCGAAACATGTCAAACATACGAAACATCCGAAACATGTCAAACACCCGTAAACTTGTCAAACATACGAAACATCCGAAACATGTTAAATATACGAAACATCTGAAACATGTCAAACACCCAAAACATGTCAAACATACGAATCATTCGAAACATGTCAAACACCCGAAACATATCAAACATACGAAACATCCGAAACATGTCAAACACCGGAACTTGTCAAACATACAAAACATCTGAATTATGTCAAACACCCGAAACATGTCAAACATACGAAACATCCGAAACTAGTCAAACACTAAAAACATGTCAAACACCCGAAACATGTCAAACATACGAAACATGTCAAACATACGAAACATCCGAAACTAGTCAAACACCCAAAACATGTCAAACACCCGAAACATGTCAAACATACGAAACATGTCAAACATTCGAAACATCCGAAACATGTCAAACACCCGAAACATGTCAAACATACGAAACATCTGAAATCTGTCGAACATACGGAAACATTCAAATATCTGAAACACCCGAAACATGTCTAACATACGAAACATCCGAAACATGTCAAACATACGAAACATCCGAAACATGTCAAACACCCGAAACATGTCAAACATACGAAACATCCAAAAATTGTTAAACATAAGAAACATCCGAAACATAACAAACACCCGAAACATGTCAAACATACGAAACATTCGAAAAATGTCAATTTTCCAAAACATGTCAAACATACGAAACATTTTAAACATAACAAACACCCGAAACCCGTTAAACATACGAAACATCCGAAAAATGTCAAGCACCCGAAACATGTCAAACATACAAAACATTCGAAACATGTCAAACATTCGAAACATGTCAATTTACGAAACATTCGAAACATGTCAAACACCCGAAATATGTCAAATATACGAAACATCCGAAACATGTCAAACATCCAAAACATGTTAAACAGCCTAAACATGTCAAACATATTAGACATCCGAAACATGTTAAACACCTGAAACATGTCAAACACCCGAAACATGTCAAACATACGAAACATCCAAAACATGTTAAACAGCCTAAACATGTCAAACATATTAGACATCCGAAACATGTTAAACACCTGAAACATGTCAAACACCCGAAACATGTCAAACATACGAAACATCCGAAACATGTCAAACACTCTAAACATGTCAAACATACGAAACATCCGAAACATGTCAAAAATACGAAACATCTGAAACATGTCAAACACCCGAAACATGTCAAACATACGAAACATCCGAAACATGTCAAACATACGAAACATCTGAAACATGTCAAACACCCAAAACATGTCAAACATACGAATCATTTGAAACATGTCAAACACCCGAAACATGTCAAACATACAAAACATCTGAATTATGTCAAACACCGGAAACATGTCAAACATACGAAACATCCGAAACACGTGAAATACTTAAAACATGTCCAACATACGAATTATTCAAAACATGTCAAACACCCGAAAAATGTCAAACATACGAAACATTCGAAACATGTCAAACACCCGAAACATGTCAAACATACGAAACATCCGAAACTAGTCAAACACCCAAAACATTTCAAACACCCGAAACATGGCAAATAGACGAAAATGTCAAACATACGAAACATCCGAAACATGTCAAACACCCGAAACATGTCAAACATACGAGACATCTGAAACATGTCAAACACCCGAAATATGTCAAACATACGAAACATCCGAAACATGTCAAACATACGAAACATGTCAAACACCTGAAACATGTCAAACATACGAAACATCCGAAACATGTCAAACACCCAAAACATGTCAAACATGCGAAACATCCGAAACATGTCAAACACTCTAAACATGTCAAACATACGAAACATCAGAAACATGTCAAACATACGAAACATCTGAAACATGTCAAACACCCGAAACATGTCAAACATACGAAACATCCGAAACATGTCAAACATACGAAACATCTGAAACATGTCAAACATCCGAAACATGTCAAACATACGAAACATCCGAAACATGTCAAAAACCCGAAAAATGTCAAACATACGAAACATCCGAAACATAACAAACACCCGAAACATGTCAAACATACGAAACATCCGAAAAATGTCAAATTTCCAAAACATGTCAAACATACGAAACATTTGAAACATAACAAACACCAGAAACATGTCAAACATACAAAACATCTGAAAAATGTCAAGCACCCGAAACATATAAAGCACCCAAACATGTCAAACACTCTAAACATGTCAAACATACGAAACATCCGAAACATGTCAAAAATACGAAACATCTGAAACATGTCAAACACCCGAAACATGTCAAACATACGAAACATCCGAAACATGTCAAACATACGAAACATCTGAAACATGTCAAACACCCAAAACATGTCAAACATACGAATCATTTGAAACATGTCAAACACCCGAAACATGTCAAACATACAAAACATCTGAATTATGTCAAACACCGGAAACATGTCAAACATACGAAACATCCGAAACACGTGAAATACTTAAAACATGTCCAACATACGAATTATTCAAAACATGTCAAACACCCGAAACATGTCAAACATACGAAACATTCGAAACATGTCAAACACCCGAAACATGTCAAACATACGAAACATCCGAAACTAGTCAAACACCCAAAACATTTCAAACACCCGAAACATGGCAAATAGACGAAAATGTCAAACATACGAAACATCCGAAACATGTCAAACACCCGAAACATGTCAAACATACGAGACATCTGAAACATGTCAAACACCCGAAATATGTCAAACATACGAAACATCCGAAACATGTCAAACATACGAAACATGTCAAACACCTGAAACATGTCAAACATACGAAACATCCGAAACATGTCAAACACCCAAAACATGTCAAACATGCGAAACATCCGAAACATGTCAAACACTCTAAACATGTCAAACATACGAAACATCCGAAACATGTCAAACATACGAAACATCTGAAACATGTCAAACACCCGAAACATGTCAAACATACGAAACATCCGAAACATGTCAAACATACGAAACATCTGAAACATGTCAAACATCCGAAACATGTCAAACATACGAAACATCCGAAACATGTCAAAAACCCGAAAAATGTCAAACATACGAAACATCCGAAACATAACAAACACCCGAAACATGTCAAACATACGAAACATCCGAAAAATGTCAAATTTCCAAAACATGTCAAACATACGAAACATTTGAAACATAACAAACACCAGAAACATGTCAAACATACAAAACATCTGAAAAATGTCAAGCACCCGAAACATATCAAGCAAAGAAAATATTCGAAACATGTTAAACATCCGAAACATGTCAATATACGAAACATCCGAAACATGTCAAACACCCAAAATATGTCAAACATACGAAACATCCGAAACATGTCAAACATCCGAAACATGTTAAACAGCCTAAACATGTCAAACATATGAGACATCCGAAACATGTCAAACACCTGTAACATGTTAAACATACGAAACATCCGAAACATGTCAAACACTCTAGACATGTCAAACATACGAAACATCTGAAACATGTCAAACATACGAAACATCTGAAACATGTCAAACACCCGAAACACGTCAAACATACGAAACATCCGAAACTAGTGAAACACCCAAAACATGTCAAACACCCGAAACATGTCAAACATACGAAACATGTCAAACAAACGAAACATCCGAAACATGTCAAACACCCGAAACATGTCAAACATACGAAACATCTAAAACATGTCAAAAACCCGAAACATGTCAAACATACGAAACATCCGAAACATGTTAAACATACGAAACATACAAAACATGTCAAACACCTGAAACATGTCATACATACGAAACATCCGAAACATGTGAAACACCCAAAACATGTCAAACATACGAAACATTCAAAACATGTGAAACACCCGAAACATGTCTAACATACGAAACATTCTAAACATGTCAAACACCCGAAACATGTCAAACATACGAAACATTCGAAACATGTCAAATACCCCAAACATGTCAAACATCCGAAACATCCGAAACATGTCAAACATACGAAACATCCGAAACATGTCAAACACCCGAAATATGTCAAACATACGTAACATCCGAAACATGT